>SJYA01003155.1:296989-393452 GCA_006410615.1 Neotragus moschatus | reverse complement strand
CCCTGCCCCTGCCACCCCCTCTCCCCCATAAGGAGTCAGCTAGTCTCCCCTGGAAGCAAGCTTGCAAAGGAACTTGTCCTTTGTTCTCATTCACTTCTGCTGCACCACGGGCCCTAATAAAACCTTGACTGAATTTCTTGTCTGCTCTCTGATCAATCTCTACTTAAAACTTATGTGCTGGCCATGCAGAGGGTCAAAACTATATTCTCTGCCTGCTCCCATTCTTGACTGCAATTGATTTTGGTGATTTTTCAGTTTCACTTAGCTTTTCCCTAGTTCTCCATAACACAAAAATTACACACATTTTAATTGTTTAGATACAATTATTAGATATTAATTAGATATAAAATAAAATAGAACTTAGAAAAACATAGTAAGTTTATTGGGATCCTTCAGTTGCTTTGTACAATGCTTACATAACTCACATACATTGAATCAAGATTTAGATTCCATTTTACACACAGCTTCTCCTGCTAATACCTAGGAGAAACAGAACATACTGGAGAGACAATATATAGTTTTGTGACAGGGCTATGGGTTATCCTGATAGTATCAGGCAAAATTTAGTCATTTTTCACTTCTATGCCAAAAGACTTCATTTGAGAAATATTTAGGTCACTCCAGTTGTGATTAAAACCTTATATGAAAATACCTCTTGACAGAAATGGCATTGAGGTTAGGCCAGTGAGACAACTCCCTTAGGCATGAGATGTAGGGGAAGACAAAAAACTTGGTAATTTAGATAAAATAATATTTTAATATATAACTTCTTAAAATAAAAATGAATGGAAAGCTTCATGATCAATATTGGCATTTCTGATTTGTCCTTTTGTCTCAGACTCCAGTATGGCTTTTATTTATCATGCCTTTTCTTTTCTTAGCTTTTAAAGTTTTGTTCATCATGGAGCTTTTGCATTCATTTCTGTTTTTTAGAAATAGTACATTAAAGCAGTACTTGTCTTGACTGAATTTTTATTGCCAGATGAATGTCCCATTTGCCTCACCATTTTTCCAGCTCACCTCTATCTTCTACACTGTGCAGAATGCTCTGAACATGAATGCCATCAGAATAAAAATTGAGTGAAGGACAAAAAAACAAAAAACAAACAAAAAACAAAAAACAAAAACAAGCTCAGAGTTGCACAAACCTGTCAATGAAGCAGGAAGTTGCTAGAGACTCTGTAGCTCAAAAGAGACCTTAAAATAATTTAATTTGAAGTAATACATGCAAATACATAGGACATACTAGGTGCATTGTAAGCTTCTTATACTTTGTAATTTCTAAACTCTTGTTGGCTATTAGTGTGACCATCTTTATCATTGCTATTAGTGGCTTTATGGCTGATTTATAAATTCCTGTTTGTTACTAAACTTTCATTCTTTCTAACATAGCCAATAAGTTCAGTTCAGTTGCTCAGTCGTGTTCAGCTCTTTGCAACCCCATGAACTACAGCACGCCAGGCCTCCCTGTCCATCACCAACTCCAGGAGCTTGCTCAAAATCATGTCCATCAGATTGGTGATATCATCCAACCATCTCATCCTCTGTCATTCCCTTCTCCTCCTGCCTTCAATCTTTCCCAGCATCAGGATCTTTACCAACGAGTCAGTTCTTTGTATCAGGTGGCCAGTTTTCTTAGGCTGGGCCAAATGATATCAGTTCAGTGTTTTTAGCATTTATTTTATAAGATTGCCTACAGAATTAAGCAATTATTGCATGAGCTGCTTTAAAGGGAATTTTGTCAAAATAGTTTTTCCTTCTTCTTCCATATCCAGCATTGAATTTGTACTTTGCACAAAGGCTGGTATCTGCATTTCAATAAATTACATAAAATTTATGAATTTTCAAAGGCTTTCCTGGTGGTTCAGATGGTAAAGAATCCGTCTGCAATTTGGGAGACCTGGATTCAATCCTTGGGTCAGGAAGATTCCCTGGGGAAGGGAGTGGCAACTCACCCTAGTATTCTTGACTGGGAAACTCCATGGACAGAAGAGTCTGGCAGGCTACGGTCCATGGTGTCACAAACAATTTGACATGACTAAACAATTAACACTAAGAATTTTCAAAACTATCAGAAGTAATATCTTGAAGGAATATAATTTTGTTTTTTCCCTGAATTTTAAAATGCAAAGTAAATATTAAGAAGAATAAAATGGACATTTTCAAACTCCTGACAAAATCATTTTAAAATTAAACTGGAATAAGGACTGCGTGCCTGCTAAGTTGCTTCAGTTGAGTCCAGTTGTTTGCGACCCCATGGACTATAGCCCAGCAGGCTCCTCTGTCTGTGGGATTCTCCAGGCAGGAATACTGGAGTGGGTTGCCATGTCCTTCTCCAGGAATAAGGGCTAGATTACATTAAATTAAGCTCCCAACATTAAAATGATCAGAATTTGTATCTGATAAAGCATATATATTTAACTTCTAGAACTTTTTCTTTCTGCTGTACTGAATAATAGTTCTAGGACTAGTAAATTTTCTGAAATTCACTTGAACTTGTGTTACCTACAAAGTCAGTAGCCTAGTCCAGAGGAGGATATGGTGACAGAAAATCTATAAGAGAGAATTTATCCATCCTTGCCACCTTTGAACAGGCTTTTCTTAGATGGTTAAATATCAGCCAGATGAAGTAGACACTAAATTGTCTATTAATTAAACTCAGATTGTAAACCTAGAGTGGGTCAATAAACCAATTTTTCTTTCTCTGCCAGTTTTGTCTTCTTTCAAAATTATCTCCACTATGGAAGGCCCAACACAATATCCAATTTCTATGAAGAAATCAGTCAGTTCAGTCATGTCCAACTCTTTGTGACCCCATGGACTGCAGCACACCAGGTTTCCTTGTCCATTACCAACTCCCAGAACTTGCTCAAACTCAGGTCCATTGAGTTGGTGATGCCATCCAACCATCTAATCCTCTGTCATCCCCTTCTCCTCCCACCTTCAATCTTTCCCCAGCATCAGGGTGCTTTCCAATGAGTCAGTTCTTCACATCAGGTGGGCAAAGTATTGCTTCATCTTTAGCACCAATCCTTCCAATGAATATTCAGGACTGATTTCCTTTAGGTTGGATCTCCTTGCAGTCCAAGGGACTCTCAAGTCTTCTCCAAAACCACAGTTCAAAAGCATCAGTTCTTCGACACTCAGTTCTTCTTGATGGTCCAGCTGTCACATCAATACATGACTACTGGAAAAACCATAGCTTTGACTAGACGGACCTTTGTTGACAAAGTAATGTCTCTGCTTTTTAATATGCTGTCTAGGTTGGTCACAGCTTTTCTTCCAAAGAGCAAGTGTCTTTTAATTGCAAGGCTGCAGTCACCATCTGTAATGATTTTAGAGCCGAAGAAAATAAAGTTGCTCACTGTTTCCATTGTTTCCCCATCTATTTGCTGTGAAGTGATGGGACTGGATGCCATGCTCCTAGTTTTCTGAATGTCGAAAAAACATTCTCAAAATAAAACACTTTTTGATATTGAACAAGGTACAGTCACATGTGTTAGAAGAAGGGCCATGGGCTTTCATGACAGAGCACCCAAAGTGGGTGATATAGCCCCAGATATGCTTTTATCAAACACTGGGAGTCAAAATGCTACAAGTGTTATCCAATGTAGTAAACAGTAGAGATATCTGGGTTTAAATTTAAATTTAAACCCAGGCAGAAGTTCAAGCTTTCTTCAAATGGGATCATGACCCAACGGTATCTAATTTATTCTAACTGCTTGTTCTCAAAACCTTTATTTAATCCACTTTGCGTTAAAGCTAACGATTTGCATATAATGATACTAAACATAGTCTATTTCCACTACATATTTCACAGTGTCCTGCGTGTGCTAAATTCACAATAAATACACATTTTAAAAAACAAATCAATAAAAAGAAAATTGTATTGTAAGGGTAACTTTAGAAATTTTTTCTGTTAGCAGTCAGAATTTTCATATCCTTGGATCCAAAGGTGGTTTCAACCTCTCTCTCCAGAAAGCATAAACCTAATTCAACTTATGATGAGTTTGTGACAGTATCAACAATAATAGCAAGGCATTCTTGACCCTTTCCAACAATTCCTCTCATATCAATCTTTCCCCCAACCCAGTGAAAAATTGTGTTCTTAAACTTAATACATTAATGATCTGGAGTTACATTTTGAAAATACGTATTCCTGCTATGTGATTCTCATCTTTTCTCTTTTTTTCTTCCCAAATTCTAAGTAAATAAATAAATACCCAGTTTAAAACTTAATGTCATATACAAATAATGCCCTCATCAAATAATGTTTAAATTTATTTCAATTTATGTTAAAACTAATAAGATCTGCTTTGGTCCTAATGTTAAGGTAAATTTATTTTAATATATAGAAGGAGATCTATGCTAATCTTTGAAGTAAATTAGATTTTGGGGAGAATCATTCTTCAATGAGAAAGGAAATAGATCTTTATAGCACTCATGTAGACCTAAGTTTCAAGCATTATTTCAAAAGAAGGCCATATAATTCACCATCTATTTTGATGATGTTTACTATAATTATAATATTATCGTAGAGGATTGGCATTTGCTAATATATTAATTATATGAATCACCATGACTCATTTTGGGGCTTCCCAGGTGGCACTAGTGGTAAGGAATGTGCCTGCCAATGCAGGAGACACCAGAAACATGGGTTTGACCCCTGAGTTGGGAAGATCCCCTGGAGCAGGAGATGGCAACCTGGTTTAGTATTCTTGCTGGGGAAATCCCATGGACAGAGGAATCAGGCGGGCTACAGTCCATGGGGGTCTCAAAGAGTCAGACCCAACTAAGTGTCTGAGCACATATATAACTTATTTTTAAGTTCCAAAAATTTTATGGTATATTTTACATCCTGACTATGAAAATCTAATTAAATAGGTCATGTCTCTCTTTCAAGTAATTTGTTTAAATTCATTTTAAAATTATGCATCTTTGTCCTTTCTTTTTTTTAAAAAAAAAGGATGTTGAAATTAGAAAGGGTAGACGTATAATCACCCCTATTATATACTTCAAAGTTAAAGGTTCCTTTGCTACTGAAAGAGTTGATGAAAGTTCCCTGGATTTAAATAAGCTTTTTGGCAGGTAATTGAATTAATTTGAGGATCAGATGAGGAAAATTAATTTTTTCTTGAATACTAAGACAACATCTAAAATTACTCTGAACTGACAAAACTTTTTACAAGTAATGTCCTTTTAAAAATATTATTTCTTTAAGGTTTATATTCACAAGCATAGAAATATATGGAGTGAAAATAACATCCTTTAAATTCCTTTTTATATCACACTATTTAAGTATTATAGTAAATTTTACCTCATAAGCTAATAAAAGGATACTTATTTAAGTGAAAGAAACTCAGTTGCACACATCTGATTTAAAACTGTATTCATTTACTAAATATACTATTCACTTGAAATCTCTTGTAACAGTATTAAAAAAGATAAAAATTTTAAAATCACTGAACATTTTCAATCATCAAACTAATATTTTTGAGTTGTCAGTTTCAGTAAAACTTATGAAATGAACCTGAATGTTTTCTTTTTATTTCTACTTTGCCTGTAAGAACTCATGCTGAAAAATATTATAGAATGAATTCAGATAGTTCTAAAAAATGTCTTTGATTACTTTCAGAAACTGCCAATTAAATGATGTGAGGAAGTGAATACTTTTATAGAAAAATAGAAAACACTTTACTTTATTTATGGAAGAAGGAAAAATGAACAGAAGGTCATGATGAAATATATAGCAGTATAAAGAGAGTGAGTTTCCCAGGTGGCTCAGGGGTAAAGAATCTGCCTGCCAATGCAGGTGCCATGGATTTGATCCTCAGGTCGGGAAGATCCCCTGAAGAAGGAAATAGCAACCTACTCCAGTTTTCTTACCTGGGAAATCCCATGGACAGAGGAGCCTGGCTGGCTTCAGTCCATAGGGTCCCAAAAGAGTTGGACATGACTTAACAACTAAGCAATGACAAATAGAGAAGGTGTCTTTTTCTTCCTCAACTCCAGAGT
This sequence comes from Neotragus moschatus, assembly GCA_006410615.1. NCBI lineage: Eukaryota > Metazoa > Chordata > Mammalia > Artiodactyla > Bovidae > Neotragus > Neotragus moschatus. Next base: position 387,437 of record SJYA01003155.1, on the reverse strand, counting down.
TCTTCCAACAGGCTACATTTCTTAAGTGCCTGATAATCTTCCAAAGAGAAAACTGCCTCTCTATACAAAATGTAACAGACTTTTCTGCAATTAGACATACTGCCCACACAAAAATGCAAGTTAATTAAGAAAATTAAAAATAAACCTTTAATTCTGAGAGAGAGAGAGAGAGAGACAGTGCACACGCCCGGAACACAGACCTCTGGCCCTTTGGCTTCTATTTTTATATGTTTTTTTCCTCCCCCTGGGCCTGCCCTGTGTAAACTGGGCCAGCCAGGAGTGCTGTTTGTTCTACCTGAGGTCCTCATTCTGGTCCTCAGACCTTCCTTTGTTCTATTTTCACCGGCTTTTCCCTTCCTTGTCTTTTAGCCACCACCATTTTGGACTCGTTTAGAATCCCAGGGATGGGGGAGCCTGGTGGGCTGCCATCTGTGGGGTTGCACAGAGTCGGAAACGAGTGAAGTGACTTAGCAGCAGCAGCAGCAGCAGCAACATTTCAAATCACAGTTCCTCCATTTCCTAAGCTTAAGATATTGGGGAGGTTATTTAATGTATTTATACCTCTGTTTCTTTGCAACTTAAAATGGGGATAATAGAACCAACCTCACAGGTAATTGTAAAGACTAAGAGATTATATATTCAGACACTGAACAGATCATATATGATAACAGGACTCTGACCAACAACCTCAGGAGCAATCAGTCCTGGATGCCAAACCACAGCTTCTATAGCAATCAGCCCAGGATGATCAACTTGGTCCATAATTTACAGTTTCCCTACATTTTGCCTTTATTTCCAAAGCAAGCTTAATCATACAAAGACAAATATGCTCCCTAAAGCATTCATTGCTTCTAGCTATCCCACCTCAGTTCCTCCAGCCCTCCTCTCTGGCCAGTGACTTCTAATCAGAAGGTACAGGGAACCAGAAAACTTCCTTTTTATTATTATTATTATTTTTTCACTATAAAGTGTTCCATTCTCCTGCCTACCTCTGGGTCTCTGCAGATGCAAGTAGCAGTGGCTTGGTAAATAATAAACTCTGCACAAATCACCCCAGTTTGTTCTCATTTGAGTGGTTTTCATTTGGTTCTGCTAAATTCAGTAGGAGAATGAAGGTAAAGATTCCAGTCCTGTGTTGGATATGAGTGCTCAAAAAAATGGACAGAAATTCTTGTTGCATGGTTGGATCTACATTTTCCTTAATTCTTCTGAGGGTGATGCTTCAGACATGTTTAATATTTTATATTGTGTTTGGAATAATTTAGCACACAGATATTTTTGCTTTCTGTCAGCATGCAAAAATTCTGAACTAGTAAAATAATGATTTCAAGTAAAAAATACATTAGTTTGAAGGGCAGTGAGTCTCCTGTCATAAAAATCAAGCAAATAAAGCAAATGACCTCTCCAAGACAGTGATGAATAGGAGGGGCTAAGGCTAAGTCACTTCAGTCATGTCTAACTCTGTGTGACCCCATAGACGGCAGCCCACCAGTCTCCCCCGTCCCTGGGATTCTCCAGGCAAGAACACTGGAGTGGGTTGCCATTTCCTTCTCCAATGCATGAAAGTGAAAAGTGAAAGGGAAGTTGCTCAGTCATGTCTGACCGTCAGTGACCCCATGGACTGCAGCCTTCCAGGCTCCTCCGTCCATGAGATTTTCCAGGCAAGCGTACTGGAGTGGGGTGCCATCGCCTTCTCCGGAATAGGAAGGGAGGTTAAACTAAAAGATGCACATCAGAATTTCTCAGTGAACGTTTAAGAGTACAGACCACTTGGCCGCAATTACAGGCTAATCAATCTGAATACATAAGAATAGGATCCAGGGTTAGGATCATTAAAAATCACTCCAGGTGATTCCAATGAAGCTGGTTTACAGACAACATTAGCAGACACCTAAATTAGATGATTTCCCACTCTTTAAGATAAAAAGTACAAAACAAAACAAAAAAACCATTCCATATTACTGTTTAAAAAAACCTAGAAAACAAGGCCAATGTTAGTAATATCTCTTAACTAGAGAATATTTTATTATTAAGGTTAATATCAGATCTCACCTATCATCCCATCAGAAAGAATAAAATATATAGAAATAAACCTAACTAGAGGAGGCAAAAGACCTGTACTCAGAATACGATAAAATGCTGATAAAAAAAATCAAAGATGACACAAATAGATGGAGAGATATACCATGTTCTTCTTGGATTGTTAAGAATCAATATGAAGATCTAAATGTAAGGCCGGATACTATCAAAGTCTTAGAGGAAGAGATACCCAGAACACTTTGCTATAACTTGCAGCAAGATCTGTTTTGATCTACCGCCTAGAGTAATAAAAATAAAAATGAAAATAAAGGGGATCTAATTAAACTTAAAATATTTTGCACAGCAAATAAAGCCATAAACAAAACAAAAAGACAATCCTCAGAGTGGGTTTTCTTCATAGCTCAGTCAGTAAAGAATCCACCTGCAGTGTAGGAGACCTGGGTTTGATTCCTGGGATGAGAAGTTCCCTTGGAGAAGGAAACAGCAGCCCACTTCAGTATTCTGACCTGTGAAATCCCATGGACAGAGGAGCCTGTTGGGCTACAGTCCATAGAGTCATAGAAGTTGAACATGAATTAGCAACTAAACCACCACAGAAAGGGAGAAAATATTTGCAAATGAAGGAACTGACAAGGGATTAAACCTCAATATACACAAAAAGCTCATACAGCTCAATATTTAAAAAAAAAAACCTAATTAAAAAAAATGAGTGGAAGATCTAAATAGACATTTCTCTAAAGACATACAGATGGCCAAGAGGCACATGAAAAGATACTCTTCATTGTTAATTAGTAAAGAAATACATCAAAAATACAATGAGGTTTCACCTCACGTGTTTAGAATGGCCATGATCAAAAAATCTACAAATAATAAATGCTGGAGAGGGTATGGAGAAAAGGGAACCCTCCCTCCACTTTGTAGGTGGGAATATAAATTGGTACGGCCACTATAGAGAACAGTATGGAGGTTCATAAAAACTTAATAAAACCTTGAAAAGTGTGAAAGTGTTAATCTCTCAGTCATATCCAATTCTTTGCAGGTCCATAAACTGCAGAACTACCATGCGTGTGTGTTTGCTCAGTCGCTTCATTTGTGTCCAACTCTTTGCACCCTATGAACTGTAGCCCACCAGGCTCCTCTGTCCATGGGATTCTCCAGGCAAGATACTGAAGCCCTCCTCCAGTGGATCTTCCCGACCCAGAGTCTAAACCCGTGTCTCTAATGTCCCCTGCATTGTCAGAAGGATTCGTTAGCAGGAGCACCACCTGGGAGGCCCAGAACTACCATATGACCCTAAAATCCCACTCCAAGACAAATACCTGAAGAAAACCATAATTACTTGCACCCCAATGTTCATTGTAGTGCTATTTACAATAGCCTGGACATGGAAGCAACCCAAACATCTATCAAAAGAGAGAAATGGATAAAGAAAATGGTACACATGTATAATGGACTATTCTTCAGTCATAAAACAGAACAAAATAATGCCATTTGCAGCAACATGGATGGACCTAGAGATTGTCATAATGAGTGAATTAAGTCAGACAGAGAAAAACACGTATCATATGATATTGCTTATATGTGGAATCTAAAATAGGGTACAGATGAACTTATTTACAAAACAGGAGACCGAGATGTAGAAAACAAACTCATGATTAGCAGCGGGAAGGGAAGGAGGGATCAGCTAGGAGAATGGGATTGACATATACACATTGCTACATACAAAATAGATAATTGGTAAGGACCTACTATTTAGCACACTTCCCTGGTGGCTCACCTGGCAAAGAATCTGCAAGCAATGTGAGACCTGGGCTCAATCCCTGGGTTGGGACGATCCCCTGGAAAAGAGAATAGCTACCCACTCCAGTATTCTGGCCTGGGGAATTCATGGAATCTATAGTCCATGGAGTTGCAAATAGACACAACTGAGCGACTTTCACTTTCACTGTATACCACAGGGCTAATGTGCTCAGTTGCTCAGCTGCCAGGCTTCTTTGTCCATGGAATTTTCCAGGCAGGAATTGTGGAGTGGGGTGCCATTTTATACTCCAAGGTATCTTCCTGACCCAGGGATCAAACTTACCTATCTTATATCTCCTACATTGGCAGGCAGATTCTTTATCATTTGCACCACCTGGAAAGCCCTATAGCACGGGGAACCCTACTCAATACTCCATGCTGCTACTGCTGCTAAGTCGCTTCAGTCGTGTCCGACTCTGTGCAACCCAATGGACGGCAGCCCATCAGGCTCTCTCGTCCCTGGGGTTCTCCAGGCAAGAACACTGGAGTGGGTTGCCATTTCCCTCTCCAATGCATGAAAGTGGAAAATGAAAGTGAAGTCACTCAGTCAACCTACCAGGCTCTTCCGTCCATGAGATTTTCCAGGCAAGAGAACTGGAGTGGGGTGCCATTACCTTTTGGTCTGTATTTGAAAAATATTCTTAAAAAGAGTGAATATGTGTATATGTATAACTGATTCACTTTGCTGTATGCCTGAAACTAATACATCATAAATCAGCTATACACCAATAATTTTTTAATGTAATTTAAATGTTTTTAGCAGCCACACACAGCAAAAATAAAAGGAAACAGGTGAAAAAAAAAAAGCCTGATTAACAGCAAAATATAATTCCTCCATATCAATCTTACATCTTCTGGGCAGCAGAGGGAATTTGGATTTCAGCTGTCATGGAAGACAAATTTCAATTTGAATTCAGGTGGCAACTATGGCTTTATCACACATACAGTAAAAAAATTATGGGCAACTTAGTAGGAGCCAGATGCTTTTCTATTCAATTCTCTCACACTGCAGAGTCATTGCTCCATACATTCTGTCTCTTACTTTTAGAATCTACTAAATTATTCCCAGTCCCTGGCACTCAGCCTAGGAAAGAGTAGCCTACTTCAGAAAAGTCTTATGAATCAAAAATTCCTTTTTCAAATAACAATAAAAAATACAAGTGAGGAGAATAACCTACACATGGGCAGGAGTTCTGCTCCTTTGGAGACATACTTGATATTGACATGTGAGCCGAGTCCCTTCTGCATCACAGCACATCAGACAGGAAATGAATACAGTAGGTGCTTTCAGCCCTGACTTAATACAGCATCTCCTCCTCTTTAATCCATCTGCGAAAATGACTTCCGAATACTTCACTGTTAAGGATATCTGTGAAGGAAATTTAAAATCTGTGTGCCAAATACTCAGAGGTGGCATAGAAAGAATTGGGTAAATAGAATAGAAAGGATTGCCAGTGATTTGGTGCAGATTTTTAAAAAGAGAGAGAGAGAAAGCAAAAAAAAAAAAAAAAAGTGAGGATATGAGTAATGCAAAATAACAGATGTCCTGCTGAAAATATAGTAAGCGACTTCTCATTTAGCCATCTGTGGTCCAACTTGCTTTGTGGGAAACTGACATTTACAAAAGGATTTACTCCATTTACTAAGGACTGGTGTCAAGGTGCTTGCATTTATGGGGTCATATGTGTCTCATGGTACTAGTTGCTGTTCACTCGTGTAGTGTGGTCAAAATTACTTGGTCAGAAGTAGATTGAAAGGGCATCATATATGGAGTCTGTGGTTCCCCAGTTGCCTCCATCCATGTAGGAAGAAGCTCTTGTTAACTGCATACAATAGCAGTTTATATGCCAGCTCCAAAGATGCAGATACAGCCTCAGGTCACATGCCAGCTCCAAAGGATGCAGAGAAGCAGCCTGGACCACAGTGCTGGGAAAAAGTGCCAGAGAAAGTCATGACTCAGCAGAGAAGAGCTTCATGCAAGACTGATGCCTTCTGTGGGCCTGGATTCAGCTTGACCTCATCTTCTTATAATTATCTGTTTACATGGCTATCACCCCACAAATGTAAGCTTCCGTAACCCAGAAACAATACCTCACTTATCCCTCTGTCTTCATTTACAGACACAGCGTCTGGCCTCCAGTGGCTAGTTCATACTTGCACAACTGTTCTTTACTACCCAGTGGCCAGCATCACAGAGTGGCAAAAACTGTAAGTGGTAATTAGGGTGTATTTCTGTTCATTCAGAAAGTAAAAGTCTGTGGCAATGATTAAAATACCACTCCTGGTCACCACCATGTTCTAATCTATCCACATTCTGCCTCCAAATGGAAACTAAAAGCTATTTAAATTCCTTCATCAAGTTCATGTTTTCTAAAGACCTATTAAAAATTCAAGAACTAATATGTTTTCAGTCTTTTGGCTTCTTTAGAGTAACACATTATAGAAAATAAAAAAATAATTCTATTGCTTGATTTTTAAAATCGTCCTTTTAGCCTCAAATGGATTACATAATTTTGTAATAGTAGTTAAAATACTATCAATATTAATAAATAAAAACAAATTCATAGTTTAAATAATATTAGCATATGAGTGCTTAGTCATGTCCAACTCTTTGGGATCCCATGGACTAGAGCCTGCCAGGCTCCTCTGCTCATGAAATCTTCCAGGCAACAAATACTGAAATTGGTTGCCATTTCGTTCTCCAGGGGATCTTCCTGACCCAGGGACTGAACCCACATCTCTTGCATCTCCTGCTTTGGCAGGCAGACTTCTTTGCCACTTGCACCACCTGGGAGACCTTAAAATAATAGACATGTATGTATGCATACATTGGCATATATGAATTGTAGTATCTTAGTAAATAGCCATTTATTTACAGTATATTTATTGTAAGATGTTATTACATTTATAAAATAATTTTCCTTTATGTACACTGTTTCTTGAATTTTTCTCCTCCCAATACTTGGATACATTTTGATTATTTTTTTCAGTTTTCCATGATTAAGAAAAAAAATAAAAACAAAGCCTAAATCAACAATTTTGGCTTTGAAAATTTGTTGAAAAGCTTTATTCACCACTAGAGTGAATGTGGAGATCTTGGTATTATTGAAAGGAATTGGACTAATGAATAGCAAAGGACACTAATCCCTGGCAGACCTCACTCACCCCAGTTGTATTCTTCTCTACAGTATACTTCATTAAGTATTTATTGAGTGCCTATTTCACATACAGAGTATTTTGGTGGATTTAAATAATTTTACACAATGACCTGTGCATTTAAGTAGCTTTCAATTCATTTGAGGGAATAAACCATCCAATAGGAAAAAAAGATATAATAAGGAAAATAATTGAAAAGTGTCACCATCTAACAATTGGCTTGATATATCAACCTTGAGGTCTTCCTTTACAGTATCCTCTCTTTTGTCTATCCTCACACTTCTGTTCACTCAATATCAAGTCTAGTCAACTCTACCACTTAGATATTTCATGAATGGATCCACGTCTCTTCGGATTCCATTGCCCTATCCTTATGTTTTTTACAATGAAAGTTTCTGTGGACAATAACAGTCATCTTTGTGCATCCCTTCCAGAAGTTGATACTATACGTAGTACACAGTAGGTGTTCAGGTATAATTTTTTTTTTTTAACCGAGGCAAGATACTGAAAATAAGGTTAAGAAAATGTAGGGAAAATTATTTTGCACCTAGGGTTTCCCAGGAACTAGACACACATTAATTTAAATTTTCTCAAAACCTTTGAAGTGAGTCAGTTTTAGCAAAAAAGAAATTGATTTGCAAAGGCACACAGTAGCCTTCAAATTAAAAGAAGAAAAACTGCAAAATAATGGACTAGGAATACAAACTCATGTCTATGGCAAATTACTTTCCCATTAAATATTGCCTAAGACATTTTACTTTTATCTTGAGGAAATGAGAAACCAATTAAAGATTTTTGACCCAAAAAAAACATGATAACAACTGTATTTTAGAAAAATTTAACATGACAATATTGTGCATGATTTTTAATAGAGATACTAAATTCAGGTAGCTATAAGACTAACTCAGTGACCAAGGAGATTGTAAATAGTGTCCAGAGAAGGCTACAGCAAGTAGAAATTAAAAGAAGGAATAACTTTTGTCATAAATTACAATGGAGCTTATGCTCTATTTATGAGAAACCACTGGTTCTTTTTCCACTGCAGAGAAAAGAAAAATATTTTTTAAAGAAAAGAATCACCTTCTCGAAAACATAGGTCAAATACAACCTTGAGCCTAGCCCAAAAAATTCATGGTGCTGTTTTTCTCATTTAGGAAATGTGTTGCAAATGCCAGGCCAATTTCTGACACTGTTGTAGTTCTTCTATATCCTGGAGTAATTTATCAAGGTAACTGTAGGCAAAGAAACTTAAAGTTTTGGGGTTTCCAATTTCATCAGCCGACAATAAGCCCTGCGGCAGACTCTAAGAAAATGTGAGTCAAAGAACTGGAAGGAATGGCTGCTTGACAAGATGCTTCTTAGGTTTCTGTGAAGAACTACTGTGTAGGTGAAGCTGGGAGGCAGTGACTGTAAGGTTTAAAAAACATGTCAAATAAATGATTTGATTCATTGTTTCACACATCTTAAGAGATGTCTCTTTTAAGCCAGTCATTTTCTCTTCAGTTTAAGTACCTTTTAAAAGGGAGGATGCTCATTGCTAGGCTGAGAATGAGATGATGCAATCTGACAACTGTAGTGATAAAATAGGGCCTAAAATTCCAGGAAGAGTAGATATAATCATTAGTATACTCAAAGTACCTATGAAAAGAACAGAAGAGATACCTTTTGTAATGTTGCATGTCCAGAGTTGAATGAAAGCTATGCATCTGAGAGGGTAACAGGCTGGAAGGCTACAGACCCCCAAATGGAGGAAATACGTTGTGAGTGTCAGATATTTTTTTTATCTCTCTTAAGCAGCAAGAGGAAATAAACTATGTGTCAGATATTTTTTTTCCTTTTTTATACAAAATTAAAAGAAGGTTTCTTTTAAAATTCTTCATTGCCATGATGACACCTGGTTCCACCTGAACTTAACTTTTCTCAAACCTTGAGCTAACCAATGCGTCTTTCTTATGGAAATGTTTTTCTTAAGCTACGTTAGTGAACTATGTATTTACCCTAGACTCTGTCTTTCTTCAAGTTGGTTCTGCCTAAGACTCAAAACCAATAATGGCTCAACAAACCAGTATTTTACTTATACAGAAGTTTTCCTAATCTATGTAAATGAGACTATGTATTTGCTTGGAAACCTGTCTTTCTTCAAGATTCATGTGTCAATTGTCTTATGGCCTGGGAAGCCTCACCTTGTGCCAATGTTATCTCAAAATGGATGCTGTGGGTGAGGGCCTGGTGCCACCCTCTGAGTTTTAAGACATTTCCTTTCTCTAATTATCAGCCTGCTAGTAGGTATATAACTTCCTGTTAAAGTCTAGCAGGGGGGCACTCTTTCTGCCCTCTTCTAATGTTTATGTCAGAAGCTTTCTCTATATCTTTTATACTTTATAAAACTTTATCACAAATGCTCTGAGTGATCAAGACTTGTCACTGGCCCCAGATTGAAATCCACTCCTCCTGAGACCAAGAATCCTGATGTCTTTCATGGCTCAGCAACAACCTTTCATGTGCTGTGTGCTAGGTAGATTGTTGCATGTCTGATTCTTTGCTGTGGCCCTCCAGGCTCCTCTGTCCATGGGTTTCTCCAGGCAAGAATATTGGAGTGGGCTGCCATTTCCTCCTCCAGGAAATCTTTCTGCCCCAGGAATGGAACCCATGTCTCTCAATCTCCATTGATAAGTGGGCTCTTTACCACTAGCACCAACTGGGAAGCCTAGAGTGAATGCTATAATTTACCATTATGGCATTCCAGGATCACTAAAACTGAGTCATAAACCTTTGCCTCTATTTTGCATTACTAGAAGTTCTTTGTGATATAAAGGCATGCCTGTAAATAATAAAAGCCATTGAAACATGTATTTTAAGTGCATGAACTTATGGTATGTAACATACATCAAACTACTTAAAAAAAACCAAACAGAATGAATACAGACGAAAAAATTATTTGAAGAGAAATGGAAACTAAATTCCACCCCCCCCCCAAATTTCCAGCATTCAAATTGTGTGAAAACTTGGTGTTACAATGAGAAATTTTCATGTGAGAATTAGTTTCATGGGAAATAGAAGATATATATTTATACCCAAGAAGAGGCAAATTATTTGAATTGAAGTATTTATTTAAGGATTATCCCTAATAGCAGATAGTTAAGAATAACTTAAATGTCTAAAACTGACAGAATTAGTAAGGATATTATTGTATGTACACCAAATGACTTCCCAGCGTTAGCTCTCAAGATTTCTCACTTCTGACACTGACTGTAAATTCAGGGAAAGTGCAAGTGCAAGCCATTCATTCGTGTCCGATTCTTTGTGAGAAATTCTCCAAGCCAGAATATTGGAGTGGGTAGCCTTTCCCTTCTCCAGGGGATCTTCCCAACCCAGGGATTGAATCCAGGTCTCCTGTATTACAGATGGATTCTTTACCAGCTGAGCCAGGAGGGAAGCTCAAGAATAATGGAGTGGGCATCCTATCCCTTCTGCAGGGGATCTTCCTGACCCAGGAATTGAACTGGGGTCTCCTGCATTGCAGGCAGATTCTTTACCAGCTGAGCCACCAGGGAAGCCCCAAAGTCTGATGCTCTACTGACTGTGCTGTCTGGTGCTCTTACAGTCAATGACAGGGGAAGAACACAGGTCAAGACCAGTCAAAGGGAGCGATGCATAGAGCAGGTCAGTGGAAGTTACAAACACAAAGCTTTTGTTGTTTTTAGGATGCACTGAACCTCGCATTACTGGTCTTTGATGATCCATGTAGGGTATCACTGCCACCAAGGGAAGCTAATCTGAGCATCAGTGTACAGGTTTTATTGGGGGTTCATTGCATAAGCATAATTGATTGACTGATTGCCTAAGTGCTTGATTTCAGCCTCCAGATCAACAGATGATGACTCAAAGTTCCTTCCTGAGTCACATGGTTGGTATTTCTCCTATGGCCAGTTTCCACCCTATGATGATGGGATGTAGCTAACTCCACTCTAAAATCCAGTATAATCAGCTTCCATACTAAACAAAGACTCTCCTTTCAGCTGAGATTATTTCCCAGGAGTTGAGGGCAAAGGCCACCTTAATCTCTCTTTGCAAAAGTCAAATTCTTTACCATAGGATGACAAATTAGATGAATAGGTAGGAAAGAGTAAAATATGAAATAAGAAGGTATAGGAAAAAATAGAAAACAAGAAAAAATAATCTGTAATTGAGTTAGGAACTTTTTCTTTCATCAGAATTTTAATTTGTATTTTTGCTATGTTGCTCTTATAGTAAATAAGTTTTTCCAAATAAAAATAAATGAACAATATAAAATTCTAGAACTCTTTAGTATAAGGTACACCTTTACTGTGTGCTGTTATATACTTAGTCACTCTATTGTGTGCAACTCTTTGTGACCCCATGGACTGTAGCCCACCAGGCTGCTCTGTCCATGGAATTTTCCAGCCAAGAATACTGGAGTGGGTTGCCATGCCCACCTGTAGGGGATCTTCCTGACCCAAGGATTGAACACAGGTCTCCTGCATTGCAGGAGGATTCTTTACCATCTGAGTTACCAGGGAAGCCCCATTCACCTTAACTATTACTGGTTTAAGAGCAGTTTTCATTACTCCACTCTGAGGTCCTCAAGAGCAGGATAATGTCTAATTCATCTCAGTCTCCTTATTACCTAATTTGTTCCCAAGCAAAAGTTGCTTATCAGAATTTTGTGAGATAATAAAGTGGTTAAGAGCATGAACTCTGGATCCAGATTACTTGAATTTGATTTAGCTTTGCCAGTTACAAACTATATAACATTGGACAGGTTTCTTAATCTCTCAGTGCTTTGAGTTTCTCATCTGTGAAATGGGTATATTAACAAAACCTACGTCATAGGGTTGTTATAAAGACCAAATGTGAAAGTCCATGTGAAGTACATATATAGGATAGCGCTAGAATGTAGTGAGTATCCATTAAAGTTAGCTACAAGTAGTAGAAGAATGAAAGTTCTTCATCACTGTAAATATCTCTTTGTCACAAATATTTTTGCACCTCTATATTTCCTGAACTTTCCTTCATATTCTTTTTATTGGGTTGGTCAAAAAGTTCATTTGGGTTTCTCCATAAGAAGTTATGGAGAAACCTGAATGAACTATTTAAGTACAATGATCCTTATCACTTTGAGCTCCCAAGTCTTGGGGGAATGTTATAGCACATGAAAACAATTTAATGGCAGGAAAAGAGGTGCCAGTTGTCCAACTGGGAGCCTTTACATGAGGCATCAAGCATCAAGTCAGATTCTGGAAGATGTTGGCCAAAAGGTTACAGAGAGAATCCACCCAAAGGAATTGGGACTTAGGTAACCAAAAGAAGGAAATCAAGATCAATTATTTCTCTCAAAATCAACTATTTCTCTCATGTGCCTTGAAATATTGGAATTGTTGACATAAACACCCTCTACTCAGGAGAGTATAAAATAATCTGATGTGCAGTTTAGTTTAACTAAATGAAGATTTGTTGAGACTTCCTGTTGATCAGGCAGTGAATTTAGTCTTCTGAAAGATGTATGGGTGAATAAGTTATGGTTGCTGTCCTGACTCTTACTTTAAAAATACTGTTGTCATTTATTCAAAGCTATGGGATTTTAGATAGACAGATATCAGTTGCCTTCCCAAAAACTTTAGCAATCATTTGGTTTTCTTTATAGAATGGAAGATTGATAGTGGGGGTGTGACAGAAGACATTCTTGAAGCTGAGGCGTGGAACATAAAGCTCAAAGAGTTAGAAGGAGAGAGTATCCAAATAAATATCTTAATCTATCCTGAGCATAGAAAGTAATCTTCATTTTCTAATTCTTGATTAATTTTTCATGGTAACATGTTGCATGTAAAGATAGAAACAGATATAAAGCATGCTTAAAAGGCACAAACAATATTCCTATAAAAAACAAACATTTTTCTGCATCAAATGCACTGATATAGTTTCTTTTATGCCTATTCATTACATTGGTTTATCATTTTGTATAAATTAGAATTTTTGATTCAAATGCTGACCTTGAACAAATGCTAAATCAATTCCATGTATGAAGTGTTTTTGAATATTTAATATGCACAAAACAGTTTATTAGATCTTCATTGAATACAGCAGTGGAAACTGTGCTACTACTACTACTACTAAGTCGCTTCAGTCGTGTCCGACTCTGTGCGACCCCAGAGACGGCAGCCCACCAGGCTCTGCCATCCCTGGGATTCTCCAGGCAAGAACACTGGAGTGGGTTGCCATTTCCTTCTCCAATGCATGAAAGAGAAAAGTGAAAGGGAAGTTGCTCAGTTGTGCCCAACTCTTAGCGACCCCATGGACTGCAGCCTGCCAGGCTCCTCTGTCCATGGGAGTTTCCAGGCAAGAGCACTGGAGTGGGGTGCCACTGGTGAGACAAATACAGATGTGATTAAAATATAGTCATGATTTCAAGGCCCAAATATCAATAGTAATGGAACTGACCACATGACCAATATCATTTGATAACAAAAGTATGCAATGAATAGAGTGATAGTGAAAGGACAAATGTATCACCTTTGGGCCCATCTGTCTCTGCAACCAAGTCTTTTTCACTGTTCTGTGCTCCCTGAATACCCCTCATATAAAAGAATTACAGGGACTTCCCTGGTGGTCCAATGGTTTCGGTCTCACTTCTTAGGGAAGCATACTCTGATAATCCTTGATTTCTTAAGCTGCTACTCTAATGTGCTTCCAGGACCTTTTGGACTTCCTCTATCCAGACAATATCAAATTTCTTTGTGATTGTCAACTTATGCTTCTTCTTCTTTTTTTTTTTTTTTTTTTTTTAAATCTGTGAGTCTTTTATTGGTCATTTATATGCCAGGGAGCAACATCACCAAAAACAAAACTGCTGTTTCCACCTGAAAGCACCCCCAGTCTCTTCATTTGCCTTTTTGTTTCTCTCCTAACTCTGTAGATCCACACAGATGAAGATAGCTTTACTGGCAACAGGTCTTATTCTAAAGCATGGCTCCAGTGACAAGCTGGTGTTTTCAGTTACTTCAGTATCAGGCACTGCCAGTTAAAAAACAGGGCAACCAGGTTCTGAGGCTTGTGTTCCATTACTGTCCTCTTCACTCACCAGAAAGGTCAATCCTGGAATCTTCTGGCACAACCATATTTGCATCTCCATACTGGTTCTTGGCCTCTGCAAGCCACTTCTCAAAAGCCTTATTCTTGCATGTTAGACCCCATCAATGGAACACTTCTGGTGGACTCTGAAAACGTTGTCAGTTCCAATAAATGTCTCTGGTTGTACCTGAGAAATGGCAAGTACAATGGGAATTATCTTTTCCTGAAATGTTGCAGATCAGTTATAGCAAACAGAACGGCGACTGTCAAGAAAAACTGTCACTTTGGGCTCCTTTTTGACCACAGCAGCTATATGGGAGCAGCTGCAGCTTCGATAAGGGCCATAACTTATGCTTCTTTGAAATAACCTTAAAAGTATACTGATTCTTATTAAATGTACACTGATTCTTATTCAACATTATGTACTGAGTAACTAGCATAGTGCCTGGTGCCTTATAGATGATCAAAGTTTGTATGCTGAGTAAATGTACTAATGAACAAAAGAAATTAAGAATAAACCTTTGCAAGAAGTTTAGGAAGTATTATATTCAGTCATTCAATAATTATTCTGTTAATTATTACCAACTAATGTCAACCTATGCATTAAATAATGAAATGGTAAACAGGTAAAATTCAGTTGACTCTATCCTTAAACAAAGGTCTTCTCTGGTGGCTCAAAGGTTAAGAATTCACCTACCAAGCAGGAGACGAAAGAGATGAGGCTCCCTGCATTGGGAAGCTCCCATGGAGAAGGAAATAGCAACCCGCTCCAGTGTTCTTGCCTGGGAAATCTCGTGGACAGAGGAGCCTGGTGGGCTACAGTCCATAGAGGAGCAACAGAGTTGGATGTGACTTAGTAACTAAACAACAGCATCAGCAACAATCCCTAAATAAAGAGAGCAGTTTAGAAAGATGCTAAATGAATAAACAGAAGTTCAAGTGTTGGATTCAAGGCTCAGGGTGATGGCTGCTCTTTTAGAGAACTAGGGGCAACTTCATCCTCTAACTCATCTTTGGACTAGGGTGGCTGGGAATTTCTGTTGGAGTTTTCCTTTGATCTGGATCCTGAATGCCAAGATGGTGATGATGGAGCTGTTCTATTCAATAACAGACAGAGAGTGAGGGAGAAATTTGTGGCTGGCTATGCTCATGAGTTCATATTGATTGTGAAGTACACTTGGGATATCCAAATGAAAGATTCAAGAAAGCATGAAGTTCTGGCAGTGTATATGCACTTTAGGACTCACATCTTAAATAACTGAGCATCTTTATTAAGAAAAAGAATACAAACTTAGCAACAAAAATAAATGCTTATTTCTTTATTAGTAAGAAGAAATTACCAGGAAATATAAATTTGAAAAGGCCTGCAAGCACCATGACATTACAAATCCTTTCAGGAAAAATTATCATTCTTACTGCTTTTTAATTAACTGTCAGACATATCAATGCTTCTGCAATATTTCTGTTCTTAGACTTTTGACTTTATGATTTTTAATTATCACTTCGCATGATCAACATTATCTAGTAACATTTTACAGAGAGAAAAAAGAAACATAAATCCACTTTTCCTTCAACAGAGTTGAGTATTTTTATTACCATAGCTTAAAAGAGCTATGACCATGTTCACATCCCCTTCTTGGTCATTCCATGTCTAGGGCTTCCTCTGTTTACAGAAGCAGGACTTCCTGCTTAGGGACATCAACTCTGACACAGAGCCCGTTCTGCTCAGTCATTTCCTCAACATTCTCCCATGCCATTCATGTGTGCATCCCCCATGCCACCCCAACCACGTTCTTGGTGGAGAATAACGTGTTTATGGGACCTGAATTCTAGATCTGTCTTAAGTTTGGAAGAGAAGTAATACATTCAGTCCCTCAGTCAAAATGGGATCCAGATGCATAAAGAGGCCACCAGGGCAGGTTGCTATATGGGAAATTTGCTGCCAGCTCTTGCAATCATCCACAGCCCCAGGGTCACCACAAAACAGAGAGTGATCTCAGAGTGCAGCAGCTCTCTTAATCTCCAACACATGACTCAGCCTCCTGTTTTTGCCTTTTGTCCCAAGTCGGGGAACACTCAGAGCTTCAGAAAGGCACCTTTGTCAGTGAACAACTCTGCAGTTTAAGGATCTTCAGCCCCACCAGGAATGTACCTCTAGGTTCTGGAGCACAGAGAAATAGAGTGCCAGTATCCTGTGGCATACAGTCAAAGTATTAGGCCTGCTTTTGTCTTGGAGGAGTTAACAGCTCATTTGGAGAATCTAACATGTCCACATGCACACAAAATAGCCTGATATGATTTTTCCCAGGCAGCAAGTCATTAGAGAAACTAGATACATTAGTTAGATACGTGAGATAAATATCAAAGTCAATGCTTTAGAGAGGACAGAGAAACTATTTCAAGTTTGGGTGAACCCAGAAGACTTTATGAAGAGGAAAGAACTTTAATAAAGTCTAGATCCACAAATAGACTTTGTATCCATTTATGTAGGGAAAAGGAATTCCAAGTATGAGGAACAGTATGAGCAAGGAAGTAAAAATGAGAATCAGGGTGATACAGTTAATTTGAAATAAGCACACGTAATTTCTGGAAGTCATAAAAGCAACAACACAAAACAATGGCTTTGTGAATTTTGCTGATATTTATTAAGAAGTAGCCTGTTGTCCCACAGTCATATGTGAAATTGAGGTCATTAAACTTTCATCTTCAGGGCATATAAAAACATGAAGAGAACGATTCCCCTTCCTGGATAGTCAATCCCTAAGACTGAGTTTATGAAAGGAGAAGAAAGAAGTACAAAATTGAGTTTCCCTGTCATAAATTCACCTTGACTATTTTGACTGTGAAAAGTTATCACTGTTTTTGTGGTGGGCATGTTTTATAGCTTTGATCCCCCAGGACATTCTGCAAAAGAAAGACAATTTGGAATATTTCTTCTGGAGCCTGAGACGAAACGAAGTAGAAAAAAATAAGTTTTCTCCTCTATGACTACCTAGCTAAATTGCAAAATAAAAACCAGGAACCATCTTAACTCATTATATATATTTTCAAGCTGTTCATACAGGGCCGCTGACTATGTATTTTCACAGGTACTACAATTGTATTAAAAGAATACCTATTCAAATTTACAGTGATTATACTTTCTCAGAACATAATTTTCTGCCAAAACCCATAAAAATTTAAGTAATTGTTGGTGGGGGGAGGAAAAGAGCAAAGGGTCAGTATGAGCTTTGTTTTCCAATCACTCCCAAATTATGTTATTCAAATTCTCTTACCTCATTTAGAACTTCAACCTGAAGATTCATTTTTATTTCCACATTCATCAAATTTGTCTATATATTAATAGAAAATGTGATCTATCTGAAAGTGTCATAAAAGTATCTTAAGTAGAAAGAATGATCTATCTCAAAGTGAAAGACCCCTATGTGTGCCCTATCAAAAGTCTTAAAACTTCTCTCCAAGAGTGAAAACTTTAAATATAAAATTGTTGTTCAGCCCATATTTGATTTCATCCATCTATGTGAATCAGGCTATTATTGCTGCTTTTTCTCTTCTCTAGTCTAGTCATTCTAATTACCTAGGCGATAAGAAAAGAGGTTCATATATGCTTCTAATATACTTTATTAAAATTTTTACTCAAGTATTAATATAAGTAATTCTAAACTTTTCCAACAGTTGCTTTCTGCAAGATGAATCTTTGAATAGCATCACTTGAATATAAGTTTTCTTCTTGTAATCATTATGTTGTTGTTTAATCCCTCAGTCATGTCCAACTCTTTTGCAACACCATGGACTGTAGCCCACCAGGCTTCTCTGTCCATGGGGTTTCCCAGGCAAGGATACTGGAGTGGCCATTTCCTCTTCTGGGGGATTTTCCCATCCTGGGGATTGAACCCATGTCTCTTCTACTGCAGGTGGATTCTTTACCACTGATCCACTAGGGAAGCCCTATAATCATTGTAACTAACATTTATTAGGTATTTATCACATCAAATATTAACTAAATGTATGTGAACTACTTTGTTTAATTCTCACAAGAGAACAAATGAGCTAGATACCATCTTCTTTTATGAGAAAATAAGGCACAGAGGTTTATTATTTGAAGCCCAGGCAATCTGATTCCACAGTTTATGTTCTTAATTACTATATTATCCCCACACATATAGCATAGTGCTATATATAGAGAGGATTCTTGCTAGAAGCATGGTGGAGTTAATTTGAATTTCAAAGATAGCTAAAGGCCTTTTCTTTTGGAAACTCAGTTTTCTATAGGAAAAAAATAAGCTGTCATTTTAGTAATGGCATCATTCGTATCTGCTGGGAAAGGGCAGAAAGGCAGAGGAGAAGAAGGCTTCAGAGGATGAGATGGCTGGATGGCATCACCGACACCATGGACATGAACTTGGGCAAACTTCAGGAGACGGTGAGGGACTGGGAGGTCTGCAGTGCTGCAGTTCATGGGGTCGCCAAGAGGTGGACACGACTGAGTGACTGAACAACAACAGCAATCATTCATTTCTTCCTGGAAGACTAGGATTTACCCAGCCAGTATCTGCTGAGTATCAACCAGGTGCCGTATATATCAGTTCAGTTCAGTCGCTCAGTCGTGTCCCACTCTTTGCGACCCCATGAATCCCAGCACACCAGGACTCCCTGTCCATCAACAACTCCGGGAGTTCACCCAGATCCATGCCCATCAAGTCAGTGATGTCATCCTGCCATCTCATCCTCTGTTGTCCCCTTTTCCTCCTGCCTGCAATCCCTCCCAGCATCAGAGTCTTTTCCAATGAGTCAACTCTTCNAAATGTTCCCTTGGTATCTCTAATTTTCTTGAAGAGATCTCTAGTCTTTCCCATTCTGTTGTTTTCCTCTATTTCTTTGCATTGATCGCTGAAGAAAGCTTTCTTATCTCTTCTTCCTAGGAAACCTGGGTTCTATCCCTGGGTTGGGAAGATCCCTGGAGAAGGAAGTGGCCACTCACTCTAGTATTCTTGCCTGGGAAATCCCACAGACAGAGAGCCTGGTGGGTTACAGCCCACAGGGTCACAAAGAGCTGGACATGATTTAGCGACCTCCCTTGTGGCTCAACTGATAAAGAATTTGCTGAGACATGGGTTCAATCCCTGGGTTGGGAAGATCCCCTGGAGAAGGGAAAGGCTACCCACTTCACTATTCTGGCCTGGAGAATTCCCTGGACTGTATTAGTCCATGGGGTCACAAAGAGTTGGATGTGACTGAATGACTTTCACTTCACATCACATCACATCACTTCACTTCACTTCACTTTAGCGACTAAACACCAGCAGTAGCAGCACATAGGGGAATAGTGAATGAGTCAGAATACAGAGAAAATGTTGACTTGAGGTTTATATTTCTAAGTCATTAGAGTAAAACATATGACACCAGTTATCTATGACACAGACAGTGTTAGCCAAACTTGTGGAGGATTTTGAAAAGAAATGGACAAAGATTATTGAGGAGAATCAATGGAAAACTACATCTTTTCTATAGCATATCTTTCTGGGATATTTGATTTTGTAGGACTTGGTCTTTCATTGTCTTTGAGCTATTTTGCAGCTGTGTAAGTTGTAGATAGCTGATTGCAATGAAATGATTGATTCTTGTCTGGAGATATGTAAATTAACTCTGTCTGTTGCAGGGACAGTTGGGTCTCACACCTAGAGTCAGTTTGCATCAGTTCAGTTCAGTTCAGTCGCTCAGTCGTGTCCAACTCTTTGAGACCCCATGAATCGCAGCACGCCAAGCCTCCCTGTCCATCACCATCTCCCAGAGTTCATTCAAACTCACGTCCATCAAGTAGGTGATGCCATCCAGCCATCTCATCCTCTGTTGTCCCCTTCTCCTGCCCCCACTCCTCCTCCCCCCAGCATCAGAGTCTTTTCCAATGAGTCAACTCTTCGCATAAGGTGGCCAAAGAACTGAAGTTTCAGCTTTAGCATCATTCCTTCCAAAGAACGCCCAGGACTGATCTCCTTCAGAATGGACTGGTTGGATCTCCTTGCAGTCCAAGGGATTCTCAAGAGTCATCTCCAACACCACAGTTCAAAAGCATCAATTCTTCGGCACTCAGCTTTCTTCACAGTCCAACTCTCACATCCATACATGACTGCAGGAAAAGCCATGGCCTTAACTAGACGGACCTTAGTCGGCAAAGTAATGTCTCTGCTTTTGATTATGCTATCTAGGTTGGTCATAACTTTCCTTACAAGGAGTAAACGTCTTTTAATTTCATGGCTGCAGTCACCATCTGCACTGATTTTGGAACCCAGAAAAATAAAGTCTGACACTCTTTCCACTGTTTCCCCATCTATTTCCCATGAAGTGATGGGACCAGATGTCATGATCTTTGTTTTCTGAATGTTGAGCTTTAAGCCAACTTTTCAACTCTCCTCTTTCACTTTCATCAAGAGGCTTTTTAGTTCCTCTTCACTTTCTGCCATAAGGGTGGTGTCATCTGCATATCTGAGGTTATTGATATTTNTCTTTTCCAATGAGTCAACTCTTCGCATAAGGTGGCCAAAGAACTGAAGTTTCAGCTTTAGCATCATTCCTTCCAAAGAACGCCCAGGACTGATCTCCTTCAGAATGGACTGGTTGGATCTCCTTGCAGTCCAAGGGATTCTCAAGAGTCATCTCCAACACCACAGTTCAAAAGCATCAATTCTTCGGCACTCAGCTTTCTTCACAGTCCAACTCTCACATCCATACATGACTGCAGGAAAAGCCATGGCCTTAACTAGACGGACCTTAGTCGGCAAAGTAATGTCTCTGCTTTTGATTATGCTATCTAGGTTGGTCATAACTTTCCTTACAAGGAGTAAACGTCTTTTAATTTCATGGCTGCAGTCACCATCTGCACTGATTTTGGAACCCAGAAAAATAAAGTCTGACACTCTTTCCACTGTTTCCCCATCTATTTCCCATGAAGTGATGGGACCAGATGTCATGATCTTTGTTTTCTGAATGTTGAGCTTTAAGCCAACTTTTCAACTCTCCTCTTTCACTTTCATCAAGAGGCTTTTTAGTTCCTCTTCACTTTCTGCCATAAGGGTGGTGTCATCTGCATATCTGAGGTTATTGATATTTCTCCTGGCAATCTTGATTCCAGCTTGTGCTTCTTCCAGCCCAGCGTTTCTCATGATGTACTCTGCATAGAAGTTAAATAAGCAGGGTGACAATATACAGCCTTAATGTACTCATTTTCCTATATGGAACCAGTCTGTTGTTCCATGTCCAGTTCTAACTGTTGCTTCTTGACCTGCATACAGATTTCTCAAGAGGCAGGTCAGGTGGTCTGGTATTCCCATCTCTTGAAGAATTTTCCACAGTTTATTGTGATCCAGTTTGCATAGGTTTGTAAATTTTGTTTTACCTTCAGTTACTCCCTTCAAATAACCCTTTATCGTCTTCATGATTCCTATTCTTCTTTGAAATACTCTTTCTTGTTTCATGATTTAATTATGCATTCCTTTCCTTGTCTAACAGAAATTGAAGTCCAGACAGGCACAATCATTACCTGTCACAACATCCTAGCCAGCTAGAGAATGTCTGTTATTAAAACACAGGCTAATAAATCTTTTTTTTAATTCATTTAAGTGAGTAATAACATTTTCACTACCTCTTGGAAACAATTTGCAAAGAAACATAAAAGGGTGTAGTCTAGTTGTTATGCATGTGGACCAACAATTATTTTTCTCCTGATAGTATATCTAATTTTCTGCAAGTTAATGATGTATCTTAGTTTTTTCATTTGAAAAATAGTGATAATAACTGTATCTACCTCTTAATATTGTTATAAAAATTAAATGAGCTGCAGATTATTAAATGCTTAGAAAAGTATCTTAAATTTAGTATGTACTGTTTATTTGAGGGATAAAAACAGCAGAGTAGATGACTCAAATTATAATTTAAAGATGCAAGTTTGTTTTTTCCTCCCAGCTTTAGTTCTTCCCTACTCACGGGCTCTTTCCATAAAGAAGTATATAAGTGGATAAAAGTCAGGTGAGTGTATACTCCTCAGTTCTGTCTCATCACAACAAAGATTTGGAGTGACAGACATTAAAGCCCTCGGTGCATCACAGCTCTTGGGTCTTGGACAGACCGTGTTATAGCTCTTAGACAAATCAGTGTTACAGCTCTATTTTATTTATAAATTAGCAAGTGAATCCATCCTCGAAGTGTGAGGGCATGCCGACCCAAAGACATGAATCGAAGAGAGTGGGGGAATGCGCCCGCGTGCCGGGGAGAGAGAGAGAGGCCCCTAGCCTTTAGGGGCCTCTTTTAATGTTTTTTCTCCCCCTGGGTCTGCGCTATGTAAATTGGGCTAGCCAGGAGTGTTGTTTGTTTTACCCGAGGTCCTCACTCTGGTCCTTGGACCTTCCTTTGTTCTATTTTCTTGGGCTTTTCCCTTCCTTGTCTTTCAGCCACCGACATTCTGGACTCCTGTTTCCTATTCTAACTACCTAACAAAAGCATTTAGTAAGTTATTTTCTTCTTTAATTTTCTCTTCATTTATTATACACTCACAGATGTCATTTTCAAGGTGATTCTTCAATGTGATGTTTGGCAGGGTGGCAGGGTGCATCCATCAATTTGCAAATTATTTGGGTTCTAAATTATTTGCAATGTTTATTACTCAACCGACATGTGTGAAGAAGCTGGTACCTGCATTTAATTTTCGTTTTTCTAGATGCATTGTCTATATTTGTTCATTCATTCCTTTTTTCATCCCTTTTGTCCTTTCTCTCTTAATTTCTTTCATTCCTTTCAACTGGGAGAAGAATCCTTTAAGGATCTCATTTTGGCTTGCCATTCTCTGAAGGATATGTTAAATCTCTTCTCTATACGTAGATTTTTTTTTTCTAAAGAATTTTGCACTAGAATAATTTAGATTTTTCTGTATTGTGAATATACTTGTCCATATTCTTTGTCATGACATTTCATGCCTTGGGAAGCTGCATTCAAAAACACAGCCAACATCTGAGAAGATGTGAATATCTTTAATGAATTGATAACTTCTTATATTTCCCATAGTTATGTTGTCTTTTCTGTGTTGAAAAAAGAGCCTAGGACAGACTCTGGGAGAAAATGTTAAGTTCAAAACCAAGCCTGACTTGAAAAACTCTTTAGATTTCATTCCTTCTCACTTTACTAATTTCATTTCTGATTACATTCCCCATGCACTTGGCATTTTAATCTTATTGACTTATAAACTATCTTCAAAAATCCTGATTCTTTTCTTGCCTCTAAGTCTTTGCTCAAGCTACTCTTTTTAGAATATTCTTTGCCACCCTGTAAACCTAACAAAAATATTTTTGAAGCCCACTCAAGTTTCACTCTCCAAGATGCTTCTCAGATACACCTAAGGTTATTTATTTATTTATTTTTTAATATGCCTTTCTTTCTACTCTAGTATGTATTGTAACCCCATCAGAGCTCTTACTATGATCTTCCCAGAATCAAAATTTCTCTATTTCTCTGTGATTATTTATTTAACTGTAAGCTCTTGAAGATTAATTTAATTTTTAGTCATTACAGAATACACGGTCCTGCAGAAGTGTTGCCAGAGTGAGTTTTAACTGCCTGCAAGCTGAAGGAATCATTCTGCAGTAGCTAAAGAATCTAAAGTTGAGGCTGTGTTCAGATTTTGCATACACACTTAAGACAGGCAAACCAGTCTCTACTGTTCACTTTCTTCATCTGTAAAATAAGAATAAAATCAGCTTCTTTATAGAACTGCTGTGGAGATTAAATATGATAATATTGTGAAGTTCAGTTCAGTTGTTCAGTCACATCCAATTCTTTGCCACCCCATGCACTGCAGCATGCCAGGCTTCCCTTTCCATCACCAACCCCCAGATCTTGCTCAAACTCGTCCATTGAGTTGGTGATTCCCTCCAACCATCTCATCCTCTATTGTCCCCTTCTTCTGTCTTCAATCTTTCCCAGAATCAAAGTCTTTTCCAATGAGTCAGTTCTTCACATCAGGTGGACAAAGTATTGGAGTTTCAGCTTCAGCATTAGTCCTTACAATGGATATTCAGGACTGATTTCCTTTAAGATTGACTGGTTGGATGTCCTTGCAGTCTAGGGGACTCACAAGAGTCTTCTCCAACATCATAGTTTGAAGAGACCAATTCTTTGGCACTCAGCTTTCTTTATAGTCCAACTCTCACATCCATACATGACTACTGGAAAAACCATAGCTTTGACTAGATGGACCTTTGTCACGAAAGTAATGTCTCTCCTTTTTAATATGCTGTCT
Organism: Neotragus moschatus; assembly: GCA_006410615.1. Lineage (NCBI taxonomy): Eukaryota > Metazoa > Chordata > Mammalia > Artiodactyla > Bovidae > Neotragus > Neotragus moschatus. The sequence goes on along the minus strand of SJYA01003155.1, from coordinate 363,067 downwards.
AGGTTTGTCATAGCTTTTCTTCCAAGGATCAAGCATCTTTTAATTTCATGACTGCAGTCATCACCTGCAGTGACTTTGGAGCCCCCCTCCAAAATAAAATCTCTCACTGTTTCCATTGTTATCCCATCTTTTTGGCATGAAGTGATGGAACCTGAGGCCATGATCTTAGTTTTTCTGAATGTTGAGCTTTAGGCCAGCTTTTTCACTCTCCTCTTTCACTTTCATCAAGAGGCTCTTTGTACTTCTTTGCTTTTTGCCATAAGGGTGGTGTTATTTGCATATCTGAGGTTATTCATATCTCTCCTAGCAACCTTGATTCCAGCTTGTGCTTCATCCAGCCTGGTATTTCCCATGATGTACTCTGCACATAAGTTAGAAAAGCAGGGTGACATAAGTTTAAAAAGCCTTGATGTACTCCTTTCCTAATTTGAAACCAGTCTGTTGTTCCATGTCTGGTTCTATCTGTTGCTTCTTGACTTGCATACAGATTTCTCAGGAGGCAGGTCAGGTGGTCTGGTATTCCCATCTCTTCAAGAATTTTCCACAGTTTGTTCTGATCTACACAGTCAAAGGCTTTGGCATAGTCAATAAAGCAGAAGTAGATGTTTTTCTGGAACTCTCTTGCTATTTCGATGATCCACCAGATGTTAGCAATTTGATCTCTGGTTCCTCTGCTTTTTCTAATTCCACCTTGAACATCTGGAAGTTCACAGTTCATATACTGTTGAAGTCTGGCTTGGAAAATTTTGAGTATTTGCTAGCTTGTGAGATGAGTGCAATTGTGTGGTGGTTTGAACATTCTTTGGCAGTGCCTTTTTTGGGGACTGGAATGAAAACTGACCTTTTCCAGTCCTGTGGCCACTGCTGACTTTTTCAAATTTGCTAGCATATTGAGTAGGTTTCTGAGTGACATTCTACACACCAAACTTTTTCTTTCCTTCATATACCTATTGACCAAATTTGTATTCTCTACTACTTAATTTGGTAATGTATACCTTAATTTCTAATTTATATATACTTAATATTTAGAAGTTAAATGCTGCTGCTACTCATACTTGCTTCTTTTGATCAATATAACACCAGCATAATGATAAGGAAGCAGTCAGTTTTCATTCCAATTCCAAAGAAAAGCAATGCCGAAGAATATTCTAACTTCTCTACAATTGCACTCATTTTGCATGCTAGCAAGGTAATTCTCAAAATTCTTCAAGCTAGTCTTCAACAGTACATGAACCAAGACTTCTAGATGCACAAGCTGGATTTACAAAAGTCAGAGGACCCAGAGATCAAATTGACATCTGTTGGATCATAGCGAAAGAGAGGGAATTCAAGTAAAACATCTACTTCTGCTTCATTGACTACACTAAAGCCTTTGACTGTGTGGATAACAACAAAGTGTGGAAAACTGCTAAAGAGATGGGAATACCAGACCACCATACCAGCCTCCTAAGAAGCCTGTATACAGGTCAAGAAGCAAGAGTTAGAACAGACATGGAATAATGGACTGGTTCAAAATTTGGGAAGGAGTAGGACAAGACGATATAATGTCACCCTGCTTATTTAACTTCTATTCAGAGGACATCAGGCAAAATGCTGGGCTGGATAAATCACAGGTTGGAATCAATATTTCCAGGAGAAGTGTTAACAATATAAGATATGTAGATTATACCACTTTAATGGCAGAAAGTGAAGAGGAACTAAAGAGCTTTTGATGAGAGCGAAAGAGGAGAGTGAAAAAACTGGCTTAAAACTCAACATTCGGAAAACAGAGATCATGGCATCCAGTCCCATCACTTCATGACAAATAGATGGGGAAAAAGTGGAACAGTGGTAAATTCATTCTTTTGGCTCCAGAATCACTGCAGACAATGACTGCAGTCATGAAATTAAAAGATGCTTGCTCCTTGGAAGGAAAATTATGACCAACCTAGATAGCATATTGAAAAGCAGAGACATCTCTTTTGGACAAAGATCTGTCTAGTCAAAACTATGGTTTTTCCAGTAGCCATGTCTGAATGTGAGTTGGACCATAAAGAAGGCTGAGTGCCGAAGAATTGCATTGTGGTATTGGAGAAGACCCTTGAGGGTTCCTTGAACAGCAAAATCAAACCAGTCAATCCTAAGGAAATCAACCCTGAATATTCATTGGAAGGACTGATGCTGAAGCTGAAGCTCCAATACTTTGGCCACATGATGGTAAGAATCGACTCATTAGAAAAGACCCCAATGCTGGGAAAGATTGAAGGCAGGAGGAGAAGTGAGCAACAGAGGATGAGATGGTTGGATGTCATCACCGACTCAATGGACATGAATTTGAGAAAACTCTGGGAGATAGTGAAGGACAGGAAAGTCTGGTGTGCTGCAGTTCATGAAGTCCCAAAGAGTGGGACATGACAGTGACAGAACAACAACTGTGACAAGGGGAGCTGTGTAGTGGTTACACACGCTAGTGATCAGAACAGTGGAGGGTGTTTCCAGGGCAGCAGGTGTATTCTAGTGATAGCTACAGAAAGTTGAGTTTTTCTAGTCTAGGTCTTGAAGACATAGGTTATCATTTTAAGAAGAGAAAGTTAGCAAGCACACATAAATGTTGATGCCATTAGAACACATAAAGCTTAGTAAATTTTTCACTTTACTGTTTCTAGCACTGCTCCAAAAAATAGGCAGGAGACGGAAAGTAAGAGAAAAATGATCAAATGTAGACTAGTTTCTTCACTTGCTTATCATATAATTTAGCAAAAAACTAAACAAAGCACACAGCAAATGTATATGTTATAAGTGACTGGGCAATGATGAGGAGGTTAGAAACAGAATGTTAAAAAAGATGGTGATTAAGAGTAGATTGTAGTTCTCCAGGCTCCGCTTTGTTTTCTTTCAAGTTCTCTTAGTTTCCATTGAGACCAAAGTCATCTTGCTCTGCTGAATATCATGGTGTATTTGTGGTGCTTCTCAGATCATAGCTGTAAATAGTTTCTGTTACCTCACCTTCCTGGAAACCTGAAATCTCATACTGCCCTGGTCTGAGCTCTTTTCCAGGGAGGCCTATTGTTACCCTCAGTTGTTAGAGATCAATTTCCAGGCTATTATTTAATACTGCCTCTGAGCACCATATCTTCATTCCTCCTGGTTCTCCTAGATGCTAACTCTCTTTTACTTTTTTAGATTATTAGATTGTTCAAATAATCATCTTGCTTAACACCTAAATGCTGCAATATTTTTACATACAATATCATATTAGCCAAATACCTTCTTTTTCATCATTGCCCAAATCTCAGTAGTGCATCTGTAAATATTCAGAAGGAAAATGAGACTTCCTAATTCAACAGAATCTTTGATTCCGTTGGTTTCACCTTCTGTGGAAGAAATGTATTGAGGTTTAGGATTTGCATCTTTAGCAGATTTTGCAAATTAAATAAATTCTCCTTTTTAAATTTCCCCAACCAAACTTACATTGTCATATCCTGGTCTTGAGTGTGCTGTGAATATTCAATATATTGTCTCAGTACACAGGCTATTAGCAAAAGGAAATTAAGATTACCTTGCTGAGGCAATGAAATAGCAATAAAGAGCCCCAATTGTTTACTTTAGTGCCAACAAAGTGCTGTTGATGCAGTGGCCTTGAGCAAAATTTATATATTTTTGTAAAGTAATAATCATTGACCATCTGATAACATGCTTAGTTGAAGTTCTGTAGCAACATTTGAATAAACAATGAAAAAAATTTTTTCCTTTTAGAATTGCAAATAATTGGATCAAAAATCAGATATTGAGGTAATTACCAAGTGTTTGGTTTTCTAGAGTATATGTCCTTCCGTTCAGTCAGTCACTCAGTCATGTCCGACTCTTTGTGACCGCATGAATCGCAGCATGCCAGGCCTCCCTGTCAATCACCATCTCCTGGAGTTCACTCAACTCAAGTCCATCCAGTTGGTGATGCCATCCAGCCATCTCATCCTCTGTTATTCCCTTTTCCTCCTACCCTCAATCCCTCCCAGCATCAGTCTTTTCCAGTGAATCAACTTTTCACATGAAGTGGCCAAAGTACTGAAATTTCAGCTTCAGCATCATTCCTTCCAAAGAAATCCAGGACTGATCTCCTTCAGAATGAACTGGTTGGATCTCCTTGCAGTCCATGGGACTCTCAAGAGTCTTCTCCAACACAACAGTTCAAAAGCATCAGTTCTTCGGCACTCAGCCTTCTTCACAGTCCAACTCTCACATCCATTCATGACAACAGGAAAAACCATAGCCTTGACTAAATTGACCTTTGTTGGCAAAGTAATGTCTCTGCTTTTCAATATGCTATCTAGGTTGGTCATAACTTCTCTTCCAAGGAGTAAGCGTCTTTTAATTTCATGGCTGCAGTCACCATCTGCAATGATTTTGGAGCCCCCCAAAATAAAGTCTGACACTGTTTTCTCTGTTTCCCCATCTATTTGCCATGAAGTGATGGGACCAGACACCATGATCTTTGATTTCTGAATACTAAGCTTCAAGCCAATTTTTTCACTCTCCTCTTTCACTTTGATCAAGAGGCTTTTTAGTTCCTCTTCACTTTCTGCCATAAGGGTCGTGTCATCTGCCTTAGAGACTAATTAAATTCAAGAGGTAAACTGATAAGAGCAAAATCTAGCTATGTTTATGAAATCTATACTGTGGAGCAGAGCAGAAAAAACTAAAACGCACTGAACACTGAATGATAGTATTATTTCAGAGGTCTTGTAAAGAAAGTGTGTTAGGCTCAGTTCAGTTCAGTTCAGTTCAGTAGCTCAGTTGTGTCCGACTCTTTGCAACCCCATGAGTTGCAGCACGCCAGGCCTCCCTGTCCATCACCAACTCCCGGAGTTCACTCAGACTCACATCCATCGAGTCAGTGATGCCATCCAGCCATCTCATCCTCTGACGTCCCCTTCTCCTCCTGCCCCCAATCCCTCCCAGCATCAGAGTCTTTTCCAATGAGTCAACTCTTCACATGATGTGGCCAAAGTACTGGAGTTTCAGCTTTAGCATCATTCCTTCAACACCACAGTTCAAAAGCATCAATTCTTCGGTGCTCAGCCTTCTTCACAGTCCAACTCTCACATCCATACATAACCACTGGAAAAACCATAGCCTTGACTAGACTGACCTTAGTCGGCAAAGTAATATCTCTGCTTTTGAATATGCTATCTAGGTTGCTCATAACTTTTCTTCCAAGGAGTAAGCATCTTTTAATTTCATGGCTGCAGTCACCATCTGCAGTGATTTTGGAGCCCAGAAAAATAAAGTCTTTTTCACTCTCCTCTTTCACTTTCATCAAGAGGCTTTTTAGTTCCTCTTCACTTTCTGCCATAANGATGTTGATATTAGCTTCATTGTGAATAGCCAGAAAAGAAAAACAAACCAAATATTTATCAACAGAAACATGGGTAAATAATTTTTGGATTATTCATATAGTGTGCCAATAAAAAGAAACAAATTAGGATAAACTCAACAACATAAAATGATCATTATGTTGAGTAAAGGAGGCCAGAGACATAAAACATACTGCATTTTCCCACTCATTTGAATTCTAAGGACAGACTAAACTCGTCTGCAGTGATCGAACTTAGAAAGTAACTGGTCTCTGGAGAATGGGAATTTGGAAAGGCACTCAAGGGTACTTTTCCAATAACAGAAACGTTGTGTGTCTTGTCCAGGTGGTACTCTCATGCATAGATAGGATTGCCGAAAATATCAACTGTGAGATCTGATCTTTTTTTTAAAAGGACACTGTATTTTTGGTATAATTTTCTTTGTACATATGTGTTTGGGTACAGGTAGATATGTGCATAAGTCTATACATGTGTGTGCATATGTACATATGGGCTTCCCTGGTGGGTGAGATGGTATAGAATGTGCCTGCAATGTGGGAGACCTGGGTTCTATCCCTGGGTTGGGAAAATCCCCTGGAGGAGGTTATAGCAAGCGACTCCAATATTCTTGCTTGGAGAATTCCCATGGACAGAGGAGTCCAGCAGCTACAGTCCATGGAGTTGCAAACAGTCAGACATGGCTGAATGACTGAGCGCACACATGTGTATGCATATGTATACATGTGTATGCATGTCTAAACCTAATCTCCTGAAATATTAAAGTGATCACTTTCCGTCAGATCAATTGTTAGGAAAGACACATGGGTGTATTAGAAAGATACCAGATATCTTCCTTTAATCACTAGGCATTTAATCTAGGCACCCTCCAAGTCGAAAATCATACTTTACAAGATAAATATTAGTTTTTCCCAGTAACACATACTTACATGCTTTAGTCCAATAAGCAGATGGAGGAGATTGAGACAAAGATTACAGTGTCTGAAACTAAGTTCATTTTATCTTAATGAAGAAGTTGTTCATTATGTTAATTCAAAGGTTTCCCCGTGCAAATAGCATAGGGCTTCATTTTCTATTTTGCTCCTCACTGCTTTTTCACCAAACATGATTAAAAATCTAATGGGTCAAACAAAAAAAGGTAAGTGTATTTTTCTCTGATAAGAATCTCCAACAGTTATTCTTCTCTAACTGATAACTTTGGTTTTTTCATTTTGAACTTTACGTAATGCATTTTATATGTGGAAAGTGAGACAGACAAATAGACAAAGATCGAAAGGGGCTGGACCAATTAACTACTCATCCTGACATCACTGAATGAGGAAATATGGAAAAGCAAAAGTGGGACAGTCCATTTAGGAAAAAGAAACACCAAGCTTTGGAAATATATTACCCTTTACAGCTAACATTTATAGAGCAGCTAGTGTGTGGCCATCATTTCAAATTTGTTTTTTATATTGTTTCATTTAATCTTTCTTAAGACAACACCCCGTGGCTTTCTCTAACCTTTTCCAATGCCATAATGAATGTGAACCATACCAAGGAAGTAGTTATATATAAAATTCTGCTCTTGCTTTTATAAGAGGGGGGTTAACTCTTAGAAGAGTAGTCACCAGTTATTAGTTATTCAAATACATTTCTTGACAAAGTCCTAACAACAACTGATCTAAAATAATACAGAAAATCAAGACCAAAAAAACAGAAATCACCATCATGACGTCAACCGTAAAATATTTACTTCTTAACAATATATTTCTAGTGAAAAGTCCTAGAGTATATTGCTGCAGCTGAAAGGTTTTTGTTGAACTACACAAAGACACTGGGATCCTTGGCCTCCGGAGAAGAATTCAATCTGGGGCCAGAGACGAGACTTGATCACTCAGAGCTTTTGTGTAATAAGGCTTTATTAAAGTATAAAGGAACTAGAGAAAGCTTCTGACATAGACATCAGAAGGGGGTAGAAAGAGTGCCCCCTTGCTAGTGTTAGCAATGGAGTTATATACTCTCCAATGAATCCAAAGAATGTCTGGAGGTTATAAAGATCTCACTAGACCGATTCCCATAATTTATATTTTAAGATAACAGAATTAGCCAGAAGGTTTAATCCTGAGAATTTGAGCATTACTTTACTAGCATGTGAGATGAGTGCAATTGTGCGGTAGTTTGAGCATTCTTTGGCATTGCCTTTCTTTGGGATTGGAATAAAAATGGACCTTTTCCAGTCCTGTGGCCACTGCTGAGGTTTCCAAATTTGCTGACATATTGAGTGCAGCACTTTCACAGCATCATCTTTCAGGATTTGAAATAGCTCAACTGGAATTCCATCACCTCCACTAGCTTTGTTCGTAGTGATGCTTTCTAAGGCCCACTTGACTTCACATTCCAGGATGTCTGGCTCTAGATGAGTGATCACATCATCATGATTATCTGGGTCGTGAAGATCTTTTTTGTACAGTTCTTCTGTGTATTCTTGCCACCTCTTCTTAATATCTTCTGCTTCTGTTAGGTCCATACGATTTCTCTCCTTTATGGAGACCATCTTTGCATGAAATGTTCCCTTGGTATCTCTAATTTTCTTGAAGAGATCTCTAGTCTTTCCCATTCTGTTCTTTTCCTCTATTTCTTTGCATTGATTACTGAGGAAGGCTTTCTTATCTCTTCTTGCTATTCTTTGGAACTCTGCATTCAGATGCTTATTTCTTTCCTTTTCTCCTTTGCTTTTCGCTTCTCTTCTTTTCACAGCTATTTGTAAGGCCTCCCCAGACAGCCATTTTGCTTTTTTGCATTTCTTTTCCATGAGGATGGTCTTGATCCCTGTCTCCTGTACAATGTCACGGACCTCATTCCATAGGCACTCTATCTATCAGATCTAGGTCCTTAAATCTATTTCTCACTTTCACTGTATAATCATAAGGTATTTGATTTAGGTCATACCTGAATGGCCAAGTGGTTTTCCCTACTTTCTTCAATTTCTTTCTGAATTTGGCGATAAGGAGCTCATGATCTGAGCCACAGTCATCTCCCGGTCTTGTTTTTGCTGACTGTATAGAGCTTCTCCATCTTTGGCTGCAAAGAATATAATCAATCTGATTTTGGTGTTGACCATCTGGTGACGTCCATGTGTAGAATCTTCTCTTGTGTTATTGGAAGAGGATGTTTGCTATGACCAGTGCATTTTCTTGGCAAAACTCTATTTGTCTTTGCCCTGCTTCATTCTGTATTCCAAGGCCAAATTTGCCTGTTACTTCAGGTGTTTCCTGACTTCCTACTTTTGCATTCCAAACAAGAGATGACAAGAGTGAGTGTCGACATTCTAGTAATCAACGAACTAAAATGGACTGGAATGGGTGAATTTAACTTAGATGACCATTATATCTAGTACTGTGGGCAGAAATCCCTCAGAAGAAATAGAGTAGCCATCATGGTCAACAAAAGAGTCCGAAATGCATTACTTGGATGCAGTCTCAAAAATGACAGAATGATCTCTGTTCCTTTCCAATGCAAACTATTGAATATCACCATAATCCAAGTGTATGACCCAACCAATAATGCTGAAGAAGCTGAAGTTGAATGGTTCTATGAAGACCTACAAGACCTTGTAGAACTAACACCCAAAAAAGATGTGTTAGGCTCAGTTGTGTACAAGTCTTTGCCATCCTTTGGTCTATAGCCAACCAGGCTCCTCTCTCCATGGAATTTCCCAGGCAAGAATACTGGAGTGAATTGCCATTTCTTTCTCCAGGGGCTCTTCCCAACTCAGGGGTAAAATCTGGGTTTCCTACATTGTGGGAGGATTCTTTGCATCACCAAAGAAGCACTGGAGAAGAAAAAAACTTCTACTACATTAAAAGAAGAAGCTGTGTATCATCAAGTGATATTAAACTACGCTGGTCTCTATTGTCTGAAAGCATATCACCTTGAATTTCTATTATATTATGCAGGACATTGCTTCTACAGTATATAAGGCATCAGCCATAGTTATAATAAGTCTTCAATGGGATGAATTCTTTTGTGAATTTATTCAGTGCTTTTCAATACCATGAAAAATGTTGAGCTTTTGTTTGTAAATCTTACAGGAGATGTTGGGATATCTTAGAGATACTGCAGAATTAATCCAGAGATGAAAATTGTTGGGAAAGACAGTCCCTGTGCATGTAGTCTTTTCATCCCCACTCAGCAACATAAAAGGGTTACTGGGCTTGGAGTATATTTTACCTAGAGATGAAGATTCTCCACATCCTGTTTTTATCACCTAGGCTTCTCTTGAAGCATGTGGGCCACAGGTTACAAGCCCACTGCAGGGTGGGAATGGGGTGCACACAGGTGTTGGGGAGAGAACCTTTTGGCCACTGGAGAGCACCACCAGCTATTGAAGCTGATCTTGTTCTTTTATCTTCTCTAGGTAAGTAAATCATTATTACATCCAGTGTTTGACCGCACTGGGGCTCTTTTTGGTCACTCTGATTGCAAGATGCAGCGGGTAAAAGTGTTTGAACTTCTACCCCTGGCATTGTGATGACCTTTCCTATCTGCGTAGTTGGAGTCTTCCCTGGGACTGGTAACCTGTGCATGTCAATCAGTGACAAAAAACACCGTGACTTTCCAAGAATATATGTTCTGTGAAGGAGAAACAAATGGACTCTTACCTGTTTTCACAGATGATGCCTGGTGTTGAAAAAAGGAAGACTTCTCTGCTGAAGAACAAAATAACAAAAAGAGAAAAATGTGGTATTTTTTCTTTTAATAAAGTCTCATGCAGATTCTTTTTATTACCCTAAATTTTGCTCTTATCCTTCTGTCAAAGGATGGACTTGATAGACCATGAAAATGTTTTCTTATTCTATAGTCATGAGTATCTCATAAAATATCTCCTCTGAGAGCACCAGTTATTCAAAGTTTATTGCTTTAATATCAACAAACTGTATATCATACATCTCATTTTGGCCTAAAATGTTTATTTGTGCAAAGAAATAATTATCTAACTGCATATCCCCTTTTTTAACACACTGGTTTTTATACAGCTAAGTTTACTATTTACTAGAATAGTCAACGACAAATGCTCAGTGTTTATGTTTACTTTCTATGGCATTTGAAATATTAGCTCTATTCCTCTATTTCAACTTCATTAATTCAGACTCATTATATACTGTGAAATTTTTTACTCAGTAAATATTGGAAACATAATTATCAAGAGTTACATGCTGAAATCATGTTTTGTTTTTTTTTTTAAATTGTGTTGCTTGTTATAGTGGTTGAGTGTATGCATGCTTAGTTTCTCAGTTGTGTCCAATTCTTTGCAACGCCATGGACTATTGCCTGCTAGGCTCCTCTGTCCATGGGATTCTCCAGGCAAGAATACCAGAGAGGGTAGCCATTCCCTTCTCCAGGGGATCTTCCCAATCCAGGGATTGAACCTGGGTCTCCTGTATTGCAAGTGGATTCTTTACTGTCTGATCCACCAGGGAAGCCTTGCAGAACTTTATAAGAACTGCTTTTACATGAACATAAAATTAGAAAATTTTTCTTCTCCTCTCTCTTTCTTGAAAGTAAAATGTTCTATAGTGCATATTAGTCAGATTATTCTTTATTTCATTAACTGTAAGATATATATTTTAATGTGTAACTTCATATCTCTGCATCTCTTATGTCTCCTGCATCAGCAGGCAGGTTCTTTAACACTAGTGCCACCTCATATATATGAGGGAAGCCCTCATATACATAATATCCTGTAAAATACTTTTGAAATCACTAAATAGCTTGAAATACTGTAATCACAAAAAACATGAATACTTTCAGTTTATGATTCATGCTAAAATAGAGCAAAATTAATAATGATTTTGTGACAGTTCTTTGGATAACAAATAGCATATTTGCAGCAAATAGAAATGTAATAAGATAATTTAAAAATTCAAAATACATGCATGTATATACACCCAGAAACACAGTCAAGCTTCGTGATTTTGTGTTAGTTTTTTAAATTCTCTTTGCCTCAATCTTACTCTTTATAAAACTGTGTTATTAGTAAAATCTACCACACAGTTCTCTTTTGTGAGCTAAATGAAGGAATGAAAGTAAAATTCTTTAAAGAGTGAATAGCATATAGTGAGGAAATATTATTTATTATTTATGTGAGTTTTTCTGTTCCTGATTCTCAGTGTGGTACAATGTGCTTTGATAACCACACTGGCAAGGAAAAACAGAATTTTAAAGGGTTGCTAAATGTCATCTTATTGAAGCATTCAAAGACTGTTCTGCAAAAGACTTTTAAGTATGATATCACTTCTTGAAACTTAAAACAGCTAGCTTACTTTACATTATTTACTACTACTATTACTACTACTACAACTACTATTATTATTGCCAAGCCAGAGAACTATATCTATTTTGAGGTTTGATCCTTCAACTGCTAAACCAAGAGAAGATTATCTAGCATATTAATGTTAAGTTGAAAGTTCTTGTCATTTGCTTATATTTTAAACCTAATTTTTATACAATTTTAACAGGTATAAACTTAAAGAACACAAATTTGCAGCTATTTAAAAGATTTTATGCTTATGACAGTCTAAATCAACACTGATTATCTCTGATATACTTTTTATTTATTTATTGGCTATATCAGGTCTTCGTTGCAGCACATGGGATCTTCATTGAGACATGCATGATCTTTTGATGCTTCTCTCTAGGTGTGGTGCATTGGTTCAGTAGCTGCAGCACACAGGCTTAGCTGCCCCACTGCATTCTGATATATTTTTTCATTGTTATTAAGTGCAATCCATAAGTAAGTTTAAGAAACACTGGCATCGACAGCAAATATAAGGAAAGGGAAATGAAGCATCAGCAAGAAGTGGAGGAACTGAGGCTGACAGCAAAGTACTTTGAGAAGTGTCTATTGTGGGCATAGAGATTCACCACTGAGATCCCCCTGCAAGAGAATACTTGTCGTCTTTGCTTTTCAGAATGCTCTCAGCAGACAGCATTCAGTTATTAGACTCTCCAGGGATTGCTGCCTCGCTCAAGCTCATGTCCTTCCACACATGGCCGATATCCAATGACTGATCAAGATGGAAGTATATTAACCGGGCTATTTCTACCACCCATGGGACAACTTTGATGGGGCCATTACAGCTCTAGATTCCCTGTGGAGCCCCCTGAAACAGTCGAGGCTGCGTCTGAGCTGCGCTCTGTGTTTAGTGTTGCATCCTTCTACTTTCTTCCATATATGTTGACCCCAAAGACATTCCGTAAGAAATATGATCAACCCTAAGCTCCATTTAAGGTTTGCTTCCTAAAGTAGGGATAATGCAATGGCATCTATTCCAAATTTTCCATTTTAAGAATGAAATTTGTTTCTATCATATATTGAGGATTGAGCTGCAATTGATTTTCATTTGACTTTTCATTTTACTCTCTCCAGTTTACTATTCTTAAGCTGAATAAATACTTTGTGTATATATAATAATTGATTAAAATCATTCCTTGAGGGGTAGAGAGCCTGAGTGAGATGTTCAGAAGCTCAAGATATCCAAAATAAAGAAAAGTGAAAGTCACTCCTTCATATCCAACTCTTTGAATACTGGATTGGGTAGCCTTTCCATTCTTCAGGGGATCTCCCTAACCCAGGCATTGAACCCAGATCTCCTGCCTTGCAGGTAGATTCTTTACCAGATGAGCCACAAGGGAAGCCCAGGAATACTGGAATGGGTAGCCTATCCCTTCTTCAGCAGATCTTCCTGACCAGGAATCAAACCACAGTCTCCTGAATTGCAGGTGGATAGTTTACCAACTGAGCTATCAGGGAAGCCCAAAATAAAGAAAAATTTCATTAACAAGAACAAAATTTATCACCTCCAAAGATGCAAAGGTGATGCAAAGTATAAATAGAGCAAAAAGTCTTCCTTTAGCACACAAGATATTTATGGAGTAGGTCAATAATTAAGTTTTTTTTCTTAAGATCTTTTTGTACATGTGTTTGTTTACACAAAGGAAACAAATGGAGAAAAATCTTGCAGAAATTAATAGGGAAAAATCTTGCAGAAATTTTTCTTTTTAAAATTTTCAAACAACTTACTCATGGGGCACTCCACTAACATGTTCTCTTTTCATCTTTATTTCCTGTATTAATGATTGACCTGTGTTAATTTGCTATCAGAATTGATGCACTCAGGCAGCTCCAGATGGTGGGCAGGATTGGTTGCCAAGCAACTTTACCTATGATGACCATTAGTGACTGGATCTTTGACCAATTTTGGGGCGGACTTGAGTAAAACTACTTTTAACTTTTGTGCCTTTAAGGCAAAGAAAACATAGGTTATGGGAACCAACTTTTAAGGCACTTAAGAAGCACTATCAAAAAGTAAGAAAACTGCACAGACTATCTGTGTTTTATTCTCAGGCTTTAGGTCATTTAATTGAAAAAAGATATTGACAAATTTTAAGCATCACATCAGGGTTTTATTAAGATTTAAGTATATGAGGTAAGAGAATAAAAAAGCCAGTTCTTCTGGCTATATTTTCTAATTTTTAAAACACAGTGGTTATTTATCTCACATAAATAACATTATAGTTATTAATGTATTCTTTGTAGCAAGCTATTGTGTATAAGATCATAATTTTGAAGAAATGGCTGCAAAATAATGTTTGAGAAATATTATCACATCTTTTTGGAACTATATAATCCAACTTATAGCTATAACCATTAGATAAGTATTGATCATTTTAAAGCCCTGGGGAGATGATGAAAGCTTGCCATTAAGTTTTGGAACCATGAAGACTGTAGCTTATATTGTTGATTAGCGGTTAAATTTCTATTTTATTTCCTTTAAATCTAAGCCTTTTTTTTCTAGAGAATATGGAGACATTTTCAACTCCTCTTCTGTCATTTCACTATACATGGAGGCAGAAACAGATCAGAAACATGACACGTTTTGTTAAATGTGGTCTGCACTCAAAGGCAATTAGGGAGCTATTTTAGTAATTCTGTTCATTAACTTTTGTCTTCCTAGAACCTGTGGAGATAATGAAAGGCAGGCATGTTCACAATAGAAAAAGAGCCTGAAACTGTTGTCGAACATTATGCTTTCAAGGTTTTTTTCTTTTCTTTTCTTTTTGGCAGAGCCATTTGGAACAGATAATTTTAAAAATCTTAAGTGCATGGTTTGTTGGGTTTTCATATTTTTATCCTCTGTTAATAACTTTGATTCTTAAGTATGTATGATTGTAGGTGAATGGCAGACTCTTTGCCCATCGTGGAATATTTATGTGATGCGTTTAGAGTGAATAATTGCCATGGAAAAATGCCAAACTAGTTGGGAAAAGAACCTCAGAATATTGCTGAAAGTGATGTTTCCATTTGGCAAAAGAGATCAGTTAGCAAACGTGTGTATGTAACCAAGGTCAGTCAGAAGGATATGGTATTGATTACCCTTTGAGACCAAGTTTCTTTTAAATGTCACGTTCCTAGGAAATCTTTTGAAGAAGATCAATGACAAATATGGGAGAGAAAATTGAAGACCCCTGGGTAATAAGAATTGCAAGTACTGCAAACAACCTTTAAATGTAATAAGTTAGATTATATCTGAGACATAGTTCTGATATTTGATTTGTTGCTACTTAGAGATTGAACAACAAAAGCAGATATAATTTTCTTAGTTCTTTAAGTGCATTAGTAATTACTTCCTTGGAGTCAACACCCACCCTTTATGTTGTTTATTTGTTGTAGCCAAGATTTTTATATTAAGAGTGACCAGGCATTTCTAGACTTGGCTTCCCATGCACAAGTGAAGACCCATTTCCTTCTAATTATATCATCCAGATTCTATTCAGTCACTCAGTTGTGTCTGACTCTTTGTGACCCCATGGACTGTAGCACGCCAGGCTTCCCTGTCCATCACCAACTCCCAGAGCTTAATCAAACTCATGTCCATTGAGTCGGTGATGTCATGCAACCATCTCATCCTCTGTTATCCCCTTCTCCTCCTGCCTTCACTCTTTCCCAGCATTAGGGCCTTTTCCAATGAGTCAGTTTTTTGCATCAGATAACCAACGTATCAGAGTTTCAGATTCAGCATCAGTCCTTCCAATGAATATTCAGGACTGATTTCCTTTAGGATTAACTGGTTTGAACTCCTTGCAGTCCAAGGGACTCTCAAGAGTCTTCTCCAACACTCCAGTTCAAAAGCATCAATTCAAGAGAACAAGATGGTTGAGGAGTAAGTGGATACAGAGTACATCTCTCTCCATGGATACATCAGGGATACACCTTCAGACATGGAAGTGCATGCAGAATATCAGTTGAGAGTGGATAGGAGTACCTGACTAGCAGAAAAAAATGTATAGAACCACACAAAACTCAGTAGGACAAGGAACTAGGGGGAAAAACAAGAGTGTTATTAGGACTGAACCTGCCCTTAGCAGGTAGGGGAACTGAAGAAGGGGTCCGATTCCCACATCAGGGCAATTGTCTGAGTCAGAGGAAAAAAATTTAAGGCTGAGAGTGAAACAGCTGATCTGTGGCAGCCTAAATGGAATGAGAATCAGATAGTCCTTGCCACAGCCATACATACCCTGGACAGGGACACAGGTTCCCTGGAAGGTGCGGTAGCTGGGAGCTGGAGTTTAGGAATTGTGGAACCATCCTAGGGCGAGAGTTGCTGTTGATTGTGGAGAGATGTATTGAGGGGATGTGAGGGAGGAGACTGTGGTGGGAAATGCCTGTGGAGGAGAGCCAGGCAGCCATGGAAGCAAGGCAATACTGCTGAGTCACATGTAGCAGGTGGAGCCATCACCATAGCCTTTGTCTTCCCCCATGCCAATGCCCACAGCTGAACAATAGAGAGGTTGGCCCATCAAACACCTGACATATTGAACTACAGAGAAAGACCCCGCCCAGGGTGCCCCTTTAAGTACCTGACGTGCTAATCTACAGAGCAGGACCCCAGCCAGGGGGGCCCCTCTATGTGTCTGATGCACTGAACAACAGAGAAGGACCCCAGGTAAGGGAGCCCTCTAAGTGCCTGAATAGGCAGAGCTATGGAGAAAGACTGGCCAAAGAGGCCTTCTGATCGCCAGCTACAAGAGGCTCAAAAAAGACACTGATAGGGCCATAACTCCTGTGGTGGAAGCAAACCCCAGTGGACAATCCACGGGCAGAGGTGGAAATAGAACCACAGTTGAAACCCTGGGGCAATGTGGCTGAGGAGGAAGACCCAAAACCTTCCCACCATCTGTACAAGCTGCAGATTAAATCCACATGAACAACTAAGCAGACTCTGTGTCTATGGAATATATAAAAGGACACTGAGAGCTCCCACAAAAGGCGATGCACTCGTTCTGATGGCTGTGGACATTGGAGGCAAGAACACACAGGATAAAGACCAGATTAAAATCTGAGCTGCTCCCACAGTAGGTCCAGAGATTAGCACAGTGTCAGAGGGCATCCTAGGGAGATGAGGTGGACTGTGACTCCCAATGAGGGAAAGGACCCTGACAGCAGGACTCAAGAAAAACATTTATTATTCTTTGTTTTGACTTGTTCTGTAGATTTTTGGGGGGGATTTTTTTTCATTTCTTTTTCTTTTTGCTCCGCTCTGCTATAGTTGTCAATTTTATTGGCACTAGAAATCTAATTAAGTTTTTGAGATTTTTTTTTCCCTCAGTCACATTTTTTATTGTTGGTATAAATTTCTGCCTCTACATTGGGCCTTTGCTTTTCTGTGGAGTTTTCCTTTTTTTCCTTTTCTCTTTTGTATAGTTTTAATTTTTAAAACATATTATATCATTTCTACATTTATTTCTTTGTTTGCTTTTCTTACTGCTCTTTTCCCGTTGCATTTATTCTTTACTATATATAAATCTTCTTCATCTGCCTCCATTTAGCTGTGCATACCTATTCTTCCTTTCTTTCCTTTCCTCTCAACATATTTGTTAGTTTTGTTTTCATTGCTTTATTCCCCACATGGCACCTTGCTTTAGTTTTTGTTTTCCAGTTTCTGCTTCAGTTAGTTTTGTTCTTAACTGGTAAATACAATTTTTGATTTCCTTTGCTAGCCAGGTCAATCTACTGTATTTTATTTTTGTTGGACTGTTTTGACTTTGCTTATCACTGTATATGTGTATATTCTGTTATTTTAATTACTATTTGCCTGATTTTGTAACTGCCATTTGGGGTTCATATTTGGTTTCTCATTTTTGAGTATTTGTTTTAATCTCACTTAATGCCATAATAAACCACTTCTGGAATGTTTGTTCCTGACAAGAGATCAAGCTCTGAGCCTTTGGTGTGAGAGCCCTGACTCCAAGATCCTAGAGTACCAAAGAACTAACCCTAGGGAATATCATATTGTGAAAACTCACACAAAGGACACCACTTGAATACAAGACCCAGCTGGCATCACCCAACCACAAGTAGCACCCTGTACAGGACGCCTTAACTAAACAACAAACAAAACAAAAATACAAACCCAATCATCAACAGACAGGATTACCACCTCACTCAGCATTGCCCATCAAAGGAAATACAAAGAAACAAACAAAAAACTTAGCACAAATCTCACCCTATATGAAGCTTACACAAAACCCTGGACCAAACTTAGGAGGGCAGAAACCAACAGGAAGAAAGAATTCAATGTTGAAGCCTGGGAAAAGGAGACCTCAAACACATAAGTTAAAAAAAAATAAAGAAGAGACAGAGAAATACTGAACAAATGAAGGAACAAACTAGAAGCACAGAAATCCAAATAAATGAAGAGGAAATAGGCAAACTACCAGAAAGAGAATTCAGAATAATGATAGTAAAGATGATCAGAAACCTTGAAAACAAAATGGAGAAAGTGCAAGAGTCAATTAAGAAAGATCTAGAAGAATTAAAGAATAATCAGCAAGAGCAAAACATCACAATTACAAAAATTAAAAATACTCTGGAAGGAATTGATAGCAGATTATCTAAGCACAATGAATGAGTGAGCTGGAAGATAAAATGGTGGAAATAACTTCTGAAGAGCAGAATAAAGTAAAAAGAATGAAAAGAACTGAGGATAGTCTCAGAGACCTCTGGGACAATATCAAACACACCAACACTTGAATTATAGGGGTTCCAGAAGAAAAAGAGAAAAGAAGAAAGAGAAAAGAAGAAGAGAAAAGAAGAAAGAGAAAAGAAGAAGAGAAAAGAAAGAGAAAAGAAGAAGAGAAAAAGAAAGGGTATGAGAAAATTTCTGAAGAGATTATAGCTGAAAATTTCCACAACATGGGGAAAAAAAAAAAAAAAGTCAAAAAAGTCCAAGAGGCACAAAGAGTCCCATGCAGGAGAAACCTAAGGAGAAACACCAAGACACATACTAATCAAACTAACAAAGACTAAACAAAGAAAGAAAATTAAATGCAACAAGGGAGAAGCAACAAGTAACATACAGGGGAAACTCCATACACTTAACAGCTGATCTTTCAGCAGAAACTCCGCAGGCCAGAAGGGAATGGCAGGATATATTTAAAGTACTGAAAGGGAAAAATCTACAAACAAGATTACTGTACCCAGTAAGGATATAATTCAAAATTGATGGAGAAATAAAAAGCTTTTCAAACAAGCAAAAGTTAAGGGAATTCAGTACCACCAAACCAGCTTTACAACAAATGTTAAAGGGACTTACATAGTTAAGAAACATAAGAAAAGAAAAATCAACCCCAAACAATTAAGAAAATGGCAGTAGGAATGTATATATCAATTACTTTAAATGTAAATGGATTAAATGCTCCAACCAAAAGACATAGATAGGCTGAAAGGATACAAAAACAAGACCCATATATATGCTGTCTACAAAAACCCACTTCAAATCTAAAGACACATATAGAATGAAAGTGAGAGGATGGAAAAATATATTCCATTCAAATGGGAAGCAAAAGAAAGCTGGAGCAGCAATCCTCATATCAGACAAAATAGACCTTAAAATAAAGAAGATTACAAAAAATAAGGAAGGACATTACATAATGATCAAGGGATCATTTCAAGAGGAAGACATAACAATTGTAAATATCTATGCACCCAGCATAGGAGCACCCCAATACATAAGACAAACACTAACTGACATAAAAGGAGAAATTAACAGTAACACAATAATAGTATGAGACTTTAACTCCCCCTCACAGGAACAGACGGAACATCAAAACAAAAAATTAATAAGGAAACATAAATCTTAAATGATACATTAGATGAGATGGATTTCATTGATGTCTTCAGGACATTTCATCCAAATGGAGAAGAATACACCTTCTTCTCAAGTGCACATGGGACATTCTCCAGGATAGACCACATCTTGGGTCACAAATCAAACCTCAGTAAATTTAAGAAAATTGAAATCATATCAAGCACCTTCTCTGACCACAGTGCTATGAGAGTAGATATCAATTGCAAAAAAAAAAAAAAAAACAACAGCAACTCTAAGAAACACAAACACATGGAGATTAAACAATACATTTCTAAATAACCAGTAGGTTACTGAAGAAATCAAAAGAGAACTCAAAATACTTCTAGAAACAAATGACAACGAAAACACGACAAACTCAAAACCTATGGGATGTAGCAAAAGCAGTTTTAAGAGGGAAGTTTATGGCAATACAATCCTACCTCAAGATACAAGAAAAACATCAAATAGGCAACCTAACTTTACATCTAAAACAACTGGAAAAAGAAGAACAAAACCCCCCAAAATTAGTAGAAAGAAATCATAAATATCCTAACAGAAATAAATGAAAAAGAAGTGAAATAAATAATAGTAAAGATTAATGAAACTAAAAGATTTTTCTTTGAGAAGATAAACAAAATTGACAAACTTTTAGCCAGACTCATCAAGAAAAAAAGAGAGAAGAATCAAACCAAAAAATTAGAAATGAAAAAGGAAAGGTTGCAACAGACAATTCAGAAATACAAAGGATTATAAGAGCCTACTATGAACAACTATATGGCAATAAAGTGGATAACATGGAAGAAATGGACAGATTCTTAGAAAAGTTCAGTCTTCTAAGACTGAACCAGGAAGAAATAGAAATTATGAACAACTCAATTACAAGCACTGATGTTGAAGCTGTGATAAAAAAAATCTCCCAAAAAACAAAAGCCCAGGACCAGATAGCTTCTTCACAGGAGAATTCTATCAAACATTCAGAGAAGAGCTAATGCCTATACTTCGAAACTCTTTCAAAAAATTGCAGAGAAAGAAACACTTCCAAACTCATTCTATGAGGCCACCATCACCTTGATTCCAAAACCAGGCAAAGACAACACACAAAAAAAGAACACTACAAGCCAATATCACTGATGAACATAGATGCAAAAATCCTCAACAAAATTTTAGCAAACAGAATTCAGCAACACATCAAAAACCTCATACACCATGATCAAGCTGAGTTTATTCCAGGGATGCAAGGATTCTTCAATATATGCAAATCAATCAATGTGATATACCATACTAACAAATTGAAAGATAAAACCATATGATAATCTCAATAGATGCAGGAAAAGCTTCTGAGAAAATTCAGCACTCATTTATGATTCAAAGTCTTCAAAAAATGAGCATAGAAGGAACCTACTTCTACATCTGCTGCTAAGTTGCTTCCGTCGTGTCCAACTCTGTGCGATNATTCTCCAGGCAAGAGCACTGGAGTGGGTGGCCGTTTCCTTCTCCAATGCGTGAAAGTGAAAAGTGAAAGTGAAGCCGCTCAGTCGTGCTGACTCTTCGTGACCCCATGGACTGCAGCCTATCAGGCTCCTCCATCCATGGGATTTTCCAGGCAAGAGTACTGGAGTGGGGTGCCATTAGGCAAATCTTATTAGTGTATCTCTTGAGCTCTGATGATCTATTCAAATCTCAGTCTATTACAGCTGTACATGCGTGCTAAGTCACGTCATTTGCGTCTGACTCTTCGCCACCCTATGGACTGTATGCCCCACCAGGCTCCTCTGTCCATAGGATTCTCCAGGCCAGAACGCTGTAATGGGTTGTTTTGCCGTCCCCCAGGGTATCTTCCCGACCCAGGGATTGAACCCGTGTCTCTTATGTCTCCTACCTTGGCAGGAGGGTTCTTTACCACTAGAGCCACATGGGAAGCCCTCTATTACAGTAAACTTTGTTAGATAATCTATTTGGCTGAATAAGATCAATTTAGTTTCTGAAAAGAAGGTCATTGATTTCGTTCTGAAGAAAACCAAATTCTTCCTTTCATTTTTGTTTTGTGTTACCTTTCCCAAGCATTTATATTCTTATATTCTTATAAGAATATACTACTAAAAATAGTATTAGTATTAGTATTTAGCAAATACTATTTGCTAAAATAGTATTTTAGCAAAGCTTTATAATGTTGCTGTTGTCTGAAGTTTTGTTTTTATTTTTCACCTGAGGTTTTACGTGTGTTCCTAGTCAACTGTGGAATCAGATCAGCTGCTGTTTTCCAGACAATATGAAAACAGTCTTTGATTTCCTTGTCATAGTCTCTATAGAAAATTTTATTTGCATTTAAGCTTAGGCCAAAATATAGCAGGTTTGGGTGAGTCTATACGGGCTATGTTAAAATAAGCCACTACATTTTATTTAGATTCTAAAATTATAAGGAAAGGTGCTTTTTCCTTTTTTCAAGAAGAGTTTGCTTCTGTGGCTTCATTTATAAACCAGATATTATGCTCAATATGGTTATTCATAATCTTTCATTTTAATGGTTGACATCTGTTATAAAGGTGGTATGACTATGTGGTAAGAAATGGCCAAGAAAGAATATCTAACATTTTTGCTTTTTATTGGCTAGAACATCTTTCTTGCCACTAACAAAAAGTTCATATAATTTAAATTTTTAAAATTGTGTTTCAAGGGTGAAATTATGTTTTCGAACTGAAAAGCCTCTTTTCCTTAAGTGACAAATATATTGAAATTTCTTTTGATAAACAAATATACTTTGATTCAAATTAGGCCTTTTGCTATAAAATTATTTAAAAGTGTTGATAAAAATTTCCTCAAATATTCATTGATGTTACTCAACTAGCTCAATATTTTGTTTTGTTGTAATTTAATTTAACTTTAATTTAACTTGATTTACTGGCTTCTTCCCAGTACTTCCCACTAGCACTCCTTATCACTCAATGTATGTTTAACATTAAAATAAGACTCTCTATATTTTCTTTACTCAGCACAAAGTCATCTTTATCTTGCCTTAACCAAAACCATCTTCGAAAATGGTAACGTCCTACATATCTCTTTTATGTAGAAGCTCTTTACTGGTTTCTCTTGACTTTACTGAGAATTTTATGATTCATTTTATCTCTTCTTTTAGCATATCAATTGCATTTCTTTTTAAAAGTTTTTTTTTTTTTGCATTGTTGTCCTAGAATTTACAATATACATTTTAAATAATTGTAAGTCCATTTTCCAATAGTATTATACCACCTGATGTATTGTGAAGGTACCTTATAACAGTGTCCCCAGTTCTTTTCTCTGGTTCCTTGTGATATTACTGTCATTCATTTATTCTAGCCATATAATGACTTATTGTTACTCATTGCTTTAAAAAATGATTGTAGTTTCAATTATTTAGGGATAAGGAAAGTGAATTTTTTTCTTACTTCCTTTTTTCACTCCTCACTGCTCTTCCTTTCTTCATGTAGATATAAGTTGCTAATCCTCATCAGGACTTCTTTAAAAATTTCTTTTGGAGTGGCTCTTCTGGCAATGAATTCCCTCAGTTTTTCTTTTTCTGAAAAAGTCTTTATTTTTCTTTCACATTTGAAGGATAATTTCCCTGAATGGAATTCTAGATAGACTTTCTCTTTAATGTAAGGATTTATGCTAATTAGACTGGAAATTGAGCTGTGCTGGATGTTTGTCATAGAAATATTCGGTGACTTGGCCTTCAAAGTTGTCCTCAGTCCTTGTTTTTGTCACCCACGTTGACTTTGAGCTTCCCTAAGTAATCCTCGTCTGAGAGGCCTTGTGTCTGATTGCGTTTCCAGCTGTTCTCCACTGTTATTATGTAAGCCTTGTTGTGATGCATAAGGTTCTGGAAGGCTATTATACACGATTGATTGCTTCCCACCTTCCCAATCAGAGGCATGAAAGCCTTTCTCGGATCTTAGAGAATCTGGTGAACTTGTTGAACTTAAAGGCCACAAAATATGGGATTTCCCCTAAAGCATGGCCCCTCAAAGTTTCTCGCTTTCATGCTAGTTGGCACTTAGCCAACATCAAGTCTAAATTAAGGATTCACACCAGTTTATTGCTCCAGGGACTTTTCTTACAATAACTGGAACTTGACTGTGATTCTCTGAATGTTTGTCTTTCTAGATTTTAGTTTTGTTGTTTGTCCTGCTACCTCAGGTCTCTGATAAATCCAAAAAGAAGAAATCTATTTATTGCCTTGTCCAATTTTTTCTTGTTGTAACCATGGTAATGACAACTTAGAAGTTCTTTACATGAAGGAATTTAAACCAGAAGCTGAGACTATTACTTTTCAACCTTCTTGAAACAAATTTTAGAAGTTTTTTTTCAATGGCAATATTCCCTAATGGTACTTATGGGCTTGGACATAGACCATTCAGGCTTCTCAAATTTATTAACTTGTGATCTTAAACTATTCACTTAGCTTCTCTTTTCTCAGGAATCTGATTCATAACAAGGGAACAAAGATAATAGTGCATATTTCTAGTGGATTTTGAGTTGACTAAATAAGAAATGAAATATAATACAGTTACAATGCC
This sequence comes from Neotragus moschatus, assembly GCA_006410615.1. Classification (NCBI taxonomy): domain Eukaryota; kingdom Metazoa; phylum Chordata; class Mammalia; order Artiodactyla; family Bovidae; genus Neotragus; species Neotragus moschatus. The sequence continues at coordinate 338,992 of SJYA01003155.1, read as the reverse complement.
TAACACAATGGCTTCCAGATTATGTGAGATGAATAGATATACTTTTTTTAAATGCTTAGTTTTATTATTTTATACTGAACCGCATCACAATCTCAAGTTTGCATTGCTAGACCATTTTCAAAAAAAACCTTATGTTATCCATGATGGTTATGTGGCCCACATGGACTGCATAAAAAAGTCATAATACATTATCCTAGGGCTATATCCAGAGAAGGCAATGGCACGCTATTCCAGTACTCTTGCCTAGAAAATCCCATGGACAGACGAGCCTGGTGGGCTGCAGTCCATGAGTCGTGTCCAACTCAGCGACTTCACTTTCACTTTTCACTTTTATGCATTGAAGAAGGAAATGGCAACCCACTCCAGTGCTGTTGCCTGGAGAATCCCAGGAACGGGGGAGCCTGGTGGGCTACCGTCTATGGGGCCGCACAGGGTCGGACACGACTGAAGTGACTTAGCAGCAGCAGCAGCAGGGCTATATCCTCATATCTAATGTTCCCCATTTGTTTTTATCCCAGTTCCAATGAGCACTGATTTTGTGCACTGTTTTATATACATCTATCATGTAATATATCTTGGGTCTCTTTCACTTTTATAGCGTTCTCTAAAGACTTTTCATATTCCTGTATAATTATGAGGCTATGCAACCTTATTGAGATTATATTCATGTGGTTTGAATATAGATGGGAAAGTGTTTAAGGGACAACAGCCCAGGGTTGATGACATTTTTTCCAGTATTTCCCTAAGGTGTAAAGACTGGCCCTAAGTATTTGTGAGACCAAAAATTTAACATAGACATAGGAATATTACATTAACAGAGAGTTCCTTTTAAGGAACACATTTTTTCCTGTTATCAGTTTTCAACATGTACTAATTTAGCCATACGGCTAAGTTATTTGATGTACTGGTACACATATCATAAAATATTACTACTGAAAAAATATTTCTATGCAGAGCGACTTTATAATGTATATGATTTTCTTAATATGCACTAGTTGTAGATAGTTTTGTACTGGGCCTTACAAATTTGCAATATAGAGAGATTACAGGGATATGAATAAAATATGTGGCTGAAATATACTCTTAAATAGAACAATCTACCTTGATGAATATATAAAGATAAATTCTTTTTAAATTAAAAAAACATAATCATATATTTGATATAGCTAGAAAATGTTACTAAATATTTTAATAAAGCTCTGGTGGAAGATTTTTGGTCATACTTCCTCTATGATTATATAATTAAAGCCATTTAAGTTTTCTGTTAAATTTTAAAGATCAAAGCATTTTTACATGGTTCACATATGTCCCCTTGTAAAAGGTAAAAATAATAAAGGTTTTGTTAAATGATGCTGAATATTGGCTCACTTAGGTGATGACAAAATGTTTCATTAATAAAATTTAAAATATAAAAGTAAAAGAAAAATAAAAAATTTATCTTTCAAATTAATGCTTTGTTTATTTGTAATGAGCCAATTAAAATACAAATGGAAGACATTTTAAAACAGGAAACCCTATAACTATGAACTTCAAAGGTTCAAAGTGGTCCTTGCTCTTTCCCAAGCATTGTATCTTTTATTATTTTTTGTAACTCAGGATCATATTTGGCCCTGAGAATATCTATTAGTGTCAACAGAAAGGGGTTCTTAGCATTAAGCATTCTTTTCTAAATGGTAAAAGATTATGTAGGCTTGATTTAGTACTTTGGACAGAGCTGAAGGCTTACTTTGCACATGGTTTCAGGATGAGAATGAAAAAAGATTGAGAACAAGGATATGTCAGTTTTTACATAAACACAGAATACCTATAGACATGTATAGTGGTTGATTGTTTATTAGCTAGAACATTTTGCTGAGTGTGTGAAAGCATTGGAACAAAGTGATTTCAAAGGGTTTTATTTTTCTCAAAATGTTTGAGAAATTAAAGAAGCTCCTAATTTAAAAAAAGCTTTATTTTATGCAAATTACTCATTTTTAACAGTTTGAAACTTTAAATCACTTTAATTAAATGAATATAATAATCCAGGGTAAAAATGTTAACTTATGAGTAAAATATTTCACTAAAGTAACTAAGTCTAATTATACAAGGGGAATCTAAACAAACATGATCATTTTACATAGATTCCATTGGAAATTGCCTGAACCACTTAGTTAAAGAAAAGCTGAACTATATAAACATAAACAAATTCACATTATATACCCCAGCTTTATTTAGAACACTAACCGTTGCAGTTAGAGTATTGTTCAAATTGAACTAATAATACTAAAAGTCCAGGTGTGACAGCTATGAGAAAAGAGAATATTAGTGCTCAACTTTGCAAACAACTGTTAGTATTTAATTGGTTATGCATTATGACATCAAGAATGAATAAAGAACTAGCATACAAATGAATCCCAATATAATGAAGCTGTATCTGTAATCATTTATTTGATGTTCATTAAAAATCATTTGGTCTAATTTAAAGATGCTTCAGTGAGCATACATTTGTTGGGATTCAAAATGTAGAGAGGCAAATAAAATGCTAAAATTGCACTGTTTTAAAGGGATGAATAAAAGATACAATTTGATAGTGGAAATACCTTAGAACTTTATTTTTTGTATCATATAAATGACGTTTAGAGTTGGAAGTGTTTTTGAAATCATTTATTCTTTTCTTGCAGAGTAAATGCCTCCTAGCCTAACAACTTAGCAGTGTCTCTAGATGTAAATACAGTTTGCACAGTCCCCTCTTCGTGAATTTTCCACTGACTACACTGTGTAGTTTTTCTTTCTGAGAAAATTAATTGAATGTAATTCATTGAATATAATTAAAATATCGTTCTACTTTCTGTTGAATTCTATGGCTGTAATATTCATCTTCCTTCTGATTGGGATTGGTTCTAATTAGAAAGAAAGGCAGTTTAAGAACTTTTCAAGTGCAAATCTATTCTTTCCCAGAATCCTAGAGACCTCATTTTCAGACTGCCTTCAGTAAATAAAAAAAGTAGAATCAGAAAACATGATTTAGTCTAATGTAATGTATCTAATGAAGTGATTTGAAAATGTCTAAAATTATTCATAATTCTATATTCATAATTCATATTCAGAAGAACTGACTCATTGGAAAAGACCCTGATGCTGGGAAAGACTGAAGGCAGGAGGAGAAGGGGACGACAGAGGATGAGATGGTTGGATGGCATCACCAACTCGATGGACATGAGTATGAATAAGCTCCAGGAGTTACTGATGGACAGGACAGCCCTGCGTGCTTCAGTCCATGGGGTTGCAAAGAGTTGGACATGACCTAGTGACTGAAGTGAGTGAAGTGATTTATAATGCAAAGTGAGTGTTGTCACGTGCAAAGAGTATTAATAGAGTAAAATTTTATTGCAGCTTTTCAGAACTTCTTTATATTTAGAATAAATTTAATTAAATGTTTTCTATATTTCTATTAAATTCTCAACTGGCTCTCAGTTTTTCCCAACAAATTAAAAGATGAGCAAGACTAGTATTAACTCAGAATTTTTAAATTACACCTCCAAATTATTCTGTTTTACAATAAAACCATTGACATCCGTAATTAATATTTCCAAAGGGAATTGTAGAGATAAAATATTCTCTAATGTTTTAAGGACACACACACACACTAACAAAAGCAATAATAGCAAATGGTAAACAGAAATTCTCTCTGTCTTTTTTTTTTTTTTGAGATGCTAGACAAGAGTTTGTGAGATTCACACCTGATAATGAGATCTCCACTTTTTTGAAGGTGAACACATGAGCTTGAATGTGTTGCTGTTTCAATAAGAAGCAACAAATACTAAACAAAAACAAACTGGGATAGGAGTACAAGGGGGAACCAAGATTGAAATTCTGTTTATCTCTCTTGCAACCTTACTAGAGTTGGATGGAGAAACTGGAAACCTTAGGTATGCATTCAGCTCTCCCTTGCCGTTGCATGCCTCTCTTCTTCCTCATGTATGTCATTCTCATTTTTCTAAGAACTGGCTTTCTTTGCAAGAGCCAGGAGATATCTGAATTATGGCTCAAAAAATTAATCACTGTAGTTCTCATTTTTTACAGACTCTAAGTGATGATCACTTCTGGAGAGAGCTGTTTCCTGGTTAATTGAATCAGATGCCTGCTCTGTTAATCATTTATGAAAAATGGGGTGAAGTTATGTGGTAAATATCTAACTTCTTGGAGGCATACCTTTGTCTATGTGGAGTAGATAATTTCTAGATAATGAGTGATGGCTCCTGGACTTAATTGAAAAGAATATGTATCATGAGTATTTTTTCCCACAGTTAGGAGCATAAAGTTCAATACAAAAACAATATTAAAGAAATAATTTTGAATAGATAACTTTTTAGAATAATAAGTATCTTCCCAGGTGGTGCTAGTGGTAAAGAACCCAAATAATAACTAATTTCTCATCTACTGTTCTTTATTTGTGGAGGAATATTTTGTTAACCATACTAATTTATGGAAGGACAATATATAATAGTAATTCCATTTAATGAACTTATTCCAGGCTTCCCTGGTGGCTCAGATGGTAAAGCATCTGCCTGCAATGTGGGAGACCCAGGATCAATCCCTGGGTCGGGAATATCCTCTAGAGAAAGAAATGGAAACCCACTCCAGTACCCTTGCCTCGAAAATCCATGGACAGAGGAGCCTGGTATGCTACAGTCCATGGGGTCGCAAAGAGTCGGACACGACTGAGTGACTTCACTTTTCTTTATTCCATGTCAGACTAAAACTATACACGTCAGAGTACTACACGTGTAATCAATTGAACTAACCATATAATTGTTTTATTGACTATCTCATTCATCAAGCACTGTCCAAAGGTCTGAATTTAACTACATGAAAAATTTAACTGAAACTGGTGAGAGTCCACAAAAGTAAATGAAGGGTGCTATGGAAAAGTAGGGGCAGGGAGTTGACCTTTTTTGATACAGTAATCCTATTACCAGTGCTACAGATGAGTTATCTGACATTTAGCACTATTATTTCCTCAGTGTTCTGGAAGAGTAGGACAGAGCCTGAATTAGAAGTCAAGTATTTCTGATTCAGAAGTTCTTGCTTTGTTATAAAGAGGAGATAATAAAATTTGGAAGTTGCTGTGATGCACACAAAATCAAACAAATGATTATATCTGGCATAGACTAGACCTCAGTGTTTGCTGATTTTGAATCACATGATTTCTCTTGTTGTGCATTTCCTCTACAGAAACAGATGAAAAAATGCAGGAAGAGTGGGTTCAGATTTCTTATGAACTAAATTACCAACAAGTGCCAAATCAATTTAGCTTTTGTTACTAGCAGAAACAGAAAAACCTCAAATTCACAGTTTTCTTTGGATTTACATTTCTGAGAAAAAATCAGTTTCTTGTAAAAGTGATGCTAGCAGAGATGAAATATTTTCAATTTTACTAATGCAGAGACATTTAAGGGAAGAAAGCCTTGATGATATATCTTAAAAATAAGATTCATTTCAGTGTCACTTCACAAATAAAGTAAGAAATGTCTTTGTTTTAAAAAAAAATTTGAATTTGTATGTCTTTTACAATAAACAATTGGTGTACTAACATCTGCCATTTTCATTGCTGAGCATAATCTAAAAGTCAAATTACTATATGAAGTATGAAATAATTGTTCTTATTCTCTATGAAATAATTGAGATGTTAATTAGATGACATATTTCTTAAATAATTTCAGAAATTCATATTTCTTTCTGTTTATTTTGGGTGGAGAGAAGTTCTTTTTAAATTAAGATTGTTTATCTTAACAAATCACTTTATAACAACTTGGTAATAGCTACTTTGTGTGCTCACTCAGTTGTGTTCGACTCTTTGTGACGCCATAGACTGTATTCTGCCAGGCTCCTGTGTCCATGGAATTTCCTGGTAAGAATAATGGAGTGGAATTCCATTTCCTACTCCGGAGGATCTTTCTGACCCTGGGTGAGAACGAGGACTCTCTTTACCACTAGCGCCACCTAGGAAGCCCCAGGTAACAGCTACTGCTGCTGCTGCCGCTGCTAAGTCGCTTCAGTCGTGTCGGACTCTGTGCGACTTCAAGGATGGCCGCCCACCAGGCTCCCCCGTCCCTGGGATTCTCCAGGCGAGAACGCTGAAGTGGGTTGCCATTTCCTTCTCCAATGCATGAAAGTGAAAAGTGAAAGGGAAGTCACTCAGTGGTGTCCGACTTTTAGCGACCCCATGGACTGCAGCCCACCAGACTCCTCTGTCCATGGGACTCTCCAGGTAAGAGTCCTGGAGTGGGGTGCAATTATGTAAAATTTATTGAGAAGTTATCACATGCTCACTAACGCCTCAGTTACTAAAGCTACAACTAAGGATTACACTGACCCAATATTTTNTTTTAGCGACCCCATGGACTGCAGCCCACCAGACTCCTCTGTCCATGGGACTCTCCAGGTAAGAGTCCTGGAGTGGGGTGCAATTATGTAAAATTTATTGAGAAGTTATCACATGCTCACTAACGCCTCAGTTACTAAAGCTACAACTAAGGATTACACTGACCCAATATTTTAAAAAGGACACACGTGTATTTCAAAATATTACTGAATCTATGCCTTGACAATAATTTTACTCTTTAGTAATAAAAAGGAGAAAGTATAAAGATGAAAGAGTTGGTCGCTCAGTCATTTCCGACTCTATGAGACCCCCTGAACTGTAGCCTGCCAGGATCCGCTGTCCACAGAATTCTCCAGACAAGAATACTGGCCTGGTTTGCCATTCCCTTCACCTGGAAATTTTCCTGACCCAAGGATCAAACTCGGGTCTCCTGAATCTCAGGCAGATTCTTTACCATCTGAGCCACCAGTTTACTTAGATTCCCTCTCAGTAATTCATTATTTCTTAATGTATTTTATTGATAATTTCTGCCTGACTTTACACTCTGCGTGTAATGACATAATTTATTCTACAATCACAAAGTTTACTATGGGAGGTTAATAAATATTTGAGTACTTCAAAATATAATAATAAAAAGCAATAAGCTATATTTAGGGATCTTACAAATTCTCATAATTTTAACTTGAATATTGAGACTATCATAATAGCAGGTTGCTTTAAATGGGAAATTTTTTAATGCTGAATTAAAATGAGAAATGCCGGACTGGAAGAAACACAAGCTCGAATCAAGACTGTTGGGAGAATCAATAACCTCAGATATGCAGATGACACCACCCTTATGGCAGAAAGTGAAGAGGAACTAAAGAGCCNTCCATAACCATTGCTTATTGGTGTAAAATTGAGAAGTACAGGCTAATTAATTAGAGACATGAAAGTAAATTCCAAACAAAATTCCAGCAGAGAAGGGGTAGAGACACAGATGTAGAGAATGGACTTGGGCACACAGTGGGGGAAGGAGAGCATGACAAATGGAGAAAGGAGCCAGCACACATGCACTATCAGGTGTAAGATGGCTAGCTGGTGAGAAGTCTGTGCGTAGCACAGGGAGCCCAGTCTGGAGCTCTGTGATGACTTGGAGGGATGGGATGGGGAGGGGAGGGAATCTAGGGAAGGAAGGGATGTATGTAGAATCATGGCTGATTCAAGTTGTATGGCAGAGTCCAACACAACCTTGTGAAAAAAGATTTGTAATTAAAATTATATGTATAAAAAAAAGAAGTGAGAGTGTTGTCTCTGGGGAGATGGAAATGAGTGAGAAGATAGAAAGAAATAAAGGACTGCAAGCTTCAAAAAAACTATTTTAATCTTTAAACTCTGTACAAATCTTTTGTACAAATGTAATAAGTAGACATAAATGTGCCTGTGTGTGTGAAGTCTGAATTGTGGTGGTTTGTTTCATAAGTGTGTCTAATTGGGACCTTAGGAAATAAAACAAAATATCATAAAAACTTCAGCTCCCTAAAATTTAATTTATGAAAATCTGAAATGTTTAAGGCTGCATCCAGAAGCTCTGGGATCTATCTTCCTAAAGTTTTAAGATCTAATGGAAAACATGAAACTGCTTCCCAGTTGGCTTCAATTGGCATTTCATGGCTGCAGCCAGGGGCTCTGTGTGTGTGTGTGTGTGTGTGTGTGTGTGTGTGTGTGTGTGCGCGCGCGCGCGCGCGCGTGCTCAGTAGTTTCTGACTCTTTGCAATCCCACGGACTTTAGCCTGCCAAACTCCTTCTGTCCATGGAATTTTCCAGGCAAAAATACTGGAGGGGGTTGCCATTTCCTCCTCCAGGGGCTCTTCCTGCCCCAGAGACAGAACCCGCGTCACTCATGTCTCCTGCATTGGCAGGTGGATTCTTTATCACTGTGCCACCTGGGAAGCCCACAGCAACAGGGTAGGAAGTGCTAATTTCTTCAAGTCTGATTTACAGGCTTTGTTTTGCAGCTGTTCATTACGTCAGTCTCACCGAAAGCTAAGGATTAAGAGAGGGGAGGAAATGCATCCCTGAAAGGAAATCGAGATGAATGGATGGGAGTGACCAAGGTGTATAAAAATCAGAAACCAATGCCAGTTCCAAGCTCCAAACTCATCATGTTTACAAACAAATGTCAGCTGGCCCTTTCTCCCCTGTTTTCCATTAGAGCAATGTTATCACTATGGGCATATGGGTTTAGTGTTGGGGCTTCCCAGAGGGCTCAGTATCTGCCCACAATGTGGGAGACCCCTGGGTCAGGAAGATCCTCTGGAGAAGGGAACCACCACCCGCTCCAGTATTCTTGCCTGGGAAGCTCCATGGACAGAGGAGNTCCATTAGAGCAATGTTATCACTATGGGCATATGGGTTTAGTGTTGGGGCTTCCCAGAGGGCTCAGTATCTGCCCACAATGTGGGAGACCCCTGGGTCAGGAAGATCCTCTGGAGAAGGGAACCACCACCCGCTCCAGTATTCTTGCCTGGGAAGCTCCATGGACAGAGGAGCCTGGTAGGCTAGAGGACGCAGGGTCACAAAGAGTTGGACATGGCTGAGTCATTAATACATCTACACACACGCAAGTATTTGCTAATTTCAATCAATGTACTGCTTCAGTGATTCAAATTTATTTTTTGTATTATTATAGCTCAGCATCTCATTGCTGCTGGCTTAAATGATCAAAGTACCGCATTACTGGTTTAACTCAAGCTTTTTTGTAATTTTTTACCTTATCTCACNAGCCTGGTAGGCTAGAGGACGCAGGGTCACAAAGAGTTGGACATGGCTGAGTCATTAATACATCTACACACGCGCAAGTATTTGCTAATTTCAATCAATGTACTGCTCCAGTGATTCAAATTTATTTTTCGCATTATTATAGTTCAGCATCTCATTGCTGCTGGCTTAAATGATCAAAGTGCCGCATTACTGGTTTAACTCAAGCTTTTTTGTAATTTTTTACCTTATCTCACTCCCACAATTACTAATTTCTGATAATTTATTGTTTTTCTTAACTATTTCAAGCATTTTCCCAGGACTTTAATAGTTTAGAATGACAAACTAGATTTAATTTAAACTAGATTTACTTAGACGTAATAAACCTTGGTAATTTATAATGATAGCATATTATACAACTCAGACTTTTAATTCTGAAGATTTTAGTGATATTATCCATATTATGATATAATATTAAAAAATCAAATATATGCAGCATATCTGTTACATACCTGATGCATTGTATACACCTGGATAAAGAAATAATTAATTCTCAAAATATGAAGTATCTTGGTGTGATGCTAAAATTAAAGGAAACGTTTTCTTCACAGTTTTCTTTAGTATTGATGGTAGCATGTCTGTGACAGAGACTTGTAATGCTCACCCATACTGCTTATCTGGTTTATGCTTCTCAGTCTTTTCATAGCTGTGTTGGACCATATAATTAGTTTTGGCCAATGCCCTGTGATAGGAATGATGACCTGTGACATTTCCATGCTGAAACATTTGTTTGTTGGGGTGAGGTCCTCCAGCTGTCTTTTTCCTCTATCACAATTATCATGTTAATATAGGATTTTAAAATAGGGGAGAGACAATGACAAAATATTTGATAATCAAATAGAAAAAACCCACCATTTTACATGTTTAGCACAAATGAGCAGAAACCACAACTACAATTGCTGGAGACTTAATATAATTTTAGAAATGAAGCAGACTAGTTTTCTACTGAATGATACTGATTTGAATTTATTTTGTAGTTTCTCCAAGACCGATTAAATTGTCCCCTAGTACACTATCTCTCTATTTTCCAGCCCTCTTATGACCTATAGGATTGTCATAAAAAGCAGGCATAATTTAATTCTATGTAAAATTCAGTTATTAATGCTTTTATCCATTCATTAATTTTTTTGTTAATGTATTCAACATATCTTAATTGAAAACCTTCCATGTGTCAGATACTGTTCTAAGTATTAAGAATATAAATGATAACTGTTGTAAGTACATTTAATAACTATCTAATCTTTTTAGACATTATTTTAAGCCCTTTAATGTAATTCTCATATATGATGATAAGCCCACTACTGTAATTTTAGGTAAAGATTCTGAGATTATGAGAGCTCAAGTAACTTGCACAAGGTCACTTAGCCAGTAAGAGACAGATCTAGGATTCAAATCTAAGTCTGAACCCAACATCCAGACTCTTTCCTCCCTTGTAAGTGTGACTATAAGCCCAAGTTTCCAGTTTTCACCTACTGTTCTATTGTAAGTTCAAATAATGTCTTGTTACCTTATAAAATGTCTTGGTTTGGAAGATAAAATATACGGTCACATTGTTGTGGTTGTTTTCTGTGGCTAAGTTGTGTCGGACTCTATGGGATCACAGAAACTATAGCACACCATTCCCTGTCCTTTACTACTTCCCGGAGTTTGCTCAGATTCATGTCCATTAAGTCAGTGATGCTATCTAACCATCTCATCCTCTTCTGTCCCCTTTTCCTCTTGCTCTCATTCTTTACCAGCATGAGGGTCTTTTCCAATGAGTTGGCTCTTCACATCAGGTTACCAAAATATTGGAGCTTCAGCTTCAGTATCAATTCCTCCAATGAATATTCAGGGTTAATTTCCTTTAGGATGAACTGATTGATATCCTTGCTGTCTCTCAAGAGACCAAGGGTCTCTCAAGAGTCTTCTCCAGCACCACAGTTCAAAAGCATTAATTCTTTGGAGTTCAGCCTTCTTTATGGTCCAACTCTCACATCTGTATGTGACTGCCAGAAAAACCATAACTTTGACTATACAGACCTTTGTCGGCAAAGTAATATCTCTGCTTTATAATACCTTGTATAGGTTTGTCATACTTTTCCTCCAAGGAGAAAGGGTCTTTTAATTTTGTGGTAGCTGTCGCCATCTGCAGTGATTTTAGAGACAAATAAAATAATATTTGCCATTGTTTCCTTTGTTTCCCCATCTATTTGCCATCAAGTGATGGGACTTTAGGCCATGATCTTAGTTTTTTGAATGTTGAGTTTTAAGCCAGCTTTTTCACTCTCCTCTTTCACATTTGTCAAGAGGTTCTTTAGTTCCTCTGATTTCTGCCATTAGAGTGGTATCATCTGCATATCTGAGGTTGTTGATATTTCTCTTGGCAATCTTGATTCCAGCTTGTGCTTCATACAGGATGACATTTCATGTGATGTACTCTGTATACATGTTAAAAAAGCAGGGTGACAATATACAGCCTTGATATACTTCTTTCCAATTTTTGGTCAGTCTGTTGTTCCATATCCAGTTCTAACTTGCTTCTTGTCCTGTATGCAGGTTTCTCAGGAGACAGGTAAAGTGGTCTGGTAGTCCCATCTCTTGAAGAATTTTACAGAGTTTGTTGTGATCCACATAGTCAAAGGCTTTAGTGTAGTCAAATAATCAGCGGTAGATGATTTTTTGGAATTCCCTTGCTTTTTCTATGATCCAACAGATGTTGACAGTTTGACCTCTGGTTCCTCTTCCTTTTCTAAATCTAGCTTGTATGTCTGGAAGGTTCTCTGTTCACACAACGTTGAAGTCTAGCTTGAAGGATTTGGGGCATTGCATTGCTAGCATGTGAAATGAGTGCAATTGTGTGATAGTTTGAACATTTTTGACATTTTCTGATTGGAATGAAAACTGACTTTTTCCAGTCCGTGATCACTGCTGAGTTTTCCAAATTTGCTGGCATATTGAGTGTAGCATTTTCACAGCATCATCTTTTAGGATTTGAAATAGCTCAGCTGAAATTCCATCACCTCCACTAGTTGTGTTCATAGTAATGCTTTCTAAGACCCACTTGACTTTGTTCTCCAAGATGTCTGGCTCTAGGTGAGTGATCACACCATCGTGGTTATCTGGGTCATTCGTCCTTTTTCGTGTAGTTCTAGGTATTCTTGCCACCTCCTCTTAATCTCCTTTGCTTCTGTTAAGTCTTTGCTGTTTCTGTCCTTTATTGTGCCTATCTTTGCACAGAATGTTCCCTTAGTATCTCTAATTCTCTTAAAGAGAGTACTAGTCTTTCCCATTCTATTATTTTCCTCTATTTCTCTGTGTTGTTCACTTAAGAAGGCTTTCAGCTCTCTCCTTGCTATTCTCTGAAACTCTGCATTCAGTTGGGTGTGTCTTTCCCCTTCTCCTTTGTCTTTATGGTCATGTCACTCATTCCCTACCACTTCATGTGGCCCCTGCTCACAGGGTAGGGACAGTTCAACCATATGAAGTAGTAGAACTAAATAGACATTTCTCCAAAGAAGACATACGATGGCTAACAAACACATGAAAAGCTACTCAGCATCACTTATTATCAGAGAAATGCAAATCAAGACCACAATGAGGTACCATTTCACACGAGTCAGAATGGCTGCGATCCAAAAGTCTGCAAGCAATAAATGCTGGAGAGGATGTGGAGAAAAGGGAATCCTCTTACACTGTTGGTGGGGATGCAAACTAGTATAGCCACTATGGAAAACAGTGTGGAGATTCCTTAAAAAGCTGCAAATAGAACTGCCCTGTGACCCAGCAATCCCACTGCTGGGCATACACACCGAGGAAACCAGAATGGAAAGAGACACGTGTACCCCAATGTTCATTGCAGCACTGTTTATAATAGCCAGGACATGGAAGCAACCTAGATGTCCATCAGCAGATGAATGGATAAGAAAGCTGTGGTTCATATACAGAATGGAGTATTACTCAGCCATTAAGAAGAATACATTTGAATCAGTTCTAATGAGGTGGATGAAACTGGAGCCTATTATACAGAGTGAAGTAAGCCAGAAAGAAAAACACCAATACAGTATACTAACATATATATATGGGATTTATAAACATGATAATGACAACCCTGTATGCGAGGCAGCAAAAGAGACACAGATGTATAGAACAGTCTTTTGAACTCTGTGGGAGAGGGCGAGGGTGGGATGATTTGGGAGAATGGCATTGAAACATGTATANCACCAACACAGTATACTAACATATATATATGGAATTTATAAACATGATAATGACAACCCTGTATGCGAGACAGCAAAAGAGACACAGATGTATAGAATAGACTTTTGGACTCTGAGGGAGATGGAGAGGGTGGGATGATTTGGGAGAACGGCACTGAAACATGTATACTATCATGTAAGAAACGAATCGCCAATCTATGTTCAATACAGGATACAGGATGCTTGGGGCTGGTGCACGGGGATGATCCAGAGAGATGATATGGGGTGGGAGGTGGGAGGGGGTTCAGGATTTGATTGTACTCATTTACACCTGTGGTGATTCATGTTAATGTATGGCAAAACCAATACAGTAATGTAAAGTAAAATAAAGTAAAAATAAAAATTAAAAAAAAATAAAGAGCCATCCTGGATGCAGGTGAAATTGCAAGTCCAATATATCTTTCTAGCTCATCATTGTCCTCTGTAGCAGATAGTCTAAATAGAAAAAGGGATTTTTTAAGAAAAACAGGAAACAGGGATGAAGTTGACGTGGTTGGCTGGATCACTGGCTCAATGGACATGAGTTTGAGCAAGTTCTGGGAGATGGTAATGGACAGGGAAGCCTGGCGTGCTCCAGTCCATGGAGTCGCAGAGTCAGACACAGCAGAGTGACTGAGTAACAACAAAATGAGGATTACATTAAAAGTCATGAGTCCAGTTATAGTCATTGATAGAGTAAGGCCAGCCTTGGTCAAAATTTTGACTCAGTTACAGACAAGCAGAGACTTTTAGCCAGTTATAACTGTAAAATAGAAACATTAGTTGCATCTTCTTGAGAAATTACTATACTAAATTAAGAAATGAATATAAAGCTCTTTCAAAAAATATGTGGCCCATAATAATCACTTAATTAGTGAGGGTTACTACTATTTTATTGAATGCTCTGAATAATCATTTTCTTCATATTTATCTCACATGTAAATGTTACCCACCTTACAGTTCTGTGTCTTGGAGTTTGGAGAAAACTAAGCATTTGCTCTTTCTGAAATACTTTGGGAGTTTTCAAGGTGCTGAGCTGGTGAAGTACCTCTTTCTAGTTCATCATTTATGCACAACTGAAGAAAAGTAGAAACTGTCAACACTGGAAAGACTGATACAATTCTGGGTTGTAGATTTTCAATTAAAAGTGGAATAAAATGGAACACTATCCTTGGGATAAAAGCATAAAACTGAGCATCTGAAAACTCTAAGGTGTCCCTTCTCTCTGGAAGCTAGTAACTATGTGGATAATTGTTACAAAGATTCTATAATTTAAAAAGATCTACAGTACATTTTCTGAGTCCCTTTAGGATTCCCTGCAACAGCAAATCCCATGTACTTTAGAATTTACTTTCATTATGGTGTTAGATCCTTAGCACTTTTTGGTTGATTTTTTGTTTAGTTTTCTTTCTTGTTTTCCTTTCTAATTCAACAGGCTTTTCAGATACCTCATTTCTGTGTTCTAGAAGTGTACATTTCTGGATGAGTTTTATTTGACATGTTATGATATACAATAAATCAAATTATTCCTAAAAAAGCCCCTTATATGTGAGTTTTTAATTTTGCATTTCCTTTACTCTGATGTCTACTTCTCTTTCTTTTATTCATTTATTTCTTTATCACTCTGTTTTCCTGCATCTATTTAGTATTTCTATTTAGTTTCTGTTTTCCTTGTCATAATGTCCATTTTGTTCCATTTAAAGAATGTGTCATTNTACCATCTATTTTGTGTCTTTTCGTATAGCAATTAATAAAATGCATTGCAACAGTGCAGATGGTCTCTCTGAGCTAGTTTTTAAAACTCCAGAGCCCAGCATGTTTAAATGCTTTCAAACACATGTGCTAATAAATGATGGACCATTAATTAAGGCTCATGAGAACTTACAGATGTTCTTTCTTTCCTTCTTTCTATACCTTTTTTACCTTGTCACCTGGTTGCAGTACAGCTTAGGTTAACGAGAGAGTGCAAGCAATTATTTTGTGTAGCGCTTGATGATACCTGAGCTCTGAGCTCAGGGCAGTTTCCATTGCTGACTTAGTTCACACAAGCACTCTAAGAAGACGTTTCCCTGCTGTTACTGCTACTTGCATTAGTTTCTTAAGGTCACTGTACAAAGTGCCACAAACTTGTTGATTTAAAACAATGGTATTTATTTTTTCATAAAGGCTAAAAGTCTTTTTCATAGAAGCTAAAAGCTCAACATCATGGTGTTAGCAGGGTCATGCTCTCTCTGAAACCTGTAGTGGACAATCCTTCCTTGTCTTCTCCTAGCTTCTAGGGGTGTCTCTTCATCCTAGGTGCCTCTCAGCCTGATTTCCACCTCTATCCTCATATGCCTTTTCCATGTGTGTTTATCTTCAGATGGCATTTTTCTCTTCATATAATGACATCAGTCAGATTAGATTAGAGCCACTTTAATGATTTATATGAATTTGATTACACCTGCAAACAAACCAGTTTGTCGGTGTTGAAAAGTAGGACTTCAGTACACAAGTTTAGGAGGTGGAATTCAATCAATAACACTATGCTAATTATACTAACGTTCCTGCTTAAGTCCTTTTTGTTGCCAATGAAACTGTGTTCGTTCACATTTCTGTGGCTTGTATAAATTATCACAACTTGTCTTTATCTTTGCTCTGATTTCTTCTCCTTTCCTACTCTGCTCCCTAATTCAGGCCCTTTTGATCCTGGAGCCAGGATTCCTGTAGGTTTGTGGTATCTGGAGAGATCCCTGTTTACTCAAAGACTTCATCATCTCCATTCACCTTCTGCATCTCTGATTTCTACATGACAGTTCCAGGAACTTCTAAATCTAAAGCACATTCCATGTCTCCTGAAAAGTGGATCCCCAGTGGATTTATAACAGATTCCTTTGGAGGATACTCAAAGAGGTAGATGAGTTCTTATCATTTGATATGCTAGATGAAGTCTAAGTCGTTCATTTATTCCGGTATTCACTGAGCAATTAATTGTTAGATTCCTATGGTATAGTAGGAACTGTTTGAAATTGAAGAATAAAGCATATTTTGGGGAGATTTCATTGAAGCGGAGGAGCCTGGCATAGCATACAATTTTAGTACATCAGGAAAAAAAGTTGTATAGAAAGTAGGGGTCAAAGTACCCCCAAAACATTCACTGGCTTTACTGCTCTAAAAAGTAAGACGTACTCATGGCAACCCTTTGATGAGTGGAGCCACTTTAGAAAGTTTGAAATTGAAGGATAAAACATGTTTTGGGGGGAGAATTCATTGTAGTGGAGGAGCCTGGCATAACATATGATTTTGGTACATCAGGCAAAAAAAGTTGTGTAGAAAGTGGGGGCCAAAGTACCCACAAAACACTCATTGGCTTTACCACTCTAAAGCAAGACGTACTCATGGCAACACTTTGAAGAGTGGAACCATTTTAGAACATTTAATTTTTTTAAAGAGGTTTTGAATATAACCACTATAAGGGCCCACTTTATACCAGGCACCTCAGAAAACCATATGAAGGTTGGAGTCCAGCTGTGGTTTAGCTACATACAAGGAGTCTGCTCTAGACTGGCTGGCCCTAGAAAGAAGCCAGAATGCTACAAAATCTAGGCCAGCTCCCCAAACATTTCAGGTTATAAATATTGAAATTGTAGATTTTCTAGCTCCTGAAGGATAGGAGTTATCTTCTATTTTTTTGTTTATTTAAATTATGGTGCCCAACAAAGTTCCTGGTTCAAAGTACATACTCAACAAAAGTGTTAAATAAGTCCATGTGTGCTAGCACCTACAGATGCAATTGCAAACACTACAAGCTTCACACCTTTGGCCAATGGCTCTTTCTTTCATCTCTGCCTCTCCAGTGCTTAATAAGGGTTCTGCTGTTGCTGCAGCTAAGTTGCTTCAGTCGTGTCTGACTCTGTGTGACCCCATAGACAGCAGCCCACCAGGATCCTCTGTCCATGGGATTTTCCAGGCAAGAGTACTGGAGTGGGTTGCCATTGTCTTCTCCATAATAAAGGTTCTAGAATACAGTAAGGTTGACTGTAGTTTAATTAGCTATCAGTATTGCCCGATTTTAAAATGTGCTGCAATCTGTTTTTCTTATCAAGCACCCACATTTGCTGCATTTGGCTGAGAGCTTACCTCAAGAAAAACTACCCCAACCTCTTCCATTGTGTTGCTTTTTATTCTAGGAAGAAGCTAGTTGATTAATTATCTACTCTGAGGATTTATTTTTGGTACAATTGCTCATGATGTTTAATGCAACGTAACGACAACCTGGGATGGGCAGCATGTGGGCTCAATGTAATGTGTGATTATTTTCTTCATTAATTATATCCAAAGCTGATTGCTTCTTTTACAGTTCTATTGAAGTTTAATACTTTTTGAGGTAATTCAAGCTAATGTAGTTTTGTTTGTTTGTTTTGCGAAAGACATAATTTTGTTTAATTCACAGTACTTGGCTTCTAAGTGGGTTTAAAAAGCAACCTATATAGATTTCTTTTTTCTCTTACTTTATGAGAAATATTGATCACCAGATTGCTCCTTTGTAAAGGGGGGTCAACTCCCCTTTCCCAATTCTTCAGGAAAAATTTTAAAAAATTACTCAACTGTTGACTTCACTTCCTTTATTCATAAATACTTTTATTCATACATATTCATGATACAGTAAGATCAATATTGAATAATTTCAATACATGTAACTTTTTGAAACATCATTGAATTCATTCAGAAATTTGGTAGATTTTATGTTTGAAGACTCTTTTTTTAAAACTTATTGTATGGTGGCATAATAAAACATGTACATGCCCAATATTTTAAGAGTAAAATATTTAAAATAATAAGAAAAACTCTAGGATTTTCAATTTAAGTATACAATTACAAAAAGTATACTTAATTACAATTTAAGTATACTAATACAAAAAGCATTAATTTCCAATAGAATAGAGTGATGATAAAATTTACCGTATTTTTTTGCAGAGAAAATAGATTTTGCAATAGAGAAATTTATACTTGATATTGCAAAAAAAAAATCTGTGGATAGAAATACTTCAAAATACATTGACTGTAACAGTTCTAAAAACATTAGACACTCAATTCTAGTAACCTAAATGTTCCTCATCCAATCTGAATTTGACGGCCCATGTATTTTATGCAGTTTCTTTCATCTGCTTGGGGCATTGTGGTCTCCATGTCTCCACATCTGTCAAGGACTCATCAAGGCTTAGTTTAAATTGTCCCTCCTTACAAGAGTTCCATAGTCACTCCCTAGCATTTTTGGAAATGATCTGTCCCATATGATTTTTTTTTCTTTTTACACATCTTTTTGTTTGTATATGTGTAATTACATGGATTCATTTGGGAAACTGAGAACTGCTTGAGAATAGACAAGGCAATTGATGTATTTCCATCTCCTAAGTGACTAGTTCTGGTAGAATGGAAAACAGTCCTCTATCTCCAGCCAGAAATGAAGGCACACGAACCAGCCAAAGTCAGCTTCGAAAAACAGAGCAAATTATACCTCTGCCCTTTGACCTCCCTTGGCCTCTGTGCTATATTGTAATGCATTGTGAACAAGTTGTCTCATTAAATGTTCAAAACACCTAGTGAGAAAATCATGAAACTGTGCCCCATATTCTGTCATGCACAGGGTGTTATGGTTGCCACTCTATGCACACAAAATATTTCCAGAGACGTCCCCCTCCAAGGAGAATTGCAATTTTCTTGAGAAATAAAATAATCCATAATCCACCTCTTGCTGCTTCAAGGCAAAAGTAATAGGATGTGTGATATGCACAAATAAGATTCTACCGAGTTCCTGCTGCTGTTTCTCCGAGGGTGCTTGGTGGTATTTTCATATTTTTTAGATTTTCTATTTGTTCTTCTCATTCCATGTCTTTTTTCTTATGCCTGAAATATTTTCCACCCTTTCAACATTCTTTTAAGGCCCGTGAGTGTCATTGTACACCAAATCTGAACAATGTAGAGATATCTGCCTCTTTCTAATAAAATCCAAGGGTGAAAGTATTCTCCAGTAGAGAAAAATTGACATTTGTTCTAATCTATCATATGTTTTGTCTGCAAGTTTGTTATTTTCAGGTACTCATTATTTGAGTAATTCCTGAATGTCTTCAATGAACACTCTTTTCTCCTAGCTCCTACTGCTTTGATAATAAAATTTGACTCCTTTATTAGTCAATGAAAACATTCTGAAATTTAAATTCCAGAGCCCTTTTAAATTTTATTCTAATCTCCTAATATTTCCTTTTTAAAACTGTCTATTAATACCCCAATTAATATTTTGTGTCTTAGTTCATGCTATGGAATTTCAGGTACTTTTGGACAACTTGAATCATGTTGTAACTCTCAATGTCCTGAACCTATATTTTACATTTTCAGAAAAGTCTGACCACAAAAGTATCTTTTTTTTGCACTAAAGTAAGATATTTTCTTAAAATGTTTTCCCACGAATCTTCTAACCTCTAACCATCTAATTCAAGGCCAATTTGAATGGATTTAATTCATCTTTACAAATTTACAGCTTATTCTTTTATGTTCTCAAAGTTCGCTTTCTCTAGGATAATTCAGTTACTGCTGCTTCAATCATGTGGCTTCAGTTTTTGACATTATCTTTTCACCTATGTATCTCTTTTGAAATGTGGTATTCAAAACTGAGCCCTGTCTTTCAAAGATGGTAGGAACAATGTTGAAGAGAGACAATTTGTTTTTAGTGAGTTTCTGCCCTGGAATTCACGTTCCCTTGGCTTCCCAGAACTGCGTACTCTGTCTCTTCATTCAGTGACCTGCCTGTGTTCCCTGGAGACTTTACAGGCAGTAGTTGGAGCAGTCCTGGGACTCACCCCATTTAATTCTCACTTCTCAGGGCTCAGTTATTATTATTGTTATTTTGGTCTGGTGTCCAGTGTCTAGACAGTCATTGTTCAATATATTATTTTTGAGTTTTCAGTTGTTTCAAGGCAGTATGATATTTGAAATCTCTGGATTGCTTCTTCATGGGGGTTCTCCAATGGGTTTTGTTAGCTGTCTATCCTGGTGCCTCTGCCTCTTTTTTTTTTTTTTTTTTTTAATATGCTTTGAAATTTGTCATATCATACTTTCATCTTTAATGGGTTTTCTTTCTTTTTGTTATAACTCTCCCCTCCTCAGACTAAGTCCAGATGTTTCGCAGCTTCTCCAGCTATGCTTGTCAGGATGTCTGGTTGAGAGCAGTATCTTACAGGAGCTCTGGGAATCTTTCTTTAGTAATATTACATACACCAGTGATGTAATTGCTAAGCCAAAAATGAACTGCTTATGTCTTGGCTTTGAAACTATTGTTTTCCTTATCTACTAAAGAAACATTGGAATCTTTAATTCTAGAGGTTTAGGATACCCGCTTGAGCAGCTTATTTCAAGTCATATTCAGTTCAGTTCAGTTCAGTTCAGTCGCCCAGTCGTGTCCGACTTTTTGCGACCCCATGAATTGCAGCACGCCAGGCCCCCCTGTCCATCACCAACTCCTGGAGTTCACTCAGACTCACGTCCATCGAATCGGTGATGTCATCCAGCCATCTCATCCTCGGTCGTCCCCTTCTCCTCTTGCCCCAAATCCCTCCAAGCATCAGGGTCTTTTGCAATGAGTCAACTCTTTGCATGAGGTGGCCAAAGTTTTGGGGTTTCAGCTTTAGCATCAGTTCTTCCAATGGAACACCCAGGACTGATCTCCTTTAGAATGGAGTACCACATATCTGATATATTTATTTCATCACATAAAGAAATTTGAACTTCGTTTACACTAACCCCAGAACCCAGAGAACATACATTCTTCTGCTCTGGACCTCAGAGATATTTAGTTAGTATTTGTCATTATTTTTAAGTTGTATCTATTTGAATATTGGAGCTGAATAGCTGGACAATGACAACAAAGGCATCTTATTCTGAAGTCTCCAAGTTTTTTTTTTTTTCCCCTTTTAAATATGCCTTTAGGGGGTTCAAGATTGGGAATTCATGTACACCTGAGATGAAAAATAAATAAATAAATAAATAAAATAAAAAAAATGTCTTTAATACATTGCTCATCACTTTCTCTTATTAGGTAATGGTGCATGTAGTGTTTTCCTTCCTAACAGTGTGGGTTGTTTCAAGGTAAGAACTGTGAGATAAAATACATTTATCTTTGTATTATTTTCACCCCATATTTAGACCCTTAAGACACTTTGAAACTCCCACTCACCTAATGAGCCATATTTGAGAACCACAAATAGTTATTTATACTCAGAGAAAGTGCCCATTTAATAAACAGAAAACACATCTATTTTCAGAGTTTATCACAGATTGTCTTAGGAAGAAAATGTTATCTTTGTAATGGCTCTGTGAGCTATGAGAGTCTGGGTGGTATGCGTTGAGACAAAATTATTGTTTACTTGCTTTTGATTAAAAAAAATGGAGAGAGATTTGTGATGGAAAAAGAAGAAGCAAAAGTAAAACATGGGAAAGTGAATCCAATTAAAGTGACTGACATCCACGTCTCTCATCTTAATACTATTCTATACTGTACCCATGGTCTTAAAGATGAAATAGACAGTGGAACTTTCAAACTTGTTGGTAATTGAGGGAAATTGCTTCAAGAGATCCAGCCATTACTGAAAACCAAGCTCTTCAACAAGACATATTCCAAGCATGCATGACATGACTGCCTTTCTGTTCAACTGACTTTAGTCATATAACCAGTGAGCATTCATCATGCTGAACTCAAGCAGTATGGTGCACTCGTTTAAGATAAAGCGAATTTAAAGACTCATGCCTTTTCTTTTGCCTTTGTTCCTTCTCTTATAGAAAAATAATAATTTAACATAAGGGCACTCCCAAGCAACTTATAACTTTTCCTGTTGTCAGTAAGAAAATGTACTCTACAGTGACTTTTAATCACATGATTTATTTACATATTCATTTAATTAGGTAAGCACATAGATCCTCTATAGAGGTGTTTCTCAACCTTTATTTAGATTATGTACCTTCAGTCAAGGCTTCACTAAGTTCTTCATTCTGTCTTTTGCACAATGAGAACCACAATCATTTTTCCAGACATAAAATATTTTAATATTTCATACGATCTTTAAAGGGCATGTATGTCACTCTACTTTACCTTACAGAATTTTCCATTATCATATTTTTCTCTTATCCTCTCCCTCTGTCTTTAAGAATCCCCATTCTAACTCCAATATTCCTTTTAACAGTCACATTGTTCCCCTGAACTCCTTCCCTACTTCCCTCAACTCTGTCCTCTATACCTGCTCTCTATGTGATAAATCTATTTAAAGTCCTCTTGTACTTAAAATATTTGCTTATAAAAACAGAGCTTGCATTTCCATCACTTTATTCTTTTGTCTGATAGGTAGCACTGAAACAAGTTATCTTATTCACTAGAAGTACTGGGATGGTGTTGGGGGGAGGTAAGACAACAAAGCTTAAGAAGTGAAATGCTATCTACTTTGCTGTTCTTTCTCCAAGAAAATTAGTAATTAGATTTATTGATTGAGGTAACCTCAATCACATCAATTTTCAGGAAGCTGCAGAGGAAAAACGCAGTAAGAAAGAAAAGAAAACTCATTTCCTGTCTACCTTTGTAGAAAATAGCTTTTCTAAACCTCAATTTTACAAGCACTATTCTGTACAAATAAACATTAGTGACTAGACTTTTTGCTTAAGATTCTGTCAGTGTTCAGGAAATGTGGGCTCTGAGATGCCAGGAGGATCATCTGCAAAGCAAATCTAGGGGTCCTGGATATTAGTCTCATAGTTGATGCATGAAAAACACCCAGAATAAGGTGAAACCACATCCTTTTGTCAGGAGAGAAGAAAAAGGTAACAGGTAACCAGGAATTCAACATGTGGGATGTCAGAGGCATTGTGGGAAATTCTGCCACCGGGGAAAAGACAGAGAAGTGGCTGAGAGAAAAGGCCTTAGAGTAGGTTTGGGAGTGACAGGTGTGCATGGGGAAACATCTCATGAAAGGTGGTGTGTGGTTGTTCCGATGAATAAAGAAAAGAAACAAATATTCCTCCCCTTGAAAACTTCTGCTTGTCCATTGCTATGTGAACAGTGAGATTTCAGAAATCATTGATAAAAATACAAGTTTGCCATCATATCATTCAAAGTTTAGTTACAGCTCTAGTCACATACTTTTTATGCGGTTCTCAAGGCAAGAATTCTGGAGTGGTTTGCCATTCCCTTCTCCAGTGGACAACATTTTGTCAGAACTCTCCACCATGACCCGTCAGTCTTGGATGAGGTGATTGGATGACATCGTCCTCCTAATCTTTAGACATAAGTTTGAGCAAACTATGGGAGATAGTGAAGGACAGGGAAGTCCGGTGTGTTACAGTTCAAGGGGTCGCAGAGTCAGACATGACTTAGCAACTGAACAACAACTAGTCACTTAGTGTTTGAATCAGTTCTATATCCTCTCTAAATTTCAAGCTTGTGTGTGTGTGTGAAATGGGGACTATGAAACCCATTTTGTGGGATTAATATGATAAATTAACTTAAATGGTGTATTAACATGCCTTACTAGCACATGGGTATCAATCACTAAATGAAGGTGTGAAGAAGGCTGAGTGCCGAAGAATTGATGCTTTTGAACTATGGTGTTGGAGAAGACTTTTGAGAGTCCCTTGGACTGCAAGGAGATCCAACCAGTCCATTCTGAAGGAGATCAACCCTGGGATTTCTTTGGAAGGAATGATGCAAAGCTGAAACTCCCATACTTTGGCCACCTCATGCAAAGAGTTGACTCACTGGAAACGACTTTGATGCTGGGAGGGATTGCAGGCAGGAGGGGAAGGGGACGACCGAGGATGAGATGGCTGGATGGCATCACTGACTCGATGGACGAGTCTGAGCAAACTCCGGGAGTTGGTGATGGACAGAGAGGCCTGGCGTGCTGCAATTCATGGGGTCGCAAAGAGTCGGACATGACTGAGCGACTGAACTGAACTGAACTGTTGCCTAGAGAAGGTGATCTTAGGGAAAGGATGAGCAATGAGTAAAGCCCTTAAGGGACCACCACCTGAGCAAATAGAGGATAATCCCAAAGAAAGAAAACTATCACACTTATTCTTTATTTGACATTGAATAGGCACTCACATGGTAACAAATAGTAAGCAATTTGTTATTGAAAGTAATATTTTTTTCAGCCTTTCTTTATGTCAGGCACTGTTCTGAGACTTCAGACATTGTGTTTAACCCCACCCAATGAGATATATTCTATTAATATTCTTATTTTATGGATGAAAAAGCTTTGGAACAAAAAGAATAACCTCATGGTCACTGGGGTAAGCAGGGTAAAACACCAGGAGGAGACCTTATTAGAAAGTGTGTATCTTAATCAGCTTGAAATCCTGCTTCTCACTGTGTTGATACAGGGATATATGTATTTCATAGTTTTACACTCAAACCATTGAATTGATGCTGTTTTACATTTGCTAAATGTATGAACTCATGCTGCAGATAATGTATCTATATTTCAGTTATCCTACAAACTGCTGGCAGGTAGCATAGTGAATATGGTCACAATGCAATATCCTGTTTTCTCACTCAGTTTACTGTATATGTGGGGATTTACATCACTGTCCATGTAGTTGTTAAGTCTCAAGTGTGGTCTTAATTCCTCATTTTGTCTCACCTTTCCAATTTCAGTCTATTAATAATCCTAAAGATTCAACCTGGAAACATTTTTTTTCTCAAATCATTTTTTAAAAATCTGTATTATGACGACCTTAGACCAAGCCACACTCATTTTTTCTTGCTCACAAATGCAAGCTCTTCTCAACTGGTCTCCCTGTCAAAATCCACTCTCCTCAGGGCCTTCCTGATTTAGCCCTGCCTACCTTGGCACTGTCTCGCATCACTCTTCCCCTTCCCCTCTACATTTTATCCACACTGGCTTTTTTTATGGACCTTGAAAAGCAGGTCATATCTACTTTCAAGCCTGAAATTTGCATTGCTAGTGTCTTTCTTGTCCTTAAGTTTTCAGGTTAGATGTCACGATTTCTAGTAAGAACTCTCATGACCACCCAATCGAAAATAAAGAGCAATAAATGAAGAATCATTAACTGATTCTCATTTTTTAATAATATTAATAATCAATAAAAGACTATCCATAAAATTGTTGCCGGAATGTACCAATACAAGTGTTTCAATCATAGTAGTAGTTAGTAATTTAGTCGCTAAGTCGTGTCTGACTTTTATGACCCCATGGACTGTAGCCTGCCACGCTCCTCTGTCCATGGGATTCTCCAGGCAAGAATACTGGAGTGAGTTGCCATTTCCTTCTCCAGGGGATCTTCCCGACCCAGGAATCAAACCCGGGTCTCTTGCACTGCAGGCAGATTCTTTACTGACTGAGCTGTCGTAAGGAGTTTTTAATTTCTCACATGAGTGACAGACAAAAAGAAGACTTAAGATCAAGCATCTACTGGATTAGCTGACAATAAAAAGTTGGCCAACAGTTTGTGTGTCTGAAACTTACTATACTTGAAGTCTAAATCTATTTAGAAGTGAAGGATTTATTCAGGATTAATCCTACGCATGGGCATACTATTTGATTTGGTTTCTGCCATGAGAGGTAGTCATCATAAGCCTTGAATTCAGAAAGCTATGCTCTGAAAAGGAGTACAAAAATTTCTGTATTAAAAATAAATACTTTTCTTTGCTCAGGTGTCTCCAAAACTCTCTACAGGGGTTAATTAGACTAAAGAGATAAATAGGGTTTAGGAAGGGAAAATATAAATTAAATAGAAAACAAGTGTTTTCCCTCTGTCCCTCTCTTCCCTCCTTCTTTCCTTGTTTCTTTTGTTCTTTCTTTGGATGTGGACCTGAGAGAGAGAAAGTACAGGAGGGTTTTGGGATTCTGTTGATGTCTTTGTTATTAAGAAATAGAGAATTGCTGAAGGAGGTTGTTTAGCAGCTTGGACTGAATTTTTAATCTTCTAATTTCCTTTGGTTTGGAGGTAATAGGAACAGACATAAGACTGGATTATCTCGATTGGGGGAAGGATACAGAAGCATCTGATGACCTCTGGGGAACATCTCATTAACAGCAGTAACAATCCCTACAATTTATTGAGCACTCTCTCTATGCCAGAACTGTGCTGAGCTCTTTATGTAACACGTTGGATATGTTGGATTTAATTCAATTCTCACAATCCTATGGAGCTGTTATTATCATTTTTATTTTATTTTGCAAGCATAAAAACCGAGGCTTAGAAATATTTTATAATTTACCCCAAAGAACTCAGCTAACAGAAGATTGCAGACAGAACCAATTTTACCTGTTTTTAAGGTTTAACTATTTTGCTATATTGTTTATATCTATGTCAACTAATTTGGATTAATTAAAGTCTCCAAAGTTTATTTTTCCAGATGTCAAGCATTTTTGTATCAGAGATAGGAATCAATAATTCTTTCCTTGTCCCCACCTCCTGAAATAGCCATTCCTAGGAATCCACACCTCCTTCTTAAGGGCAGGAGTGATTCTCTTTTATCTGCTTACTGTTCACAGCCAATACAATTGTCCCTTCTCTACAATTTTAAGCAATCATTTTACATATCCCTTTCAGTTCTCTTGAGTTCTCCTTTTTTACATCCTATTGTTTGAGGGAGTAGATATTAGAAAATTGCATGCCATAATTCCATAAGTAAATATTTGTTTTCTAAGACAAATATCAAATATTCAAAATTTTAAAATACTGTGATATTAAATATATATTAGTAGGAAGGCAAATAAGCAAGCCTCATCAATATTCCTTGTTGTCAGCTTGGACTAGGGTCATATCACAAGAGGAATCATGAGGTAAGATTCTGAATAGATTTTTAATGTAGTCAACAGAATATAGAATTTCATGAATGGCATGAACAAAAGAGAAACTAACAGATGGTTTCAAAATTTTGGCCCAAGTAAATTTTTTAAAATGTTGCCATCAACTGAAATCATAATTCCAAAAGGGTACACATTTTGGAGAGATATGATGAATTCAATATCAGTAGTGGATGTTAAATATCAAAGGGGAGAGACTCGGTAGCCAGTTAGATATATAAATTGGAGTCTGGACGAAGTTTCTGGACTAACCAGAAAAATGTTTCCTTTTAGAATGTAGCACTTGAAATGGAGGAAAACCAAGAAAGAAAGGAGATAGGCAGTTGTGTGCATAATGAAAGTTGAAATTGTAAACAGTGATGAGGGAGGGTGTCATTCAGAAGAGGACATTTGGGTAAAGACCTAAACTGGGTGAGAGAGTGGGTCATAGGGATATGAATGGAAAAGAAATTCTTGGAGAGGCACAAAGGCTCTGGATTTGAATGTGACTAGGGTAGAGTAAGCATGGATGAGACTAATAGGAGAAAAAAAATCTGCAGTAGTTGTGGGTCAAATCACCTAGTGCTTTGTGCATGTTAAGTCACTTCAGTTGCATCCGACTCTGTGCAACTGTATGGACTGAAGCCTCCCAGGCTTCTCTGGCCACAGGATTCTCCAGGCAAGAATACTTGAGTGGATTACCATGCCCTTTTCCAGGGGGATCCTCCCAACTCAGGGATCGAAACCATGTCTCTTACATCTCCTGCATTGGCAGGCAGGTTCTTTACCAATAGAGACACCTGGAATCTAGCATAAAGATATCATATTTTCTTATACTGAATGAAACAGAAATTTATATTGGATTATGCAAATATATATAGACAGATTTATATTGAATGAAATAGAAAGATATTGGAGTGTTGAGAAAGTTGTGACATGCGTTAACTTACATTCTAAGAGTCATTTCGGACTGTGTGTTGACTACAGCCTGAAGGGTGGCAAGGTACAAGAAAAAGAGTAATTAGGAAATGAACGCAACCATCCAAGGAAGAGGTGATGCTCACTTGTACAAGACAGCAGAAGGCAGCAGTTGAGGACAAAGACGTACTGGGACTCCAGATATATTTTAAAGCTATCACATACTCATTTGAATAGAAGTTAGGTGCTCATGTTTGCTCGCCACAAAGGAATTTGAGAGAACTTTATATTTCTAAGTTTTCTCAATAAATATTAGCTGCAAATATTCAAAATTCCAGGCATTGTCTTAGATAATCAAGAGCAATAAAACAAAGATGTAGGTCTCCAGTTAGACATAGGGAAAAAGATACCAAAGCACGCAATTCAGGAAATGTTAGGAATATGAGTGACTAGGAAATTCCTTAAAACGAACTGAAGAGCTTTTATTGGAACTGAGATAAGATGGTATGTGCTCAATTTGGGCACTTGTAGAAGACTTTATATCTAGTATCCACCAATTAAAGTCAAGACTTTTCTTAAGAATCCTGATGGAGGGAGTAAGATTCTCAATAGATGAATATAGGATTCTGCTTCATTATTCTTTCAGGGGAATACATAGACGAATAATGAAAGACATTAAAAGCAAAAAATCAAGGTCTTTGAAATATGGAAAACTGTATTCTTCCTTTTCTACTATGCAACACTATCGTCTAAACAGAAACTTCTTTTCATATTCAAGTTTTAGCAAAAATAATGGAATTTGGCAAATTTCCTTCACTATTTCATAAGCATTTCCTCACCAACCTCCACCATCTCTACTCCCCAACCATAAATTTCTATCTTTTAAATACTTCCTCATGTTTATTCATGCACTAAGCATGTCAGTTCAGTACAGTTAATTTCAGTTCAGTCAGTCAATCGTGTCTGACTGTTTGTGACACCATGGACTGCAGCATGCCAGGCCTCCCTGTCCATNGTTTGTATTCCCTTGACAGTCAGTTTATTGAAGAAAACTCATTATAATCTGTTGCTTCATTTGGTCAAGTTATCCATCACAATTTCCAATGTATAAAGTATGTTCAAGCATGGTATAGGTCTAATCACCAAGTAAAAAACAACAACAGTATCACAGTTTGCACTAATTCCGTGGGATCTTAAAAGTAAATAACAGCAAGCCTTAGATACCAGATCTGACAATAGTATGCAAAGAGAAAATCTGTCAGAAGAGAGAATACTGTGTTGATGCATGTTGTCATGTAAAACAGAAAAAAACGTGTTCTGGGCTCAAAAGAAGAGATGTATGTATTTATCCTTTGCTTCTTCCACCTAGCATATAATCACTGAAAGAACAAATCAGCAATCAACTCCTTAATAACCTACTTTTTAGGTTTAATCAGAAATCCTTACATAGTTTTTGAGTTTTAACTCAACTAATACAACTAATCTTGGATTGTAGAATAGATAACGTACATTTATTTCACATTACCCAAACTTCCTCTTAATTTATGTAGAGTGTTTATTCTGAGTGTTTATTTCTGTTCACCTCAAAATGAAGCTAAAAAATAAGTTTGTTTTAAGCTATGCGAAGTGGGAATGAAAAATAAATAAAATATCAGTTGTATCTGTTTCATATGTAAAATAGATAGCCAACAGGAATTTGCTGTATGGCTCAGGAAACTCAAACTAGGGGTCTGTATCAACCTAGAGGAGTAGGGTGGGAAGGGAGATAGGAGGGAAGTTGAAAAGGGAGGAGATATATATATATATATACCTATGGCTAATTCATGTTGAGGTTTGACAGAGAATAGCAAAATTCTGTAAAGCAATTACCCTTCAGTAAAAAAAAAAATTAAAAAAGGAGAATTTAAACATCTGAAAAAAAAAAAAACAAACCTCTGAGTCCCATCTGGGCTGCCTTTGTTTAAAAGGATGAAGTGAAACTAGAAAAGCTTTTAGGATGAATGATANAGAATAGCAAAATTCTGTAAAGCAATTACCCTTCAGTAAAAAAAAAAATTAAAAAAGGAGAATTTAAACATCTGAAAAAAAAAAAAACAAACCTCTGAGTCCCATCTGGGCTGCCTTTGTTTAAAAGGATGAAGTGAAACTAGAAAAGCTTTTAGGATGAATGATAATAATGGAACAAAATCTTTTAAAAAAGTGATAGAAATAATTTAACTCATACAACTTAGCATACAGCATAAGGATCTTATACAAGATCCTTAAATTCACCTTTTTTTTTTCCTGAATATATAAATGAGTATTTTCCAAATCAGAGAACAGAAATTATAAAAGGAAGAAACAAAAAGAAGGGAAGTGAAAAACTCAAATTAAAACAAGAATGATTTTGGTTAAAATGAGAGAAGAGCTTAATGTATAATAAAATCATGAGAAGAGATAGGCTGAGGGTATTGATTGCAGTCTATTACTTCTGTATTTTTCAACATGTTAACAAAGAAACTACTATTCATCCTCAATTGTTTGTATATAGTCTTTTTGAAAGGCCAGAAACTATAATCATGAATCTCTAAATTTAATCATTAATAGTTCAGACAAATCATCTAATTATTTCAAATTCATTAGTCATAGAAGAACCAATTAATTGTGTGCTGGGTGTAGAGTTGTGTTATACAATAGCTAAGCTAGAGTAGAAACTGAAATTCTAATTAACAGAGTTATATGCAGTTATCAGATAGTGATAATAGCCAATGTTTTCTGAGCACCTATCCTTGTCAAAGATTATGGTAAGCCATTTAACATATGTTTTTTTATTCACTCCTCACAATAAATTTGAGTCAGCCAGTATTAATCTTTCCATTAAGACCCCAGATCAATTCCTGGGTCAGGAAGATCCCCTTAAGAAGGGATAGACTGCCCAACTCCAGTAATCTTGGGCTTCCCTAGAGACTCAGACAGTAAGGAACCCACCTGCAATGTGGGAGACCTGGGTTCAATCCCTGGGTTGAGGATCAGTACAAAGTCCAGTATTCTTGCCAGGAGAATGCCATGGAAAGAGAGCCTAACAGGCTACAGTCCATGGGATCACAAGGAGTTGGACACAACTAAGACAGTTTCAGTTTAAAGGATTATGCTGCTGCTGCTAAGTCGCTTCAGTCATGTCCAACTCTGTGCAACCACATAGATGGCAGCCCATCAGGCTTCCCGTCCCTGGAACTCTCCAGGCAAGAACACTGGAGTGGGTTGCCATTTTCTTCTCCAATGCATGAAAGTGAAAAGTGAAGGTGAAGTTGCTCAGTTGTGCCTGACTCTTAGCGACCCCATGGTCTGCAGCCTACCAGGCTCCTCCACCCATGGGATTTTCCAGGCAAGAGTACTGGAGTGGGTTGCCATTGCCTTCTCCTTAAAGGGTTATAGAAGAGTTTTAAAGACATATACCCAGAGAGATGATATGGAGAGAGAGGTGGGAGGGGGCTTCAGGATTGGGAACTCATGTACACCCGTGGCAGATTCATGTCAATGTATGGCAAAACCAATGCAGTATTGTAAAGTAAAATAAAAATAAATAAATTAATTAATTAAAAAAAGAATAAAGACATACACTGATGAGCTGAGACGTAGACCCAAGCCCAAGCAGAAACCCAGAGTCAAGGTCTTAATGTTAAACCATGCTGATTTTCAGCCTAAGTTAGCGTACTGGTTTTGACACCGCTTTTAGCATAAGAGCAGAATGGACATTTGCAATATGTAACAGTGAGTTGTATGATTTTTTTTTTCTTCTTTTCAAATAATATCAACTGAAAAATTAGTCACGATCTGAAAGTAGAGAGTTATTTTATTTGGTGGGAATGTTAAGAACTCCAAGCAGTATCTCAGTAGTCCTGAGAAAATTGCTCCAAAGAGGCAAGAGAGGGAGTCAGGCTACATACAAGTCTGCAACAAAGTGGGCAGGCAGTCTGAACATAAAAGATGTTAACAAAGTAGTAAGGAAAATCAGATATCAAGCTAAGGACTTTAGCTCTTTACTAGGCAAGGGAAGATGCAAGTCTGTGGGCTCACCCAATTCAGTCTTTTCATATGCAGCCCAGCTATCTGGGGCCCAGTCCTGTCTAGATTGTTCGCATCCTTAATTCCTTGTTCACCATAAGGGGTCCGGTGTGATGGATGGCAGCTATTTTCATCCACCACCCCCCAGCTCCTCAGCAGTCACTGTAGGTGGGGGTGAGGGTGGGGGAGCCTCTACTGGATGGCAGGCAGGCATTGTGTTCACTTTTGGGAGCTAGAAGCTCCCACATTTGGAGGCTAGAAATAGCTGATGGCTGTGACATTTCTTGCCCACCAATATGGCAAGAAATATTTCATTTTAACCATGATTTTTGCTCAGGAATCTAATACTCTGAAATGACAAACAGAAATAATTGAGGATCTTATTTGTTTTTCATTTTCCCTTACCTATTTTCATATGATGCTCTCTGTTATTTACAAATCAATTGGAACACAACAACTAATAAAAGTTTTTTTGACTTAAATTCTCATCAAATTTAAAAAAAAATTTATATGTAAACTTAAACGTTGTCAAGTTCAGTGTGCTTTTCATGATTGTGATGGCATTTTTCTACTTTAAAAATAAAAATAAAACCAAAACAACTTACTCTTTCATTTAGAGAGAAAGAAAAAGAACAATCATTCTATATATGATCAGTTTTGAGAAGCAGTGTGATTTTCTTTTTCTTTTTAATTAGAGGAAACTTGCTTTACAGTGTTGTGAGAAATATCATGTTTTTTAATCTTAAAATAGAGAACCTTTTTTTTTAACTGAATGATTAAACCTCATTCAGAACTACCAAGTCTGAATATGAACTGTCAGACATCCAAGATATATATTCTCACCTGAAATTCCTGACCTGAACCATATATCACAACTGCACACTGAAAGTTTTCATTTTCAGCTTTTCAGTGGCAACATCGTCACACTTGTAGCAGATTTTCATATACATCATGATGAACTAGGAAGAGAAAAAAACTATAGACTTTTAATGTTTGCTTATTGTTCTCTCTCTCCATGCTACATTGAGCAGTTCTGCATTCTTAAAAAATAATGAAAGACCCACTATCAGAATAGACAGAGCAGAACTCCAATGGGTTTTCAGAATTAAATCTAATATGCGTTTCCAAAAGAAAAAAAATGCTTTAAATTAAAGCTGATCCATATTTAAGCCAGTATTTATTAGCTAATACATTAAAAGAAGCAAGCAAAGGATAAAGTTTGAATTGATTAATCAACCAATAAGGACATTCTACCTTTTAATTTTATTTTAAAATTAAAATTATATATGTATATTTAAGATGTACAACATGATCATTTACTATACATATACATTGTGAGTGATCACTACAGTCAAACTAATTAGCATAATATCTTCTTACATAATTACCTTTCTAAAATGAGAGTGTCTGGTGGCTCAGCAATAAAGAATTTACCTTCCAAAGCAGGAGACATTGGTTGGATCCCTGGGTATGGAAGGTCCTCTGTGAGAAGGAAATGGCAGCCCACTCCAGTATTTTTACCAAGGGAAACCTCATGGACACAGGAGCCTAGTGGGCTACAGTCCCTGGGGTTGCAAAAAAGTCAGACATGACTTAGCAACCAAGCAACAACCTGAAATTTACTCTCTTTGCAAATTGCCAATATTTAATACAGTGTTATTAACTACAATCATCATGTGATACATTAGATCTCTAGACATATTCCTCTACATTGATCGATTGAAATTGTATTAACAAAGAGAAAAATAAGGATGTTAGGATGATTTGTAAAAATCATTGTTTATTACACGAACTGTTTTTTGTGAATAAGAATTGCTGGGTGTTCTATTTAAGCAGAGAAACCAAGATGAACTGATGTGACCAGAACATCTTTTACTGCTTTTCTATCATGGGCCTTTGGAATAAGTGTGATTCTTCTATGTTTCATCCTGTAGCTATTTTATGTCACATAAGTACATATATTTCTTTAGTGCAAATTCACATCTACTTTCCCACTTAAACCACTCCTTTAAAGTGTTAGTCGCTCTGTTGTGTCTGACACCTTGCGACTCATGNCAGCCTACCAGGCTCCTCTGTCCATGGGATTTTCCAGGCAAGAGTACTGGAGTGGGTTGCTATTGCCTTCTCCTGACAGTCACAGTAGATCTACTAAAATGACAATTTTAATTTTCATGTATAACAGGAACTCATCAGCATACACACAAGAGATCACTTTGGAACTTTGAGGGGAAAATGTGCTAAACATCTTACTTGGGCACAGAATGATACATTCTTCTCATATTTTCTGCTGCCAATGAACAGAAAACATCTATCGATATCCTATGAAAAATTTAAAATGTATTAATTTTGATGCAACTTGCATGGTGATATTTTCAAAAGTTTTGATGGTTTGCAACTTTTTTTTCCCAGTGTCCTTGCTTAATTTTTTATTACGGAGGAAGGAATGNCAGAATGATACATTCTTCTCATATTTTCTGCTGCCAATGAACAGAAAACATCTATCGATATCCTATGAAAAATTTAAAATGTATTAATTTTGATGCAACTTGCATGGTGATATTTTCAAAAGTTTTGATGGTTTGCAACTTTTTTTTTCCAGTGTCCTTGCTTAATTTTTTATTACGGAGGAAGGAATGGGAAATTAGAGTAAGAAAATGAATAATTATACAAGATATAGAACCAAATCATTTTGCTGTACACCTGAAACTAACACAATATTGTAAAGCAACTATACGTTAATTTTAAAAAAGTCTATTTTGCATCTCTTTGTCATTTCAGATAGAATGCTATTATTTTTTGTGGTAGTCATTTAGTTTCACTTTAAAAAAATTAAGTCTTAGATCAGTGAAAAATTCTTCTTTGTTGAGTTAGATACTTTGTGCTGGCATCCTAATACAGTATGTCTGGAAGTCCCTTGCTTCTTTGAAGAAAAAAATAGGGAAAACTTAAAAATTAGGCATTTGCCTTTGTTGTTTAGTCGCTAAGTCATGCCCCACTCTTTGTGAGCCCATGGACTCGCCAGCTTCCTCTGTCCATGGGATTTCCCAGGTAAGAATACTGAAGTGAGTTGCGAGTTTCTCCTCCAGGTGATCTTCCCAACCCAGAGACTGAACTCACATCTCCTACATTACAGGTAGATTCTTTACCACTGAGCTGCTGAAGCGCTGGTTGCACATTAAGGTCTATTTGCATATTAAAGTCTGAATTCTGAATTAGAGGTGTTTAACGGTTTTTATTGTAAAAAATACCTTAGAGAGGGATTTTATGTGATCAAACAACATCATGCCTTCATGCCTCTCATACTTTCAAATCCTGAAGTAAAATCTAAAGAGAAGACATCATTATGACAAATGTCAAAGTAGCTGATCTTTCCAGAATCATTGACATCAATCAAATATGCTCATGGTATTTTATAGGACCAGTTTTCAAGGACCTTTGGTGTGGACCAAATATCTTATGGACATTTGGACAGGACCAAATGTCCTACAAGATTTTCTTTCTTTTGGAAAACAGAAGGGATGTTCTTACTTGTATTTATACTGTACTCAGATTCGAAAATGCCCCAAAGATACATGGGCATATCCAATATATCTAAAATTAAAGATAAAAAATTAATAAACATAAAAAGCCTATCCAGATTTACCATTCTGTTAGTCTACTGTGTATATGCTAGTTGGATTATACAAGATTATACAAATAATTAATACACAAAAGAGATATATGTGTTTATTAAAAGTTCTTCAGAAAAAGTTATTTTCAGTTCTCTCAACATCATTCTGCATCTTCTTCCATTTTGCACCAGTAAACAAACAAAAAAATTGTTTTCTTTGCAACTGAAATTAGAGTTCAGTGACTAACATAAATATGTATAAAGTCATACTGTCAAAATCGAAGGTAGAGGCAGAACTAGAAATAATGATTAAAAATATGAACTGATACCCAGCTGTGTGCATTTTCAGATTTATAATCTTTTATGAAGACTGTGAAATTATCCTCAATTTCTAGAAAAGGATCTTGAAGTGTATTGCCATACAAGCTTCATGAGGACAGGATCTTTTTTCTTCACTGTTTTCTGCTCAGACTTTACAGCGGTGCCTGCATATTTTATGTGTTTTATAAATATGTGATTAGGCAATTAATTTTTCATTGAATTTTATTATGTCACAGACCATTATGGTCCATCTTGACTTTCCCCATGGAAAGAGATCACTTGTCCCCAACCCAGTATGAAACATTTTTATAATTTTGTTTTGATATTCTGTTTGAATTTTTCACTATCTGCTTTGACTTCTCTGAAGCCCCAATAACGAGAGAGAGTTTGATTTGAATCCCAGTTGTGCCCCTTCTAATCCATGTCAGTTGAATACATGTCCAATTTAGTATTATCTATAATATTTCAGAGTATACTATGAATTTGCTGAACTCTTTGAAACTAAACTGGACTTCCTTTGAAGATTTCCTTTAACTCATGTATGATTTGCAGTCAAAGAAGAGAGAAAAATGATACTTTCACTAAGTAAGTTAAGATGTCAGCAACAAAAGAAAACTATAGTCTGTTCAATAAAAATTTACATTTTAAACTTTAGGAAGGAAAAATCAAATTTAGGTTTTTTTTCCCAGAATATTTTAAAGATAAATAAAATGATGATGATATAGTAGATACTTTTGATGAGTCTACTAAAATAGCCTGTTAATAATATGACTAACACCCTGTACATTTTTATAAAAGAAATATACTTCCATGTTATCCAAGTAGTAACTGGGGTTTATATAAGTAGTCTTTGATAAATTGTATTAATAAGTAACCACTTAATTCTCTATTCTAGATCAATTTCATAAAGATTAATCTCATTTTGCTTTACTCATTGGGAAACATTGCTAAAGTGAGACACAGAAGTGAATATTTGACAAATAAATATTGAAATCTGTACATGATTCATTATAATTTTATAAGTCTTATACTTATTATTTCCTGATGCTGAACAAGCTACTACCTGCCGTAATATAAAGAGACACCAAAAGAAGATATGGTCCCTGCTTTACTGAGTTTGGTGTTCACTGTGGGTGGGGGAGAAGAAAGGCAGTCAATTAAATCAGTGAACCGGTGAAGCTTGGGTTTACTAGATGTGATAGCCTCATATCATTTGGCTTTGGGTACGATGGGCAACAAAGAAGGGTATTCTGAAACGTCAAATCTGTATAAGTAAAAAGAGCAAAAAGTCCCAAGGACACAATTTTGGCAGGCACTTAAACATAAAATACAAAAAGAAGTTAACTGTTGGCTTCTAAACATCAAGGTTAACTTTGGTAACTGCCACAGATGATGTAAGTTACTAAGCATATTTAGAGACTCTGACTGAAGATGCAGTAAGCATGAACTGTTGGTCAGACTCAAGTGGGCAGAGTTGAATGTGGGACATTTAAAGTGATCGGGGAACGGATGTCATGGACTCTTCATAAATTTGATTTTACTTTGGCATGTTTTCCTTAAAAAAGGATAAGATTATATCCAATGAACGAAGTTGTTAATTCTCTCTTTGCCTTCACCACAGATAATTTATGCACATATTTTCGGAATTTAGTCAGTGTATCACTTTCCTGAGGTTTTAGTTAAGCNTCTTCATAAATTTGATTTTACTTTGGCATGTTTTCCTTAAAAAAGGATAAGATTATATCCAATGAACGAAGTTGTTAATTCTCTCTTTGCCTTCACCACAGATAATTTATGCACATATTTTCGGAATTTAGTCAGTGTATCACTGTCCTGAGGTTTTAGTTAAGCGTGCTTTCTTAGTGCCAGAGGTAATAAGGACGTGTGAAGTGTTTTTCCTCTTGTGTCATGAGTAATTGGGCTAATTCATTAGCTTTGGAGCCCTACAGGAAGAAAAATGCTTCATAGAACAACGATTGTTTTAAAAAGCATGAGAAGAAGCAGACGAATGCATGAGCCGTAAAAGATCTTTCCCTTAGAGCCATGTTCATCCTCCATTTAAAACAACTGTTTAAACTTAAAAGTGANCAATGAACGAAGTTGTTAATTCTCTCTTTGCCTTCACCACAGATAATTTATGCACATATTTTCGGAATTTAGTCAGTGTATCACTGTCCTGAGGTTTTAGTTAAGCGTGCTTTCTTAGTGCCAGAGGTAATAAGGACGTGTGAAGTGTTTTTCCTCTTGTGTCATGAGTAATTGGACTAATTCATTAGCTTTGGAGCCCTACAGGAAGAAAAATGCTTCATAGAACAACAATTGTTTTAAAAAGCATGAGAAGAAGCAGACGAATGCATGAGCCGTAAAAGATCTTACCCTTAGAGCCATGTTCATCCTCCATTTAAAACAATTGTTTAAACTTAAAAGTGTTGAATTGCAGCCTTAGCATTTTGAAATGTTTTGCTACTTCGGTGATGGTGCTTCATCAAAATGATGCATAGAAAGGTAAAGGGTATTTACAGATAACTGCGAAAGCAAATCTATAAGACAAACTAGGGCTGGCTCTGTGTGTTAGACACTACTTACATTCTCACTTCATAGGTACTCAACTAAGCTGTGGCACAAAATCAAATACAGAATTTTCCAGAGGCCCTTTCCTAAAGATACACTTAATACTGGGGCAGGGGGGAAGGTTGAGATTTTGGAGGATGGCAAGCTTCTAAAGCATAGAAAGAGAAAAAGAAACAAATAGCAATATCACTTACACTTCCATAGTTACTGCCTCTCCCTGGCTTCCACTAACATAAGGCCCAGTCTACGTTTTTCCATACCCTGACCCCAGTCTGTCATCCATGTCATTTTTATGGCTCTCGTTGTTTAAATTGTAATGATCCTATCTTTTGCTTGAACTCATTCTTTGGAAATTAGCCTAATAAAATTCCGTTATGTGTGTAGCAAGCATAGAAGGGTAACTATTAAAATTATGCTAACAACTGCTGCAACTGTTAACCCTCTCCCCTCTGTGATCACTGCTTTATCTCTGAGAAGGAAGTGTAACATCCTTTCCAGAACTGTCTCTTCCTCATTTTCTGCAATGACCCTGTTTATTTTTTTTTATTAAAGTTTAAATTTTTATTTTTTTAGTTTGTTTTGCTTTACAATACTGTATTCATTTTGCCATTGACCCTGTTTAAAAAAATGAATATTAAACAGCAAGGAGAAATAAGTGAGGAAGAGGAATACTGGGGAAAGAAGTAAGGTTAAAAACTTTTTCTTGACTGTTTGACTGTAACGTCATTGGTCAAATGTGTTGTTTAATAGACACTCACAAACGCTCTAGTAAAAGAGTCATTTACTTTTTGACAAAAGGATATCATCAGGGCATATTTATGAAATCTGAGGAATCTCTAATAATCATACAATGAAAGTGAATAATCAATGCCTGGAGAAGATATGATGACTGGGGCATCCACACTGTCCTCTCCAAATGGGTTCTGAATCTAGAATTCCCAATAGGATGTGGCAACATGATACATTTGACCATAACTATAAGGTAGCTTGTGAATAGTTTAGTCTCCAAGGACAGTTGTAACAGCAATTTCTCTGGTAGTATTAGACAACAGTACTCTAATTGCATGTATAATTCCTCAGAAAAATAAAAACTATGTTTTTGGATCTGACAAGCTCAATGAAAGATGTCTGCTAAAAAAAAAAAAGAAGTGAAATTTAAGTACAAATTATATTGCTCTCTGCTCAATAAATATAGTTTACAATGAATTGCAAGGAAAAGTTTATCACTTGATCCTTAATTATTTAGAATTTTAAAATTTTTTGATATATTTTTAAATATAAATTTATTTATTTTAATTGGAGGTTGATTACTTTACAATATTGTATTGGTTTTGCCAAACATCAACATGAGTCTGCCACAGGTATACACGTGTTCCCCATCCTGAACCCCCCTCCCACCTCCCTCCCCGTACCATCCCTCTACAATAGATTTAAGTTTGGAATTGGAAAGAATAAATAACTTTTCAACTAGATTAACTTTACAGCTAGCAACTTTTTCAATGAGAAATTAATAGAGTAGAATGTTTCTAAGGAAGAGATCTTATCTATAAGAGGAGTACTTGCTACCCGAATATTTCACTGAAGCTTCAGTTCTCAAGAGGACACATCATCTTTATAATCAGCTCATTTTGATTACATCAATAACATTCTACTAGTCACCTATGCTAGGTGACTAGCATAAGACATCAGCAGTTATGACTTGAATTGCAATGTGTGGACAGTAAAAATTGCTTTATTTTAAAGATATACTAATGCATTTTTTTTCTGTTAAAATGTACTTAACATTTTTATCAGTAGGCAAAAAGATTATAGAACTGAGCAACTCAGTTCCTGAAGCATCTCCATTGCTCCTGATAATTAATTTGAGAAGCAAAGTCTTATCGTATACTAGCATCTGTCCGATATCCTTGCATTGGGTAAATTAAATTCTGACTGATTCATGAAATAAACGAGAAGGAACATTGATTCAGCTTTTCACTGTCTGTTTGAATCATATGACC
The DNA here is from genome assembly GCA_006410615.1 of Neotragus moschatus. NCBI lineage: Eukaryota > Metazoa > Chordata > Mammalia > Artiodactyla > Bovidae > Neotragus > Neotragus moschatus. The sequence continues at coordinate 298,316 of SJYA01003155.1, read as the reverse complement.
TAGGACTTTTTCGAGGAAACTTCACAAAGTGAAAATACATTAAGAAATATTTTAAACAAAAATATTTGTAACTAGCATTCTTACTGTACCTAAGCTCTCTTTCCCATTGCTTCAAAGGTCCATACTTAAAGATACTTTAACAAGGTCAGAGTTACTACTGCATAAAATTATGAAGCAATTATGTACTGAAAGGGCTTCCTAGGTGGCTCAGTGGTAAATAATCAGCCTTCCGATACAGGAGACGTGGGTTCTTATCCCTGCAGCAGGAACATCCCCTGGAGGACGAAATGGAAGCCTACTCCAGTATTCCTGCCTGGAGAATCCCATAGACAGAGGAGTCTGGCAGGCTACAGACCATGGGGTCCCAAAGAGCTGGACACTACTACTCGACTGAGCATGGATGTATGTACTGAAAACCNCCTTCCGATACAGGAGACGTGGGTTCTTATCCCTGCAGCAGGAACATCCCCTGGAGGACGAAATGGAAGCCTACTCCAGTATTCCTGCCTGGAGAATCCCATAGACAGAGGAGTCTGGCAGGCTACAGACCATGGGGTCCCAAAGAGCTGGACACTACTACTCGACTGAGCATGGATGTATGTACTGAAAACCAAGACCACTGAAAATGGAATGATTAGGTGGTACATCAGTTAAGATAATGTTATCACATATGACTTATTTGCCTGAAAGTACTAGAAACCAAGATTCTGATTTGGAACTAAATTGTCTCTCTAAACATGCTAAGTTGGTAAACTGAGTCCCATTACCAACTTTTGCAATACAATGTACAATCAAATGATCTTTCATTTAACCTAACTTCATAGCTTGATTTATGATGATGTAATTGATGCAACTGTTGAGTATTGATTACTTTCACAACTGTTTAAGTGAATTAACACATATTCATTTATTCACAAAACTTCAATAAATTATAGATAATTGTTATTTTTTCATATTATCTTCAGATTATAATGTGGGTAAACAATAAAGGTTTTTCTACATGGAGGTAGTACCAGCCCATATTGTATGGGCTGGTGGACCAGCCATCCTGTATTTTCATTTCTCATTATGAATGATTAGATTGGCATTCTAGTTTACATTGTAAATCCAAATGAATTTAGTTAGTAAGAGCTCTTTTCTTCCAACTCACCCTTATTCCCTTTAACAATTGTCAAGAGTCTGAACTTGTGAATTTTTGTTCATGCCAAACTGTGATTCATACCAGAATAATGTGAACTTGAGTTGCCTTTGTTGAGCAACCATCCCTCTTCCCTCACTGATAGATCTATTAGGTCTCCCTCTGAAGCATTTTCACTTCTCAAACACC
>SJYA01003155.1:227354-294671 GCA_006410615.1 Neotragus moschatus | reverse complement strand
TCTTTCTGGGGTGGCAGGGTGAAAGTCTGTTCTTTATATGGGGTGAGGACAGGAATGTGTCCAGGGGTCAGGCCAGAGGTTTGGCTTGGGTGTTTTGCCCACACTTTAGGAGGTGTTGTGTGCAGGGGTATAAGCAGTACCCTATTTTGGCTCCTGACCGCCTGCCTCTTCAAAAGTGGCAGTTGGATTTTTTAGGCTTTTTGTATCTTTTGTCCAGAATTTGCCCTAACTATGCATGCATGCAGTTAATTTTAGTCCCATAGAGTTCCTTTGTATTTTGTTGCTCTAGGAGAGGTTGTGTAGCAAGGGATCCCAGGTTCCAGCCTGTCTCATTCCCCTCTGAGAGACTATACCCTTATTCCTAAGGGGTAAGGAGCTGAAGGTCCCTTCTTTGGGACTTCTTCCTTCTGGACAAGGCTCACAGACTCTAGCCTACCCTAGAGGTGTAGAAGTCCCTTGCTCACTGTTCCAAGGACCTGTAGGGACCCAAGATCATTTTCTACTCAAATGGGCTGAATGCCTTGAACCATCAGGAGCTTTACTCCAATCTGTTAGAGCCTAAAAGACGCAAACTTAACCAAAAGGTTGAGCAAGGGTTAAAAAGGAGAAGAAACAGCAGTAACTTTGTTTCTTGATGAAACTCACATTTCAACATGTCTCCACTTAAAAGGAGGAAAGCTTGGTGTGGTTCAATTGCCAAGTCCTGTCCAATTCTAAGACCATGTATCCCTCAACTCTTTCTTGTGGTCATAGTAGCCCTTTAGTTCAGTCTCTCAGTCCTGTCCGACTCTTTGTGACCCCATGAATTGCAGCACGCCAAGCCTCCCTGTCCATCACCATCTCCTGGAGTTCACTCGGACTCATGTCCATCTAGTCAGTGATGCCATCCAGCCATCTCATCCTCTGTCGTCCCCTTCTCCTCCTGCCCCCAATCCCTCCCAGCAAAAGTTATGACCAACCTAGATAGCATATTGAAAAGTAGAGAATTACTTTGCCAACAAAGGTCCGTCTAGTCAAGGCTATGGTTTTTCCAGTGGTTACGTATGGATGTGAGAGTTGGACTATAAAAAAAGCTGAGTGCAGAAGAATTGATGCTTTTGAACTGTGGCATTGGAGAAAACTCTTGAGAGTTCCTTGGACTGCAGGGAGATCCAACCAATCCATTCTGAAGATCAGCCCTGGGATTTCTTTGGAAGGAATGATGCTAACGCTGGAGCTCCAGTACTTTGGCCACCTCATGCGAAGAGCTAGCAATTTATTATTCATGACCTTATAAAAATTCATCATCACCCAGGGAGTCTTCTCTTCAATATCTTCAGAACCTCAGATTTGTGTGTTTCCCCTGAAAAAAAAAAAAACAGGATTCTCACCAGATGCACTGGCAGGGAATTCTTCAGAGTGATTATGAGATTCAATCATAGTCACAAATACTCTTTCCTTTCATTCCCTAATTCTGCTCCCCTTCTGGCTGGTAACAGTACTATTTCCAAACATTTCCTTTCACTATTGAATTTAAAAATAGAATAACTGTTATGTAAGTTTTAAATGTTGGTATTATTCCATTGAAATTTTGACAGCTGTACTTCCTAGGATTTTACCTTCTAATAATACACATGACAATTTCAGAATTCTCCAAAATTAAAGATTAAAATATGAGGATTCTATTTTAAAGTTCGAGCTGTTAACTTTTTAATTAAATTGATTAACTGGAAAATATTTTTGCTCAGTTCATATAGTAAATGTTATTCCTATTATCATCATTATTTCAAGTTTGGAGAAAAATAAGAAGTACTCCTCATGTCTGTGCTACTCCTAAAATTTGGTGGAACCAAAAGCATGCTTCATGATATGTGCAAATTAAAAGATGACTCTCCTTTCAGCTCACAGAGGTGAAAGTGAAAGTGTTAATCACTCAGTTGTTTTTTGGTGACCCCATGGACTGTAGCCCACCAGGTTACTCTGTCCATGGAATTACCCAATCAAGAATACTGGAGTGGGTTGCCATTCCCTTCTCCAGGGAATCTTCCCAACCCAGAGATTGAACCTGGGTCTCCTACGTGGCAGGTGGATTCTTTACCATCTGAGTTACCACTTTCACAGTTTTTAAATGTGAGAATAATGGTTTTTTCAGGTCTCTGAAAAACTGTAGATGAATTTAAAAATTGTAAATGAATAATTTTCTTGAACCCAACATAAGCCAAAGTCAAAGGGTAATGACCTAACCTCAAATCTGGGAAGAGACACAGCCCAGAGAACATTACCTAAGCATTTGTTGACCTGAGACAGACCCTGCTTCTTCCTTATAAACTGGTAAGAACAACTCAATTAAGAGTTTTGTAACACATTTCGGAATTCCTAAGTGTGGGCTACAGCAAGTGTATGAGGACTTTGAGGGCTACGGACAGGGAGGCCTGGCGCGCTGCGATTCATGTGGTCACAAAGAGTCAGACACAACTGAGCGACTGAACAGAACTGAAAACTTCCCTTAAAGAACCTCCAAATATGCACAGGGAGGAATGGGGGGGAATTATAAAGAACTTCAATTTCTTCTCATAATATTTTAGCTTTGCAAGCTACGGTCTCTGTCACAACTAATTAACTCATATTACATCAAGAATATAGTCATAGACTATACATACACGATTGTGAGTCTGTTTCAATAAAACCTCATTTATATATATTTACATTTGCATTTCATGTACTATCATGTAAAATAATTCTTAGCTTTAAGACTATACAAAAATGTTGCCTAGATTTGACCTATGTGCTGTTGTTTGATAAAGTTTCTCAAACATTTGAAAAGTTTAGGCTCTAGAAAGGAATTTACGAGGTCTTTATTAACTTTCTGCTGTTGCTATAACAATTTGTTGTAATAAATGGACACAAATTTAAAGGCTTAAAAATACACAAAATCATCATGTCACATTTCTATAGATCTCAAGTCTGGGCACAGTATGGCTCAACTGGTTCTTTGCTCTGGGCTTTGTTGGACTGAAATCAAGGTTAGCAGGACTTCATTTCCTTCTGAAGGCTCTAGGGAAGAATATGTTCCCAGGCTTATTTCAAGCTGTTGCCACAATTCAGTTCCATATGGCTGTAGGACTGAGCTTCCCGTTTCTTAGGTGGCTGTCAGTTGGAAGCCTCCCCAGTTTTTAGAGCTACCCACATTCCCTGACTCATGGAATCCTTCCAAACAAGTAACAGTAGATAATATCCTTCCCACAGTTCAAATCTCTCTGACTTTTCTCGTCTGCCTTATCTTTCCTAAGGATCTCTTCTGTCGAATCTCTTCTATTGCATTGTTCTGACTTCTGCTTGCACTTTTAAGGTCCCATGTGATTACAGTGGGCTGGGTCCATGTGAACAATCCAGGAAAATCTCCCTTTCTTAAAGTTGTCTGATTACCAACATTAACTCTATTACTAAAGACTTATTTGCCATGTAAAGAAACATATTCACAAGCATAATCCCATCAGTGGTTGAAGATCAGGAGAAGGGACAAAATTCACAACATCCATGCCATCATATGTTATTCTGACCAAAACCATCTAGTTTCCAGCCTTGCTGAATTGTTAAGAGGTCCAATCCTTTGAACTCTTCCTTTTCTTGTAGTACTCTCTCTCTGCTTAAAGACATACAAACAGGACTTCCCTAGTGGTACAGTGCATAAGAATTTACCCGTTAATGCAGGGGACATAGATTTGATCTCTGGTACATGAAGATTCCATGTGCCATGGAGCAACTGTCTGTGCACCACAAGTACTGAGTCCACACTCTAGAGCTGGCAAGCTGCAACTACTGAGCCCACGTACTGCAACTACTAAAGCCTGTGTGCCTAGAGCTTGTGCTCTGCAACAAGAAAAGTCATAGCAATAAGTGTGCACAGCAACAAAGACACAAAGCAAAAAAAAAAGACATGAAGACACACGTGTGTGTATGTGTGTGTGTGTGCATGTGTGCGCGTCAGTCCAATCAGTCCTGTCTGACTGTTTGTGACCCTGTGGACTGTAGCCTGCATGGCTGCTCTGTCCTTGGAATTTTCCAGGCAGGAATACTAGAGTGGGTTGCCATTTCCTACTCCAGGGGATTTTCCCAACCCAAGGACTGAAAATGCATCTCTTATGTCTCCTGCATTGGCAGGCAGATTCTTTACAAAACATACAGAGAAAACCAGAAAAACTTTTATCATAGGTGATGATCGGGACAAGTGTATTTACTTTAGTACTTTCTAGGTGATTCTAAAATCATCCATATTGGAAGCACTTTTCAGATTTTCTAAAGAAAATACAGATGCTTGGTGCCACAATCCAAGATCTTGAGTATAGTTTTAGTTCTCTACTGACGATCTAAAATGACTAACAGCAGAAAGGTTTTAAATGCACAAATCCAGCAACTCCAGTTTTCTACTTTTTAAATATGTAACCCATGAAAATAATCTCAGTATCAATCAATTGAAAATTATCAACTATACAGAAGTTTTAGTTTTTATTCTCTTTTTGAAAACAGTTGAATTATCAAATATAGATAGAATCTGCTTGGCAGTGTGCTCATAAGGAACTTGACTGTGATTAAACGTGATAGTGGCAGACTGAATTTTGAGGATTATGTATTATATACTGATACTATATGCTGAATTATATGTATTCATAAAAAAAAAGTAACAATATAACTGGGCTCTGTTGAGCCCATAAAGGCAAAGCTTACAGTTAACAAAATCATGAGGTAGTTGACATGGGCCTTTGGCACTCACCTATTTCCTGGATAAATATACTTCTACCACCATCCAAGCCTCAACTTCCCCAAATGCCTATTATCTTCACCTTTCATGTGTGGTCTTGCTTTATTTCAACTGTCATCTTTTTCCTAAGCTGAGACCTTTCTAAAATCAGTAAAAGACTTTAGAATTATGAAAGGGAGATTCTGAAAGAAGAAATATTGTATATACTGAAATTTTAGTTACTATAAGTGCAGAGGGTGGGTGCAACAACTATCAAGGTTAAAATTTCCATTCACACAGTTCTTGTTGTGCCAGGATTCTTAAATTATGCTCTATAATTTTTTTTAACACTTTTAGTTTTTTCTTAATTTTTTCTCTACATTAGGTGCTTTTAGTAGCTGCTGCCTAATGAAATCAATGAATAAGCACAAAACAAATTATAAAAAGGTAAAAGTATTAAGTGCACAACATGTTCTAGGCATTTTGCCACCAGAATATTTTTTAAAAGAACTGTCCACCTAACTGTTTACTGCATGATTCATAACTATTAATACCTCCACATTTATGTGTATATGTTATACAAATCAAAGTCCAAGGAAGGTAATTTGTAGAAATGGAGAAATTGACTCCAAAATTTATATGTATATACAAACCCAGATTAGTCTTCTTGAAAAGGAAGAAGTTGGAAGATTTACATTTTATTATCTCAAGATTTACTCTAAATCTTTATTCATCAAGACAATTTGAAACATTGCGATGAGACTAAATAGAGCAAAAAAACATAACTGATACTTCAAAATTATACTCACAGAAGTAGTCACATTAATTTCTAAAGAAGGAATAACTTTAAGTCAGTGGGAAAAATGTTAGCATTTTTCAGCAATTGGTAATGGGACAATTTGATATCCATATGGGGCAAAAGCAAAACAAATCAAACCAATAAACCCTACTTCAAATCATCCATAGAAGTTATCTTAAGCTGATCATATACCTAAGTGTAAATCGTAAATCTATAAAACTTCTAAACTACAGCTCGAGAATATCATTGTGATTTATATTAAATACTAATTTTAGTGGAAAAGACACAGATAACATTAATCATAAGATGAGAAAAACAATAAATTGGACTTACTAAAATTAAAACCTCTTAAAAGACATCATTAAGAAAATAAATAGATGAAACATGAAGAAAATATTAAAACATATATCTGATAAATGACTTTATCCAGAATACATTTTTAAAACTCCCATTATATATTAAGAAGTTAAGGAGTAACAGTAACAATGGGAAAAGACTTGAACATATGTTTCAAAAGGAAGATAAAAGCACGAGCAGAAAAACATGCAACGATGTTCAAAAACATTAAGTATTGTCCTCTGGTTACTGGTGGGGCTAGGGGCTTCCCTGGTGGCTCAGACCCTAAAGAATCTGCCTGCAATGCAGGAGACCTGGGCTCAATGCCTGGATTGGGAAGATCTCCTGGAGAAGGGAAAGGCTACCCACTCTTGTATTCTTGCTTGGAGAATTCCATGGACAGAGGAGCCTGTCGGGCTACAGTCCGTGCCGTTGCAAAGAGTCGGACACGACTGAGCAACTAAAACCCACTTTTCACTTTCATTCCCAGGGCAGAAGGGAAACGGGTCTTAGAAAGGGAAAGTTTGGGTCCCTCAGTGGCGAGACTACTTACTTCTCATAAGGGGCTGAGACAGGTAAAATAGGCTTGGTTCCTACGCCGCACGAATTGTAGGCGGGAGATGCGAACACCTGGGGCATCTGTCCGCGGGCCCCCTCCGGTGACCTGCGGCGGGACCCACCTCCCTGGCGGCGCCCCTCGGCTCGGGCGGCTCAGGCTCGTGGGTTCGCTGGTCTGAGGCCCAGCGCTGGCAGGTAGTGTACCAGTAGTGCGCTGGGCTGGGTTTCCTGCTGGTCGCCTGCCTGCCAGAGTCGTCCTTCCCTCCTTGCCTCACTTTCTCCCCTCCATTGGATCCGGTCACTTCTCGCTGCCGAATTCTGTCTCTGGCTGACCACGGGCCCCTCCAGCAGAAGACAGATGGCGATGGACTCAGGGAAGGACGCCCCGGCCAGGGCAGGCTCTGGGAGCTGGCAGTGAACTCCAGGAGAAATACCATCCGCAAGGTGAGCCTACCAGAGATTGATCGGTGCCCTGCAGCTCAGGCGACGCAAGGGCTCACTGTTCCTCTTGCTGAAGGCGGAGATGGGCATAGAGGCGAAGCCCAGTGAAGGCCCTGAGCTCCGGTCAACACCCTGCGCTCCAGTAACCGCAATTTACACCTGCCCCCAGGCTGATCTTTGTTTTCCTTTCGTCAAAGGATAGGGCAGGGGCAAGGAGGGAAATCTAATCTGCCAGTAATCAAATCTGCTTGTTTACTCTGCAGGGGATGAGACTAAATTCACTGGTCCAGATGCTTAGAGTCACAGGCAGGTAGGTGCCTTTTACGAGATTGAATGGTGTTTGGAAAGAATAGATTTTTTGAGGGGGGGGGATATTTTCCAAATTGCTCATGAGAATGGAGAACTCAATCAGCTGCTATTTGAAAAATAGGAGGCGAATGCAATGACAAATCTCTCCTACATACTAATATTTTTGCACCTGGAATCCTCAAAAAGGGAACTGTCTTTACCTACTGAAATAAGTTATAAAATTAACAAATTCTGGATATCTAATGTACAGCAATTGTGATTATAGCAACTAGCACTGTATTATATATTTGAATGTTGCTATGGGACGACCGAGGATGAGATGGCTGGATGGCATCACTGACTCAATGGACTTGAGTCTGAGTGAACTCCGGGAGTTGGTGATGCACAGGGAGGCCTGGCGTGCTGTGATTCACGGGATTGCAAAGAGTCGGACATGACTGAGCGACTGAACTTAACTGATGACAATAAATCTTAAGAGTTTTCAAAAAATAAAGGTAATCAGGGACTTCTCTAGCTGCTCAGGCATGGAGAATTCGCCTTCCAGTGCAGGGCGTGCAGAGTCTATCCGTAGTCCAAGGAGCTAAGATCCCACATGCTTCAGATCCAAGCAATCAAAACATAAGACAGAAGCAAAGTTGTACCAATATTGCTTTAAAGTTAATTTTAGAAATGGCCCACATTAAAGTAATGAAGTGATGAGATGGCAGTGTTACAGTGTATACATGTGCCAATACATTGTACACCATACATTTACACAATGTTGTAAGTCTATGACATCTCAGTATCAGNCAATCAAAACATAAGACAGAAGCAAAGTTGTACCAATATTGCTTTAAAGTTAATTTTAGAAATGGCCCACATTAAAGTAATGAAGTGATGAGATGGCAGTGTTACAGTGTATACATGTGCCAATACATTGTACACCATACATTTACACAATGTTGTAAGTCTATGACATCTCAGTATCAGTTCAGCTCAGTTCAGTTCAGTTGCTCAGTCCTGTCCAACTCTGCAACTTCATGGACTGCAGAACTCCAGGCTTCCTTGTCCATCACCAACTTCTAGAGTTTACTTAAACTCACGTCCATTGAGTCGGTGATGCCATCCAACCATCTCCTCCTCTATCGTCCCATTCTTTCACCGTCAATCTTTCCCAGCATCAGGGTCTTTTCAAATGAGTCAGTTCTTCACATCAGGTGGCCAAAGTNGCTTGGCACAAAATAGTGGTTCAATAAAACTTAAGATGAATAAAAGAACCCAGAAGGTCAAAGATAGACTGGTTCCTGGAAATTTCTGTTTTGAATGCTCGGTTCATGTTACTCTTCTTAAGGGGAAGACTTTACAAAGCAATTTTAAGTGCAGTGTTCCTTGTAGTCTCATTTTAAAAATGATTTTGTTTGTAGGAAAATCTGTCTTTTGTGAATTTTATTAAAAAGAGGATACAAGTTTAAACACCAATCCTTTGAGTTTCTATTTTCAATGGGATTGATATTTGACATACTGCCTTAGTATCCTCTGTTTCTAAAATAAATGCACAGGAACCTGTGTTAATTGGATACCAGTCCCTTGAGCAACAGTACAATTCACAATAGATATAACTAGATGCATACACGTCAGCTCACTTAGGAAGGATATGTCATTTGGGGGAAAAAAAATGACACCATGCTTTAAAGCAGAAGTCTTACTCCGGTAGGGTATGGTGGTTTCTAATAATAGCTATCTTGCTTAGTTTGAAAGACTATGATTTGAGCTGTGTATACAGTCAGGACATATGGCTACTTAGTTACAAGAGAAAGAGTTTACCAGGAAACTGCCTTCATAATTTGTAGAATGCATTTTTATTTGCATAGCAAATTGTTTTATTTCATATTCTCATCAAGTAGTGAAGTTTGCTAGTCACTTTTATTATTCTCCTCTTTTAAAGTGGAAAAATCAGACTCAGAGAGGCCAAGTAAATTGTACAAGGTTGCTTAGCAACTAATATAGTGGAGAGGTCACTAACATTCAGCTTGTATCATTTCAAAACTTATGCTTTCTTGAGGAAAGCTATGCATGGAAGGATTATTTCTTATGTAAAAAAAGACCTTTTCTTTCTTTAAAAAATGGTTGTACAAACCTGTATAGCAAGTAAAATGTTATTACTCTTATTCGATATCCTAGAATAAAGTAACAGACTACCCTGATAGTTTGCTAGTTTGCTAGATACCCTAGTTAGTTTGCTAGGATAGTTTGCTAGAATCTCAAAAATATACTGTATCTTAAAGGATATTGGTTTACACATTTTGCCAGCTATATTGAAATGTAACAGACATACAACATTGTGTAAATGTATGATGTACAACGTGTTGACACTTTTATACACTGTAGAATACATCTTATCACTTAATTACTTTGATGATTTTAAAGTTCACCCATGGAACGGAGTTATCACAAAAAACTTTGCTTAGGTTGTTTTAACAACCCTATTGTGCTGGAATATCAGGTTCCCATAAATAACCTCAAGGAAGATTGGCTTGTTGCACATTTTCTACAACCAGAAAACAGTGTCTACCTTATTAAGATCTGAGTGCATCAGAGAATCACTTCTTGGAAAGTGAAACAGTGAGGTTTTGGAAACCGCTAGCTTTAGAAAATTATTATTTTTTTAACGTTAACGTTTTATTTTGGGTGGGGATACAGCCGATTAACAATGTTGTAGTTGTTTGGGGTGAACCGTGAAGAGACACAGCCATATGTATGCAATGTATCCATTCTCCACTAAACTACCCTCTCACCCAGGCTGCCTTATAACATGGAGCAGAGTTCCACACGCTATACCGCTATACCATAGGTCCTTGTTGGTTATACATTTTAAATATAGCACTGTGTACATGTTCATTCCAAACTTCCTGACTCTCCCTTCCCCTCATCTTTCTATCCTGAATTATATTAATAGTACAAATCTGTCACTCTAAAGTTTTTCCTTTTCGTGAAATTATAGGACTTTAAATCTTAATTGCCTATGATATTCTGTCTACAATCACAAGGCAACTCAAATACTGAACTGATTTTATGGCAAGTGTTGAGACATAGATTGTAACACTTAAGTTGTACAGACAGCAGTTTCACTTAGCAGACAGTTCAGTCTTATGCTGAGTCCCATCTTTGGCCTGAGTGAGAAATGTTTGTAGCCCCAGTATCTCCACATGGATGAATAATAGCAGAAAAAAACCCATGCATCTCCCCTGAGTCTATCTTCCATAAAATAATGTGATTGAGAGCAATAGAGACTTGTGGAAATAAGCAGATATTTATTGAAGATAATCACTGTGGATTTTCACTTAAGTCATAGTTGAATCCATGTTATAATTGAGATTGACTCTGGTTATTATTGTCCTAAATCTATACTTTCAAGAATGTCTAATTTCTACATAACATTATTTATTTATGAATTGCTTATTGCATATATTACATATCATACATTGTACTAAGTACTCCAAGTTGGCTTAATATTACAAAATAATTATCATCCCTGTGCTATACAGTAGTAGATCTTTGTCAGTTATCAATTTTATATATGTTGATCCCAAACTGCTAATTTATTTCTCCTCCCCCTCTTTCCCTTTTAGTGACCATAAAATTTTTCTCTATGTCTGTGGGTCTATTTCTATTTTGTATATAAGTTCTTTTGCATGAGAACTTATATAGTTCTTTTTTAGATTCCACATATAAGCTCTATCATATGCTATTTGTCTCTCTGGCTTATTCCACTTAGTATTATCATCTCTAGGTCTATCCATGTCACTGCAAATGGTGCTATTTCATTTTTTCTTATGGCTGAGTAATATTCCATTGCATACGTATACCACATCATATTTATTCACTTATCTGATTATAAATATTTGGGTTCCTTCCATGTCTTAGTTCTTGTAAATAGTGATTCAGTGAACATCGATGTGTGTGTATCTTCTCAAATTATATTTTTTCCAGATATGTGTCTGGAATGGGATTGAAGGGTCACATAGTAGCACTATTTTTAGTTTTTTAAGGAACTTCCGTCCTGTTTTCCATAGAGACTACACCAACTTATATTCCCCCCAACAGTATAAGAGAGTTCCTTTATCTTCACATCTTCTCTAGCATATTGTTGAAAGATGTTTGATGATGGTCATTCTGACTGGAGTGAGGTGATACCTCATNCTATTTTTAGTTTTTTAAGGAACTTCCGTCCTGTTTTCCATAGAGACTACACCAACTTATATTCCCCCCAACAGTATAAGAGAGTTCCTTTATCTTCACATCTTCTCTAGCATATTGTTGAAAGATGTTTGATGATGGTCATTCTGACTGGAGTGAGGTGATACCTCATTGTTTTGATTTGCAAATACTATATGATCTCTCTTATACAGTGAAACTTTATATATATCAGCTTTTATTTTTAAAAGCTTTATTTTCACTTTGAACAGCAAAAGCAGTCAAATGTCTTGAAATAAATGTACTTAAAGGGTAAGATTTCCTGAAATTCTTATGTAAAAGAAAGCACTACCTTTCCCCCATATTGATTCCCTTTGTAAAATAGAACAGTCTTCAGTAGAAGAGCGAGTCAATCACAGATCTCTTTCAATGGTTGAACGTTGTGTGGTTAAAAACTGCAACACATTCAAAGTGTTCAATTAGAATTGATTCCTTTCAACTCTGTATCTATATTGTAGTTCTATTTTGTATTTTTATTTAAAAATATAGCTTCCAAAGAAAATATGACAGTGTGAACTTTTGGATGGAAGGCACTTTTTATTGTCATTTTCCAAATTTCTCATAGATTAATATGGCACTAAAGACCAGTATAAAGTAAGGTTTATATATATATATATATGATAATTATATACATATATTTATGTATGTGTAAAACAAGTGATTTTTAATATTCAAAAAGAATAAAGTTGAAGTGCAGATTTCACATGACTATTTTGTCTCATGTCTGACTGTATCAAAAAGTCTTCCTTAGTACTTGTATTTATTTAGTAAATTAAAGCAGAAACTGTCATTTCTTTGTGGATTTATGATGTTCCAGATAAGCAATGATAGGTTGATATGTTGACACATTATGTTATTTTATTCTCACAACACTGCTATGAAATAGATCTGGAGGAAACAGAAGTTCAGGGAGGTTAAATATTCTGAAATTTACTGGGATTCAAACCTATTCTTTATAATTAGAAAATGTAGCTAACATGCCCCCCAAGGAGGTCTATGCAATGTAATTATATTTACTTTATTATCTATGCCATTTTAAAGTACTTCCAATTCTGAAAAGACCAATATTAACTTTCCAGGTTATGAACCACTGTACATTTGCCATATAATTATAGGAAGTTTAATGAGTTGCTGCTTTGTAGACTTTTAAGGTATGTTTTCTTGTTATAGCCAAGGCTTCTATATCAATCACAAACATCTCAGAAAAAGATTAAAACTGTTCTACATCCTGAAATTAATGCCCTCTGTCCCTAGAACTGCCTGCCCTTACTAAGTTCATTCCTAGGATCATTAGTAGTCAGTTGTTGTGAAATTAAAATGAAGGTCTAATTATGAAAGATGGAAGTTTGCATGCATTTACCAATTACATATTCAACACAGGGTACAAATATTTTGCTCTATAATAATAATCAGCTTAGATTTTTTATGGATAAACACTTTAATAAAATTTCAGATTGTTTTGATATATCATGAGTAGTATTACAGTTTCATTCCTATTGATTTGAAGAACAGAGTAAAGCTAGTAGTTTTTAAAAGGGAAGATAAGGTAAATGTATCATTAATAAATAGCAATATTAAGTGATTATTCATCTACTAAGATTAAGTTTAAATGAACCATTTAACTAAAATTTGTGTATAGCCATGTGTCTATACATATACACACTTGGACATAGTTTTACATAAGTATATATAAACATATATATATATATATATCTGCACATACATGCACACAGTTTAAAAAGTTTATAGTGTTTGTGGAGGCTTATTGGATATATTGTCTCCTCCAATACTCACCACAATGAGTCATTGTGTAATCACCATTTCCTTCTCCAGGGGATCTTCTTCCTAACCCAAGGATCAAACCCATGTCTCCTGCATTGCAGGCAAATTCTTTACCACTGAGCCATCTGAGAAGCCCAAATCCAACAGTAAGTAGGCCTATTTTGCCTGTTTACCATGGGATTGGGCCCTGATGAACCTGTCCAATTAGCAAGGTCCCTCCTGCCTTGCAGTAGTAGTGTTTCAGAGAAACCTTAACAGCTTAGGCTTATGTAAAGCAGTGCATGGCAATCACCAGCCACAGTCCTAGACTCAGGAGTGGCCACTCAGATCTAACAATCAGGTTGTCAGGGAGGGGAGGAAATTTCCCTCTCTGCCTCTCTTAAAATTCTTGTGGCTGGACAAATCATGAAGTCACCATAAAACAGATGAATGGGAGGAAAAGAAACACACTTTAATTTTTGAGGCCAGAGTTCCCATGGAAATGGGACCTAAAAAATGGCCAAAGAAAGCAACTTTTACACATTTTCAAACAAACAAACCATATATTTGAAAGGAATTGACAGGACGAAGAAGTTTAACTTTGGGTGCTTAATTAGTAAAGAATTTGAGCAAAGTTTGAGCTTGAATAGTAAATTAGCAAAGACGTAGTACAATTTGTTTCTCTAGGTGTCTTAGCTCTGAATTCCCCGTCTCTGATGGTAAAAATGTCTTTCTATCTGCTGATACAGCGAGAGCAACTTTCACAAGGAAGATTTATTTCTCGCTTTAAGGGAAACAGAGAGGAGGGTCAAAGTATCTCCTTTGCGTCTGCTGTTTCTTAAGTAATTTAATTCAAAATAATCAACATGCCATTGAGGTACTGAGGGCCTTTTCTGGGCCCCAACAAGGGGAAGCCAGAAATTTCTGTTCAAAGACTATATTGTAGACGGGAATCTTGTAGTCTCTCAGGATATGGACAACGAAGTGTGCTGCTTCAGAAGCTAAAGGTAATTATCATGAAACATGAAGAGCAAAGCTTAGTATAATTTGACATTGATGAAAACATCAGAAATAAATAAACTGGGCCCTTCCTGATGTCAGGTGGATGGGGAATCTATTCTGAAGTCTGTCTTATCTGTGCACTTGGCCAATTTCTATTTTGTAACTTGCTACTCAAAATGGTATGTTATTATTTCTTGGCTTAGGGGGGAAAGTAGTTATTCTTGTTTACAAAGGCATCTTAAAGTACCATCTAATTCACAGTCACAAAGTTTTCATTATATGAAGATGATTGACGTCATTTCATTGAATTTATTTAAGAGTCCACCTTTCTTTTATTGATTTTTCCTTTTTATTCTTTGCAGTGGAACACTTGATAAGTAGCAGCTTTTCTTTTCAAATTAGTTGTTGAAGACGGTGATGAAATCCCCAAATGCTCTTTCTGCCCTGATTTTATGGAGCGGAGATATATAGGAGTCTTACTTTCTGTCAAGTATTCTCACTAAATTCAGGTAGAAGGCACCCTCATCTAAAGACATTTGCAAGCCTGAAAATTACCACCAAAAGCTCAGGTTGGCTGTTTGAATTCATGTAAAATGATTGATTGCATACTCCAACCTATTTAGAAGAAAAGCCAGGGAACCATGCTGGACTGTACAAAAGGATCAGGTGAAGTAGACAGATAAGGCCACCATTCATCTTTAAAACATTCTAAAAGGAGCCAGGTAAAAGACAGAGAATGCCTGAGTTGTACCCTAGAGACCTCAACACCGATAGTGAGGGGGGCTCAGGTAGGGGGTATGGAAGGAAGGGAGACACCATAATTTCAAAATTTCAGATTTATCCTATCAGGAGGAATTCAGATTCTGAAAATTCACCTGCATCAGGTTTTCAAGGATCNACACCGATAGTGAGGGGGGCTCAGGTAGGGGGTATGGAAGGAAGGGAGACACCATAATTTCAAAATTTCAGATTTATCCTATCAGGAGGAATTCAGATTCTGAAAATTCACCTGCATCAGGTTTTCAAGGATCCAGTCAACAAAAAGATGTAAAATCTGGTAGTGATATACAGAATATATATATGAATTTACCAACCACTTTGTGCCATGCGAAGTCATTTTTGAGGGGCCTTCAGCCCACACCTGCCATGATGTCCTTTGGGCTGACATATTGTATGAGCTATTCTATTCCTAGTGTTTGATCCCCGTTACACACTCACTCTCTTTATTTGTTCCTTTCTCCCTCTCTCTCTACTTCACTCTCTCTCATTCTTTCTTTGTGCCCGTTTCCTATCTGAATCAGGCATTTCTTTTCACCTATTCAGCTGTGGCAACACCGTGCCCGAGTGAATGAAGAGGAGCATTATACATCTAGCGCAAACTCCTGTTTACCGTTTATGAAGAATTTCCTCTCTGAAAACACACTCTGGTGGGGGGTGTGTGTGTGTGTATGTGTTTTGCCTAAGATTTAGAACAGAAATGAGGCTGCATTTCTGATGAACTTATAGCTGTAATGAATATATTGGAAAACAGTACAGAACGTGCTGTTAGTTGCAAATGGCAAAATACTACAAGAAAATGATGAACTCAGGGAAGGATTAACTTGCTAGGAGACACAAATAAAAGGGGTAGAGAAATTCTAGGAATCTCTAGGCTTTGCCATAGCAAAGGGTATTTACCACGAGACTTTTGGCAGTGTCTGGAGACATTTTTGGTAAACAATTTGGTAGTGGGTGGGGAGTTATTGCTGACATGGGCTTTTCCTGGTGGCTCAGACATTAAAGAATCCACCTGTAATGTGGAAGACCTAGGTTCGATCCCTGGGTTGGGAGGATCCCCTGGAAGAGGGCTTAGCAACCCACTCCAGTGTTCTTGCCTGAAGAATCCCCATGGCCAGAGAGTGCTGGAGGGCTACAGTGCACAGGCTGGCAAAGAGTGAGTCACTACTGCTTGGCTCAACAACAGTTGTTATAAACTGTATAAACAACTGTATAAACAGTTGTTACATAGCACAGTTGTTAAAGAACACAACAGTTGTTATAAACCAGATATGCAGTTGAACATCCTACAATACACATCAGTCCTCCACATATAAGAATTTCTTATCCAGTCCCAAATGCCAGTAGTTCCTATCTTGAGAAAACCTGCCTTAGATATATAAATTACTAACTAAAGTGTATGTTTTAGAGATGATGAAGGTTTGAATCAGAGATGCTATGTAACTTGCTGAATACTGTATAGTAAAATAAGAGATTTGAGCCCATATCTCACTGCATCCAAAGACCATTTTTTTTCTTTCTAGGGACATGGTGGAACAAAATTAATTGTTGCCTGCCATTCAGGTTCTACAAGGACCAAGTCATTAGCCACTGAAGTCCCTGACCTACAGTTCACCCTGGAAAGAATTCAGCACAAGGGATAAGAGGAGGCACTCAGTGTTTTGAGAAAAAAGGCAAAACAGGCCCTTAGATAGTTGGATATATTTCAGGAAAAATTTTAATGGAACCAGATTCTTGCATCTTTCCATTCATAGAAAGGGTTAAAATCATTGACTGAGACGTCGAATCCTTATGACTAGGGNGCTGAAGCTAAAACTCCAGTACTTTGGCCACCTCATGTGAAGAATTGACTCACTGGAAAAGACTGATGCGGGGAGGGATTGGGGGCAGGAGGAGAAGGGGACAACAGAGGATGAGATGGCTGGATGGCATCACTGACTCAATGGACATGAGTCTGAGTGAACTCCGGGCATTGATGATGGACAGGGAGGCCTGGTGTGCTGCAGTTCATGGGGTCGCAAAGAGTCAGACAGGACTGAGCAACTGAACTGAAGAATAAGAAAGAGATTCATTCTTAAAGTCTGGTGGAAATCCAGGACAAGAGATGGTTCTGTTTCTTAGGATAAGAAATTACCAAGCTTAGGCAAGTTATAAGCATAAAACTTTAACTGAGGCAGTACTAGAAAAATGAGCTCCTTGGTTCTGTTTGATCCTTAAGTGAGATTTCACTCCCACTACAAAACTGCTACTCTGTTTACTTAAAAAAATATTTTTTAACTATCTTAACTATTTTTTCCAAGTCCAAAGCACTAAGCCAGCAGAATAGACATACAGACTTGCCAGCTGTGGGGAATGTGTTGCTAAGTAGCTGTGACAGAGCCTTGGTAAGACACTGTCCTATAGAGCTGATACTAGGTTTTTTGCTTCCAGAACAAATTGAGAAATAAGGATTTGGGAAGTCTTCTTTTATATATGTTTTATTTTCATGCTTAATTTAAAAGCCTAATGAACCTGAGCTGACTTTCAAAGAGTTATTGCTGTACTGGCAAAGAATCACATTGTAAATATCAGTTGAGGGAACATTTATAGAAAGCACCAGAAGAAAGTAGAATGACTCTTGTAGATAGATTCTAATAAGTCTTTCCACCATTATAGCTTATTCACCTCTTTTTGACCATCCTTCCCTATCGCTGTTTGTTTATATATTCCCACCAAGACTAAACAGAAGCAAGATAGAAGGAAATGAACTGCAAAATTCCTTTAGGCAGAGAATTTGAATCTTTTCAGACTTTAAGTTAAATAACCCTTTTGAAGTATACCCTGTTCTCCTAAATAACCCCCAAATTTTAAGTAGTCTCTTACTAAGTGTCATAGAACTCATGCCTTTATGTATTTTTCCTCCTCTCAAGTGTCAAAAGTTATTAGGACAAATATTTATCATTTTGAAATTGATGCAGATACCTGGAATGAGAGAGTTGGAACCTGTAGTTTTTAGAATCCATACTATCTGTTGACCAGTAAAGACTTTGCTCCTACCAATGGCTAGGGAATATTCTATACTGGAAGGCAGATAGATTCTGTACCTGAGTACTGATTCTGTTCTTTTTCTTTTTTTTTTTTTAATGGAAAATTAAAGCTATTGGCTAAAATTAAATTGAATTTATCTCTGTATTTTATTTATAGATTCAGCCACACAATTTAGCATCATATTATATAATAGCATCTATTTTATTTTTAGGAAAATGTTTATCTCTTTAGCAAGAACATGTGTACCTTGTAGACAGGGGCTGTGTCTTCTACATCTTTCAAAGCTTAATAAATACTACCTTGTGTATTTAGTAGATATTTTGTTTGGCAGGGCTTTATTGGCTGTATTCAGTACAAGTGGCAATAATATTAGTGTGTGTCATACATCATCTCATGTAATCTTTCCAGGAATATTTCAACATAATATTATCCTCATTTTATGGAAGAGGAAACTTAGGTTCTAAAAAGTGAAGAACTTATAGAAGTTCACATACTTAGTAAGTGGCATAACTTGAATTTTAAACCTAGGCCTATTTCCTTAATGATAGCTCCTGCTCTTTATTCCATATCATGTTCCTTAAGAGCTTTGGAATCATTGCTAGAAGTCTTAACAAACTGTTCTCTGCTTCCATTTTGGTAAGTATGAATCTCATTTATTCTTTTGTACCAGAAGAGCCCTTCATGTTTAAATCAGGATATGTATGGCATATGCTCCTCTGAGAGTCTAAGCTAATAGAGGCCAGTATAGCATAGTGGTTAACAGTATAAGTTCTAGAACCACACAGACCTGGGTTTGAATATTGGCCTCACATTGGTGACCTTCAACAGGTTACTTAACTTCCTTGAGCCCCAGCTGCCTTACCTATAAAAATGAGACAGGATGGAATGATACTCAGCAATTAGAAGGAATTAATTATTGATACACACAAGAACTTGGGTGGATCTCAAAGCCATTATGCTGAGTAAATGATTCCAGTCATATGATGTTCTAGAAAAGGCAAAACTACAGAGACAGGGAACAGGTTATGATTGTCAAGGTTAGAAGTGGGGAGATGGTGTGACTATTAATATAAGGAAGGATGGTAGAGGGAATATTTGAGGTGGTGAAAGTGTTCTGTGTCCTCATTGTTGTGTTGATTATATGACTCTGTATATATTAAGACCCATAGGACAGTATATAAAAAAAATGCATTTACTGAGTGTTAATTTTAAAAAATAAATGTAAAAACTGGGGATAGTAATGAAACTTTTCTCATACAGTTATTGTGAAAATTAAAAATAAGATAATATAACAAGTGTTTATCACTGTATGTGGTATGTAGTACACAATGAATAAATGGTTGTTTTATCATTAAAATATAATATTAAATATAGTGAAATTCATTGAAAGGAAAATGGAATAAGCTTTCACATCATCTGCATGGGTACAGTCATTCAGTAAACAGTGAGAAAAATTAGCGAGAGGGATTATGTGACTCAAATGTGAGTCAGATGGATTATGTGTTTTCACGTGATTTGAGATCTTCTGGAAGGCAGGGGAAGGTTAGGCTTCTTTTCTGGCTGCCTGAACAGTTCCCTTGATCTTACTCTTCAACAAGATAGCTTTGGTCTCAGAGGCCACAGCTCCTTTAACTGGCTTCAGATTAGATCTAAAATTTTGGTTTGAGCAAACTGGATCAAAGAAGAAGCTGAAAGTGATTCTCACACTTGGAAGATGGTAACTGGTCTGTATAACAGCTGTGACTTCCAGAGCCATTTACTCCTGCCAACCAGTCTCTGATTAGACAGTGACAGCAGCAGGGCAAACATTATTCAAGAGCTAAAAAAAGTTAAGGTCAAAGTGGCATTGTGGTTGTACTAAGCAGTGAAACGGGGTCTAAAGTGAAACCTTGACCTTTCTGTCATGTAGGTTAATTGTCTTATACAAGAGTTCAAAACCTGAATCAAAACAAATTGAAGTGATAGTGAAAAGGAATCCAGTCTTAAAAATACCTGCTGTACTATTAATAGTTACTTTACAGTCTTAATAGCTCTCACCGGTCTGTGAATTATATTTCTCTTAGCTAATATTGGAATTTAGGAAGCATGGGGAAAAAAGGAATGTTTGGGGTTGTTGGTACAGGGCTTTGGGTTAGGAGTGGTTTGTTTTTTCCTAATTTCTTTATAGCAGTGACAAATTTTAAGCAAAGCTCTGTCATTCAGTTTGTTTCTTTCATAGCTTATTTTACTGTATGTTGTTATTGTTGTTCAGTCACTTGTTGTTTGTGTCCAACTCTTTGTGACGCCATGGAATACAGAATGTATTCCAGGCTTCCTTGTCCTTCACTATCTCTCAGAGTTTGTTCAAACTCATGTCCATTGTGTCTACAATGTCATCTAACCTTCTCATCCTGTCACCCACTTCTCCTGCCGTCAGGATCTTCTCAGTATCAGGATCTTTTCCAGTGAGTCACTTTGTCACATCAGGTGGCCAGAGTACTGGAGCTTCAGCTTCATCAGTCCTTCCAGTGAATATTCAGGGTTGATTTATTTCCTTTAGGTTTGATTTCCTTGCAGTCCAAAGGACTCTCAGGAGTCTTCTCCAACACCGCAGTTTGAAAACATTAATTCTTTGGTGCTCGGCCTTCTTTATGGTCCAACTCTAACATCTGTACATGACTACTGGAAAAACCGTATCTTTGACTATATGGACCTTTGTTAGCAAAGTGATGTCTCTGCTTTTTAATATGCTCTCTGGGTTTGTCATAGCTTTCCTTCCAATGAGCAGTGTCTTTTAATTTCACAGCTGCAGTCACCGTTAGCAGTGATTTTGGAGCTCAAGAAAATCTGTCACTGTTTCCACTTTTTCCCCATTTGTCATGAAGCGATGGGTCTGGATGCCATGGTCTTAGGTTTTTGAATATTGAGTTTTAAGCCAGCATTTTCACTCCCCTCTTTCACTGTCAATAGGCTCTTTAATTCCTCGTCACTTTCTGCCTTTAGAGTGGTATCATCTGGATATCTGAGGGTTTTGCCATTTCTCCTGGCAATCTTGATTCCAGCTTCTGGTTCATCCAGCCTGGCGTTTCACATGATGTACTCTGCATATAAGTTAAATAAGCAGAGTAGCAATAAACAGCCTTGACGAACTCCTTTCCCAGTTTTGAATCAGTCCATTGTTGCACGTCTGGTTTTAATTTTTGCTTCTTGTCACACTTACAGGATTCTCAAGAGACAGGTAAAGCAGTCTAATATGTCTATCTCTTTAAGAATTTTCCACAGTTTGTTATGATCCATACAGACAAAGGTTTTAGCATAGTCAATGAAGGAGAGGTAAATGTTTTTCTGAAATTCCCTTGCTTTCTCTATGATCCAGTAGATGTTGGCAATTTGATCTCTGGTTCCTCTGCCTTTTGGAAATCCAGCTTGTACATCTGGAAGTTCTGTGTGGCTAAGTCATTGATTGGGTTTCCCAGGTGGCTAAGCAGTAGAGAATACGCTTGCCAAGCAGAAGACACAAGTTCTATCCCTGGGCCAGGAATATCCCTTGGAGAAGGAAGCAGCAACCCACTCCAATATTCTTGCCTGGGAAATCCCATAGACAGAGGAGCCTGTCAAGCTACAGTCCATTAGATTGCACAAGAGTTGTATGTGACTTAGCAACTAAACAGCAAGTCATTGATTACTGTGAGGAACATTACTCTCTTCTATACTGTGAGGAGACAATGTCAAGGTGAATAGCCTTTTGTTTTGCTTTGGTTTTGGTTTTTAGTTCCCTGGTAGATATGCTGAATTAGATGGTTGGGACAAAGGTTTATAAAATATAAAAGGATCATTTTTAAAAAAAATCATACTTTATTACACAACTCAGAATATGTTAAAAAAAACATTGACTTGTACATGTTAAAGGGGTGAATTTATATGACATGTGAATTATATCTCAATAAAGCTTTTACCTAAAAAATGCCATATCAAAAAAAAATCATGATATGTGACCTTTTAATGGAAAGAGTTTGACTGAGAACTTTTCAAAATGGAGCTCTTGGCACTAAGGGAGGGTCCTGAGATCCTTTCAAAATGATGGATTATGGAATATTAAATGACTTTTCCAGAGAGTTCTTAGAGTTCATCTACTAAGCAAATAACCATTCAGATAGTCATGACATAAACATTGGTAATTTTGGAAAGGAAGAGTTTAGGGAGCATCATTTATTCTAAAATAGTGATTCTCAACGAGGCAGTTTTGCCTTCCAGGGGAAATAGGGCAATATCTTGAGGCATTTTGTGTTGTCAATGCTAAAGAGGGAGGAGTTCTACTAGTATCTGGTGGATAGATGCTCCAGACATCCTACCACGCACAGAATAGCCTTCTACAACACAGAATCATCTAGCTCAAACTACTATTAGTTATTGAGGTTGACAAACCCTAGTGTAAAGATTACACACCTATGTTTTCTTAGAGTTTTATAGTTTTAGTTTTTACATTTAGGTCTTTGAGCCATTCTTTGTATATGATGTGAGGTAGGGATCCAACTTCATTCTTTTATATATGGATATCTAGTTGTCCCAGCATCATTTATTAAAAAGACTATTCTTTACCCACTGAATAGTCTTGGCATTCTTGTCAAAATCAACTGACCATACAAATCCATGGAGATAGTGAAAAGATCAGGGGTTGCCAAGAGTTAGGGAGGAGAGAACACAGGTGAAACAGGTGGAACACAGACCATTTTTAGGGCAGTGAAAACTGCTCTGTATAATACTATAATGGTAGATACATGTCGTTATACATTTTTCATAACCCATTGAAGGTACAACACCAAGCGTGTACCCTAATGAGAATGTATACATGTATATGTATGACCAGTTCCTTCGCTGTTCACCTGGAACTAGCATAACATTGTTAATTGGTGATACCCCAGTTCAAAATAAGCAGTTTAAAAAAATAAAATTAAAAAAATGCCTTCTAGTACAGGGAAAAAAAAAAGTGAACCCTAATGTAAAATATGGACTTTGGGTGATAATGATGTGTCATTGCAGTTTCATTGTAACAAATGTACCACTCTGGTGGGGGATGTTGATTGCTGGGTAGGCTGTGAATAAGTTGNAGTTTAAAAAAATAAAATTAAAAAAATGCCTTCTAGTACAGGGAAAAAAAAAAGTGAACCCTAATGTAAAATATGGACTTTGGGTGATAATGATGTGTCATTGCAGTTTCATTGTAACAAATGTACCACTCTGGTGGGGGATGTTGATTGCTGGGTAGGCTGTGAATAAGTTGGGCAGAGGATATATGGAAACTCTTGACTTCATTCTCAGCTTTGCTGCAAACCTAAAACTGCCCCCCCCCAAATAAAGTCTAACTTTAAAAAAATCAATTGACAATAAACAACCCTGGTAAAAATGAATGATATCTGTACAGATTTCTCCTAGAAAAGGCTTACATAGCTTCCCTGAGATCTTAGATAATCTTGATGACTATACTGCTTCAGAATAACTTAGGGTGTTTCAGTACGGACACTATTATACCTGAGTGAGGACAAACACCATTGTTATGGTGTCTCTAAGCATCCTCCTTTCTTTGGGATTGGAATGAAAACTGACCTTTTCCAGTCCTGTGGCCACTGCTGAGTTTTCCAAATTTTCTGGCATATTGAGTGCAGCACTTTCACAGCATCATCTTTCAGGATTTGAAATAGCTCAACTGGAATTCCATCACCTCCACTAGCTTTGTTCGTAGTGATGCTTTCTAAGGCCCACTTGACTTCACATTCCAGGATGTCTGGCTCTAGATGAGTGATCACACCATCATGATTATCCAGGTCATGAAGATCTTTTGTGTACAGTTCCTCTGTGTATTCTTGCCACCTCTTCTTAATATCTTCTGCTTCTGTTAGGTCCATACCATTTCTGTCCTTTATCGAGCTCATCTTTGCATGAAATGTTCCCTTGGTATCTCTAATTTTCTTGAAGAGATCTCTAGTCTTTCCCATTCTGTTGTTTTCCTCTATTTCTTTGCATTGATGGCTGAAGAAGGCTTTCTTATCTTATTTCAGTCTATTTAATTCAATAAAAACTGAACATACAGCCATAAGTTCACATCACCGGAATTCATTCATTCATTTTACGGAACATTTACTATGTTGAATGAGAATAATAGAAATAGATACTCTTGTTTTATTCTAATTACTAGGCCAAGACCACTGAGTCTTCCACCATTTCATTCCTTTCTTTATAAGGAAAATTTTTACCTTGAGCTCTCATGAGTAATATGTGATAATCTCCCTAGGTTTTAGCTTATATCTTTAATTTAATTACATCTGTAAACTCACTTTTACTATGTTAAGTGATATACTAACAGGTTCTGGGATTGGGATATGGGTACTTCGGGTGGGGCAATTATAGAGGTAGCACAAGTTCTATCAGTTTTTGCCTTGTGTGTATAATTTTGAGGCTCTGCTCTTTGGTGTGTATACATTTAGAACCATTATATCTTTCTGATAGATTGATAATTTTATCATTTAAACTATCTTGTAACTTTCTTCACTCTGACATCCTCTTTATATGCTACTAATATGTCCAATTTTTAAAATTTTAATTCATCTTTGCACAGTATTTTTCATCCTTTTATTTCAACTTACCTCTACTGTTAGGCTGCAATTGAGCGTTTTCTGAGTAACATAGGTTGTCTGTGTGTATGTATGTGTGTTGGTATGTGATTTATCCACTCTGCAATTTTTGTCTTTTTTTGAAAGGGTTTTTGTTAGGGACCATTTTTTAAACTCTTCATTTAATTAGNCATTCCTTTCTTTATAAGGAAAATTTTTACCTTGAGCTCTCATGAGTAATATGTGATAATCTCCCTAGGTCTTAGCTTATGTCTTTAATTTAATTACATCTGTAAACTCATTTTTACTATGTTAAGTGATATACTAACAGGTTCTGGGATTGGGATATGGGTACTTCAGGTGGGGCAATTATAGAAGTAGCACAAGTTCTATCAGTTTTTGCCTTGTGTGCATAATTTTGAGGCTCTGCTCTTTGGTGTATATACATTTAGAACCATTATATCTTTCTGACAGACTGATGATTTTATCATTTAAACTATCTTGTAATTTTCTTTACTCTGACATCCTCTTTATATGCTACTAATATGTCCAATTTTAAAAATTTTAATTCATCTTTGCACAGTATTTTTCATCCTTTTATTTCAACTTACCTGTACTGTTAGGCTGCAATTGAGCATTTTCTGAGTGACATAAGTTGTCTGTGTGTATGTATGTGTGTTGGTATGTGATTTATCCACCCTGCAATTTTTGTCTTTTTTTGAAAGGGTTTTTGTTAGGGACCATTTTTTAAACTCTTCATTTAATTAGTTACAGTATTGCTTCAGTTTTATGTTTTGTGTTTTTTTTGACCTCGAGCAATGTAGGATCTTAGCGCTCTGACCAGGGGTCGAACCCACATCCCCTGTATTGGAAGGTGAAGTCTTAACCACTGGATCACATGGGAAGTATGAATTTTTGTCTTTTGAGTGGTGCGTTTAAATCATTTGCATTTAAGATAGTTATTGACATGCCATGGTAGAGTTATTAATCCTGCCATTTAGTTTTTTGTGTGCTGTCTTTGTTTTTTTCTAGCTCTTTTATTCAGTTTCTTTTCTTATAATTCTGTGGGCTANCTCCCTGACCAGGGGTCAAACCCACATCCCCTGTATTGGAAGGTGAAGTCTTAACCACTGGATCACATGTGAAGTATGAATTTTTGTCTTTTGAGTGGTGCGTTTAAATCATTTGCATTTAAGATAGTTATTGACATGCCATGGTAGAGTTATTAATCCTGCCATTTAGTTTTTTGTGTGCTGTCTTTGTTTTTTCTAGCTCTTTTATTCAGTTTCTTTTCTTATAATTCTGTGGGCTACTTGAAAGTTTTTTAAAACTCCATCTTTAGTTACAATGTTTTTGAGTATATTTCTTTGCATACTTTTCACAGTGGTTGCTCTAGTTATTACAATATATACATATATTTGGGACCTAAAAGAGTGTACTGATGCCAAACTTTTGCAACATAAGTAAAATGTGAAATCATCATTTTGAGTTGTAGTTTTTTTATCTTCCTCTACTTTTAAATGCCATTGTCTTGAGTATTAATTTTTGTTTTGAGTACAAAACATGATTCACAAAACTCAGAAAGGGAAAGTGTAATGCATTGCTTCTACTCCTGTGTTTGCTGTTATTTCTTCCTGCTTCCTGATGCTTCAGTATTCTTCTTTTTAAGTCAGTTTCTTTTCTACTTAAACTTTCTTCAATCAATCCCTAAGAGTAAGCTGTTAGTGAAAAATTCTTTAGTATTTCTTTACTATGACTGATTCTCTCTGTTTGATTCTATTCTTTCCTCTTGGAGCTCTTGATGGGTGTGGACTTTCTCAGGTCCAGTATAGGTGAATTCTTGTCCAGGCTGCTTTTAATTGATGGTTTCCATTTCGTTTGTTTATTTTAAGGAGAAATGAATCAACTTATGTTTCCTTTGACTGCTAGTCTGGGTATCAGGACACTGATGTGGGCCTTCTGTTGTACAGAGGGCTGTGAGATGTTCTGCCACTGAGATGTTCACTCCTGGATTCTCATCCAGTTCAGCGTCTTATCCTTTTCAGAATTCTCCTTTGGTTTTTCTCTTATTATTTGCAAGGTTTATAACTATATTTAAAGAGGAAAAGTAGGAACATATGGATCTGCATGATCTTCAGAGGACTAGAAATTATAAACTAATTTCCTACCCAAGGTCCTTACAAGTTTAATGATACCCAATACTGAAAACAAACAACACACCACTGGAAATGTCTTTTGGATTCAGACTCATGCAGAGTCCTTAAACTCCATGCTTAACACCAACTTCATGGTAAACAGAAGGGTCTCAAGAGCCTACAATACACTGACAGTTGGGAAACTGTCTTTACCACAATTTTTCTTACAAGTTTAAAGGTGCTTTAACCTATTCCTATGTAGAAACTGCAAGTGTCATCTTCCTTGATCATTCTGATTATCGTTCACCTTTATTTTTTCTTCTGGGTGGTGTTCTTTTCTTTGTTCCTGGAGCCTTTCTGCTATAGCAAGCGATAGCTGTGAGTACAGCCTTCTTAGGTAAATCCTATTGTTGGCAATGTATATTTCAGATCTTGATGTTTCCTTTGTTTTTCTCCTTAGAATGCTTGTATTCTATGATGTCCTCATTAGTTATCTGGTTGACTGTAACACATTTGATTCATTTAAGCAAAGAAAACTTAAATTTTGTTTACCTTTAAGCTAAGTTATTTGCTCAAATTAGCTTTAATTATGCATACATTAAACTTCCTAGAAAATATTTGCATATAACAACACTTTTTAGTGTCTCAACCTCCAAGATAGTTGATGTAGATATTTAAAGACGATATATAATATATGCAGCTGGAATATATTGTCGACTCAGCTGCCATCTCCATCTCCTTTGAACAAATATAGGGAGAGACAAATGGTCCCTGTAATTTAAGACTATTTTATGCCTTTATTTTGCTTCCATGTCCATAACTATATTACACAGTTATGCTTTGTCACAGAAAGAACACCTTGCAACATGTATCCTATGTCTCATGCCATTGGTACCTATTGTTTGCTAATAAAGTACTAGGAGACACTACCTTTTTAGACTTGTCCACTAAATCTCAGGGATGCAGGAGATTCACATGTGGATATTGGGCCTCGTAATAACTAAATATTAATTGGTAGTCTATAAGTTTGATTGGTTTTGTATACTCTTATCCTTGCATTGTTAAGTTACAGGTGATAAAAAGAAGGAAGAGGAAGCAAAGAGAAACATAATTAGGAAGGAGATAGGCAACCCTATCTACTCAAAGCAAAAGCAACCTTGACCTGTTAAGTAATTGAGCTCAGTTTTCTGTCTATGAAGTGAAAGAACAATGAGGCAGAAATTCAGAACTCTAGTGAATGCTCAATAACTATTTCCATTCTGTTTTGCAATGGAGTTAAATCTGACATAAATGGAAAAGGGAGAACAATATGTATCTTCCTTTGTATTCCTCATCTAATTTGAGGCTTTAGGCTATGGGACCTAGACTATAGCTTTGTCTCCATTTGTGACCTACTTTCTTTGAGAACTCCAGGATTTCTTGGTTTGTGTGACTTGATTGGATGCAAATGATTAAGATATAGTTCCTAGCACCATGAAGGCAAGCTGTTTCTTCAGCAACTGCAGAAACAGCAAGGAGGAGAAAATGACTGAGTATAACTGGAGATTTAGAGAGGATTTTGAGCTTTTATTGAGCTCTCAGATTCTCTCTTCATGCAATTGTACAAATATTTAATTGCATTTTCTCCTTCTTTGAACTTTAATATTTTTATTTCACACAGCTTGAGTGATTGCTGAACATCACATTCCACTTTGGCACAGATAAGAGCTGCTTCACAAAGTTCTGTGGAAAGATGATTGCTTGATATTTCTCTCATTTGATAGAATGCTGTCACAGAGTGGATACAAGTAGCCAAGATTCTTTTTTATATCTTTAGCTAATATTTTATGGTGTAGTTTGTTTTGCTGTCATACTGTTGGCTGCATGCTGTTATAAGCAAATATTTGTAAGTCAAAGTTTTCTAAATCTTATCATATCTTATTAACTAAGTCAGCTCAACTAGTTGCATGGTTGAGAAGGACAGAGAAGACCCATCTTCTTCTGCAGGAAAAAAAAGGTCAAAATGCTGAGAATGAGTGATTTGTCTCACATGTCACTGGAATGAGGAAGGCAGATACTTGACACATTCCAGGAGAGAGTTGCTTTTATGCTAATCTTTCCTATCGGTCAGTATAGATCAGCTGCTGCAGGAGTATGAAGAAAGGTGAATGAGCCATTTACAGTTTGTAATTCTGTGAAGAAATTATTACTTTGTTAAAAAAAAAAATCGAGCCTATGAGGCTATGCTGCAGAACTTGGTGGTCCCAATATTCTGCTTTCTGCATCTCACATTTGGGCTAGGAAATCAAATGCTGCTCGATCGAACAAGCCTATAGGTGCAAGTGAAGTCAGACCTACCTCCATTTAAGTTGTGTAAGTTCTCACCACTCACTTATCTGACGGTGGGACAGTGTAGAACAATGGAAGAAGTATCCTGCTGCGGGAGACGTTTAGGAAATGTGGAGAAGGCTATCTGGCTCACACAGAGATTGGTAGGTGTCACCAGATTGAGTAGATAGGGATTGGAAATTCTAGAAGGCTAAAATGCAAAGGACAGTTGTGTATAAGAACTCTCCCATGTCTACAAAAAGCTTCAGTGCCCACCATGAAAACATCCTAAGAACTGAACAGACGGAGTCCTGCTCACATATCATGAAAGACAAGTTTAAGAATTTAGAGATGCCTTTCTCACTTTGGATCTATACTACTTTTTAATTTATTTTTTAATTGCAGTAAAATTAGTTTACAATGCTGTGTGTGTTTCTGCTGTATGGCACAGTAAATTAGCTATACGTATATCCCTTTTTTTTTTGGGATTTCCTTCCCATTTAGGTCACCACAGAGCACTGGGTAGAGTCTCCAGTGTTAAAAGTCGGTTCTCATTAGTTATCTGTTTTCTATATGGTAGTGAATGTGTTTCAATCCCCATCTTTCAGTTATAACCCTAAATGTCCCCTTTGATCAGGCCCCAGGGAAACACTTGTCTAATGTTTTCAAAACAAAGGATGATTGTATGTAAACATGGTGAAGACATCTGGGAAGTGTCACTGCTAAAACGAATACAAGAAGTATTTAAGAGACATTAATTCTGAGAGAAATGAAAAATTAACTTGTCATATCTGTTGTTTCAAGTGGCATGAATGTAATCAATTCTTGCATAATTAAAAGCTATTTTCAAGAACTGTGGAGCACCCATTTTCTTAATTCACTCCATCCTTCACTTTGTGTTACCAGAGTTATGCACAAGTTTGTGTTATGTTCTGAACACTTGCTCTTGACTATATAAGGAATATTTTGCAATGTTAATTCATATTACTATTAAATCTGTATATTTGCAAGTTTAGGTGTGATGTGCAAGAAACAATGTATAATTGTTTCACATTGGCCACAAAATAAGCATTGAATGTCAAACGTTGAGGATAGTTTTACTTTATAAATTTATTTAATATGACAATTAACTAAGCCAATTAGATAAATGTTCTACTTTATTTAAATATATGCAGTTTGAATTTAAATATTAATTATATAAATATGTAGTTTGCCTTTTAATTTACTAATGCATTACATAAGACTTTGGGAAACATAAATTTTAAAAAGCCCAATAACTTAAGAGGTAGCCATTGTTGAGAATCAGACTTATATATTAATAAAGGATTTGTCCTGAAATCATTGAATAATGTATCACTCACCCATATTTAGTTGCAATTGTGTAGTTTAGTGTGTAAACACTGGAAAAGAAATGAGGTTTGATTGTAAGTAGGAGAAACTTGAGACCACTTTTAACAAGCTTTGAATCAAATGATACTAAACTGTCTGAGATACATGAAATACCCACTTTCATTAGTAAACATTATTTTAAACTTTTATATTTATCATCAAATAATTATATTTTCACATAATTTGCAGGAAAGGATAAAAAAATCTATGCTTTGAAAATTATATCCAGTTTGTATATTTGCTTTTAAATTACTCATTCTCTTTCTTACATTGACACTATCTCTAAACTTCTACCACCCAGAATTTCTATGAGTCTTTAATTACTATTTTTTTTTTCTAGTTCATTCTTTAACTGTAGTAACTCCTGAAAGAGATAGTTTCCGATGATTTCTAAATACTAAAGAATGAATGTAACTTCAGCATGTGGAGGGATAGAAAATAATTATGTCTGTTGTCACAGTTTCGCATCAGGAATTATTTCAACATGGGTAGAAATATGACCTGGTTTATATGCAATGATATCACTGTTCCTCAGTTTTCCCCCTTCAACAGCCTGGCTCACACAGTATGCCTACTTCAGTTAAATTTATTGCCAATTTAGCTTGAGCAACTGTTTCTCTTTAAAAAGTTAGAGAGAATTGTGGATTTGGGGAAAAATAATAGGATGGATTGTAGACACGTTAAGATTGAGATCCCTATTAGAGATATGATTTGCACAGATCTAGCCTGCCAATGCAGGAGACATTAGAAGTGGGTTTGATCTCTGGATTGGGAAGATTCCCTGGAGGAGGGCATGGCAACCCACTCCAGTGTTCTTGCCTGGAGAGTCCCATGGACAGAGGAGTCTGGTGGGCTGCAACCCATGGGGTCACACAAAGTCAGACATGACTGAAGTGACTTAGCACGCATGCACAGAGCCCCATCTCATATCCTTTTGGCCTGTCTTTTACTTCAAAACTGACATGACTAACAGCTTAGTGTGGGGATAACTCCGTAGCCTCATCTCAGACATGCCGTGAACTTTTAATTCTGAGATTCTCTGATACTGGGTATGGGATATTTACCGGCTTCTGTACAATCACGAGGAACCTGAAATGGAAAGAATTAGCATCTCTTGCTTCAATACTTGACCAATTAAGGTTGAGAAGCACTGGATATGTGGCTTTCTCATATTCAGATGGATAATTTTGAGCATGATTTTAATTGCATAACTTTAAAACCCAGAGAAATTCTTGGCAGAATTAAAGGCCAGTTGACTGAAACTAATCCATTTTAGAGGCAAAAAATACCCTTAAATGATATATGGTTATTTATAATCCCCTTTTTGGCCACTTAATATTCTTTTTAATACTCTTAAATTGTATTTTTTAGGATCATATTTAAGTTAAAAATAGTTTTCACCCATGCATAGAAATAGTGCTAACATCTTCACAATAAACTTTTAAAAATCCTATGAGTATAATATTGTTTTTTTTTTTACCCACTGTCACTGTTATATGAATTATAATTACATTGCATACTTTTTCCCATCCTTTTTCATTAGCCTATCTGAATTTTTGTATTTAAAGGAGGTTTCTTATAGACATCATTGTGTAGTCTTGATTTTTTTACATTTAGNTAAATTGTATTTTTTAGGATCATATTTAAGTTAAAAATAGTTTTCACCCATGCATAGAAATAGTGCTAACATCTTCACAATAAACTTTTAAAAATCCTATGAGTATAATATTGTTTTTTTTTTTACCCACTGTCACTGTTATATGAATTATAATTACATTGCATACTTTTTCCCATCCTTTTTCATTAGCCTATCTGAATTTTTGTATTTAAAGGAGGTTTCTTATAGACATCATTGTGTAGTCTTGATTTTTTTACATTTAGTTTGTCAATCATTGACTTACCAGGATTCGATAAACCACATATATTGAATGTGATTACTGATAATTTTGGGGTGAAACACAAGTTTTCTCAAATAGACTTTTAATAATAACATCTTCCAATTGTGTTAATACTTGATAGTTGTGAAATCTGTTGATTCAATAGGAAAAATGTTAGCTAAAATGTTTTAGAGTTACAGCAATTTTTTTTTCTTACCTAACAGTTTAAAATCAGAGATTACATCATAAAGTAAGAAAATAGTTCTTTTAGAGATCTATGCTGCAACTGTGGTGTTGGAGAAGACTCTTGAGAGTCCTGCAAGGAGATCCAACCAGTCCATTCTGAAGGAGATCAGCCCTGGGATTTCTTTGGAAGGAATGATGCTGAAGCTGAAGCTCCAGTACTTTGGCCACCTCATGTGAAGAGTTGACTCATTGGAAAAGACTCTGATTCTGGGAGGGATTGGGGACAGGAGGAGAAGGGGACAGCAGAGGATGAGAGTGAACTCCGGGAGTTGATGATGGACAGGGAGGCCTGGCGTGCTGCGATTCATGGAGTCGTAAAGAGTCGGACACAACTGACCAACTGAACTGAACTGATGCTGCAATTTTACCACCATCTGTTTCCCTAAATGTTGGAGTACCAGAGTGCAGTTTTCTTATTGTATACACCTGTGATTTCCTTTTGGCTTTGGTCTATATTTACATAATATCTGTCTGAAAATGCAGATTACGTAGTATTTATCTAAACACCAAGATTCTAGAGATACTATAGAAATCCATTCAACTGCTAGACTGCATTTTCTCCTTGACAAAGCAGACAGGTCTTTTGTCATTGTATGGGCAGCTTTGTTGATTATCTTCTCCTCTTGGGTTTCTGTGCTAAATGGCAACAAAGACTCATGGTCAATTTTTCTTAAAAAAACAAACAAACAAACAAAAAAACCCTCTATCTCTCACAGAAGTGTGAAGTGCAAAAACCTGAAACTTAGAAAGATTAGTATGCTTCCTTTCCATAAAAATGGGTCTAACTAAATAGTTGAACCTTGCATGTAATATTGGCATGCTGATAAAATAGGTATTAGGGAAAGGAAATAGTGAAATTAGATCACACATTCCAGTTGGTCTCTCCCTATGTAGAAATGAGAAAGTTTTAAGAGAGCAAGATATGTTCAATATTTCTACTTTATCTTTGTAAAATAATGTTCGTCTAGTACAAAAGCTATTAAGAATGATGAAAGAGAAAAATTTCAATGAGATATGAAAAGCTGGACGTCTTATATATTAGCTTTTTCTGTCCCAACATTTTGTACTTTCATCTAGTAGTTTGGCTATGTACAATAGTTCATCATTCTTAGTCATGTGTGACTAGGCTTTTCAAAGCTCATTTTTCAAAACAGAGATATATTAACATTTAATGAAAAGATTAATTCTTTCTGGTTTGGGAGTTCTATTTTGGCAAGAAGTGTTGCCCTTGTAAGACTGTTTTTCTTCCTCGTTCTTTCCATGTTTGTCTTCTATTCCTTATATGTTCCCATCAACCTCAAAGTTAATGTAATATTGATTTTTTTCCTGAAGTTGTGTTTTGCTAGAAATTGGAAGTATTTTTCAGATCAAATGATGTACTAATTTTTAACTGAAACATTGAATGAGATGAACTGTTAAAGTGATAGAATATCTAGGAAAACTTATGATCCCTGTCATTAGACCACAGTAGGAACAGAAAAATGAGTAGGAAGGGCCATTTAGCTGTCAAAATTTTACATCAATACCTTAAAATCAGTCAAGTAGCTTGAAATTCAGTGCCAGTTGTGTTTTATGAAGTTTCTTTGCATTTAGTAACAAATGTTTAAAAAAGGGGATAGTAGCAGAAGAGAGATTATAACAGCTGAAGTATAAATTCCTAAGTTACCATGTCTAGATGCATTGCCAGAAATTGATATCATAATTGCCTAGTTCTTCTTTGTATACAATTCTTGGACACCATTTTTAATTTTAGAGATTCCTCTGCATTTCATCAATTCTATAAACATCTCTTTTGCAGCTGTGATTCATAAAGATCTGCCAAATGGAAATCAAACTAAATACAGTTGAGAGGAAATACTTTTTCCTTGTGAACATTACAATTGTATGCTCTGTCCCTTTGGACAGCACATTTTTTCATCCCTTCAGAAAAAAAAAAAAAAAGTCAGGTAGGATAAGGATCAGGAATGCATATTTTTGGAATTACATGCAATTCTACCTCTAAACTTTGTAGGGTTCTAGATAAGTAGGACCAGTGGAGATACTTATACCATAATTAGATATTTGAAAGTTCTGAATTATAAAACTCTCCTGAGTTTCAAATTATTTAATACAATGTTTCCGTTGCTTCTATTCTGAAAAATGTGCCTTCATGATGGCCTGGAAGCTCAGGTTTTTATCTAAAGTGTTCAGTCCGTGTAGAGTTTGGCATAAAAATAGGGCATCACAGAGAGGCTTGGCTACTGGCCTCTAGATCTTGGCCTCCAGGCTGTGGTCTACTGCCTTCTTGCCTAAGTGTCTTCTCTGTTCTGTTATAGGAAACTCTGAGTAACCGTCTCAGCTTGCACATCCCAGCTCGGGTCACCTTCCTGCAAAACTGCTCTTGTTCACTCTTCAGGCTTATGACTGCCCCCACTGGAAGTATACACACGGTGGAGGGGGGGCTGAGATGAGGTCCTCAGTGTTCTCATGTCTCAGCCCCATAGACCTTGTGCCCTGCAGAGCAGTGTGTGTCAGGAAGAGGCAAAGTTCTTCTGAACTGTAAGCCCCAGATCAGGGGCCACACTTGCCTAGTTCCTAAACTGGTACTATGGGTAGTGCGTGCACGCTGAGTCACTTTGGCTATGTGTGACTCTGTGTGACCCTATGCATAGTTGCCCACCAGGTCCATGGGATTCTCCAGGCAAGAATACTGGAGTGGGTTGCCATGCCCTTCTCCAAGGGATCTTCCCAACCCAGAGATCGAGACCACATCTCTTATGTCTCCTGCCTCGGTAGGTGGGTTCTTTACCCTAGTGCCACCTGGAAAGCCCAATTGTAGGTAGACTTACATTTAAATCTTTTCTTCTCCTCAATTGTTAGTTGCTTTTTCTTTAACTTAGAGCCAGAGTGCTGGGTTGAATATCAGCTTCATTAATTAACAGCTGTGAAACTTTGGGAACAGTGTGCACTCTTTCGTTTCCTCACCTGCAAATGTGGGAGATAATGACCTTTAATTCAAAGGATTGCTTTGAGAGCTAAGTGTGTTTATATTTAGGAAGTGCTTAGAAGAGAGCCTGGCACACAGGAAATACTTGATTGTTAAAGAACTAAAATAGTTCTCTTAGTTGTAAAATGAAAATTTTAATAATATCTTCATTCGTTATTCAGTCACGAAACAGAGTCTGACTCTTTGTAACCTTATAGATTGCAGCACACCAGGCCTCTCTGACCTTCACTATCTCAGAGTTTGCTCATACTCATGTCGAATGAGTCGATCATGCTATTCAACCATCTCATCCTCCATCGCCCCCTTCTCCTCCTGCCCTCAGCATTGGGGTCTTTTATAATGAGTTGGCTTTTGGCATCAGGTGTCCAAAGTATTGAAGCTTCAACTTCAACATCAGTCTTTCCAGTGAATACTCAGACTTGATTTCCTTTAGGATTGACTGGTTTGATCTCCTTGTAGTCCAAGGGACTCTCAAGAGTCTTCTCCAGCATCACAGTTAGAAAGCATCAGTTGTTAGAAAGCATCAACTCTTCAGTGCTCAGCCTTCTTCATGGTCCAATTCTCACATCCACACATGACTACCAGAAAAATCATAGCTTTGTTTATACAGACCTTTGTCAGCAAAGAGATATCTCTGATTTTTAATAAGTTGTTGAGGTTTCCATAGCTTTCCTTCAAAGGAACGAGTATCTTTTATTTTTGGCTGTGTCACATTCTGCAGTAATTTTGGAGCCCAAGAATAGAAAATGTCACTGTTTCCATTGTTTCCCCATCTATTTGCCAGGAAGTGATGGGACTGGGTGCCATGATCTTAGTTTTTTGAATGCTGAGTTTTAAGCCAGCTTTTTCACTCTCTCATTTCAACTTCATCTAGAGGCTCTTTACCTCCTCTTTGCTTTCTGCCATTAGAGTGGTATCATTGGCATATCTGAGGTTACTGATATTTCTCTGGGCAATCTTGATTCCATCTTCATCATACGAACTTGGAAAAATCAGTAAGATAATGTGCAACAAAATTGTTATTCCAATGCTTGGCACAAAATAAGTATAGAAGATTGTTAAATAACATTAGAATATTAAAAAGTAAA
This sequence comes from Neotragus moschatus, assembly GCA_006410615.1. Lineage (NCBI taxonomy): Eukaryota > Metazoa > Chordata > Mammalia > Artiodactyla > Bovidae > Neotragus > Neotragus moschatus. The sequence continues at coordinate 258,096 of SJYA01003155.1, read as the reverse complement.
TAAAATGCAGCTCTAAATATACACAACATAAGATTACAAATTAGCGCCTTTTGCATTTTTATTGTTCTTTTATATATATATATATATATATTTTTTTTTTCTTTGACTGTCAGTGATGCTGTAAGTGTTTGCCTTGGCTTTGAAAGTTTGAGGGCATAAATATTCCCAATTTAATAAATTGTTTTCAATGACCATTAATTTGAGAAATGGATACTTTCACCTCAGATTTACTACTGTAAATTAACCCGTGCATTTAGTTGATAAATGTTCTTATAGGCCCTATTTGTACAAAAGTGTTGTTTAGTCTCTAAGTCACATCCAACTCCTGAGATTCTAGCCCACTAGGCTCCATTGTTCATGGAATTTCTCAGGCAAAAATGCTGGAATCCTTTCCCAGGCGATCTTCCTGGATCAGGGATTGAACCTGCATATCCTGCTTTGGCAAGTGAATTCTTTACCAATGAGCCACCTGGAAAGCTCTTGTGCTACACAATTACTTTGTAGTTAACACTGGGACTAGTAAGATTGCTGTTGCTGTTGTTCAGTCACCCAATCGTGTCTAACACTTTGTGACCCCATGGACTGCAGCATGCCAGGTCTCTCTGTCCCTCACCATCTCCTGAAATTTGCCCAAGAACATGTCCATTGCACTGGTGATGCCATCCAGCCAGCTCATCCTCTGACTCCCTCTTCTCCTTCTGCCCTCAATCTTTCCCAGCATCAGGGGCTGATAACTTATCAGTCAACTATGAGTTTAAGTCATTTTCTCTTAAACAATCTTCTACCCAGGATGACCAATACATGCTGAATTAATTTTACCTTTACAAAGAGGTCTACAGAGGTGAAAATGATAAAATACAGATTCACTGTATTGTTTTTGGAAATTCCTTCATAAATAAATATTAGAAATGACATTTTTCTAGAGTATTTACTTTTTAAAAAAGAGGGAAAGTCTTTAACAATATTAATAGCCAAATAACAGCAGATGTGATCCTTCAGTCTAGATAACCAAAGATGGCAGTGTCTCCTTGGAGTTTCTTTAATTGCTCATTTATACTAAAGTGAGTGGGCACATTCACAAAGTGATCTATAAAGCTGTGTATAGTCTTCGAAATATGCTATTCAGATACTGACACCCTAAGATTAAAATTCATTCATAATTCACTGGAGAGAGATAAAATGTAATGCAATCATTTATACCTATTCTGAAGGGGGAGTGGGAAGCTTCATTTTGAAACTGAATTTACAGAACCATGACATGTTCAAATGGTTCCACCATGTAAATTATTAGTAAGGTTATTTTAACATATCAGTTTTACATATATATAAATATGAATTTGCCTTTAAATATAAAGTAGTTTTAATTATTCATAGTTTGATAGTCTTCCTGCCAACTGATGTACTCAGCCTAGAAGACATACATAGATTTCCTAAGCAATCCAGCTTCTTTTGGTAGTCATTAATTAATCAAAGGGTGAACATAAGGCATATAAAGATGAAGTTTAACAGAGGTGAAGATAAACTTGAGACAGAGTGTTTCAATTTTCTGTTGTCTTGAACCCTAATCTGTTATTTTATAAAAGGTTAAGCTTTCAGCTAAATTCATTAAATGCATAAATGTATACTTTTAAATTTAAACATTTTAGCTACCTCAGAATTTGAAATAACTCAGATTTCAGATGTTACATGGTATTTCTGAATACAATGGTATTTAGAAAAATAAAACGTGGCATTTCATTTTTATCAGGCATAGAAAGTATGCTAAGTATCACTATTCTCATTTACACATTTGGAGTAAAAACATTATCTCAAAATATATTTTAAGAATGAAATATAATAGTTTCAAGCACTTAGACCTACTGTGCTGTGCTTAGTTGCTCAGTCATGTCTGACTCTTTGTGACACTATCGACTNTCTGGCAGGCACATACTAAGTAATGCAACTCTGATAAGATTCTAGTCCCTTTCCCCTTTCCCTCTTCCCCCCATCAGACTCCAGTATTTCCCTGGCTGGATTATGTTCTGACGTTCTAACCCACTTTGTTCTAATGGGTTAGAGAGGAGTTGAGACTTAAGCTTTTTGGCAGAATTGTAACCTTAACATCATCTTCAAGCAAAAGGGGAGAACTAGTCATTTAAAGAATAAGCCACTTCTGCTAAATCAGATTTCAAGAGGAAATGAGAATAACCTCTTCGAGATTGCATTTTTCCATTGAAATATGGTTTTGATGGAGCTTTTGCATAACATTTTCATTCTTTTATATTTTTACCCATATATAAACTGTAGTAAAGATTTTGAGAGGCATATATTTGGTATTCATTTGTCCTTTATCATGTAGGATTTACTTTTAAAGTTTTAGAAAAAGATCTGAGTATATCAGGAAGCTAATAATTTATATTTACCATGATTTGCCTTTAAGAAAAGGAACGGATAATTAGGAAGAAGATGAAAAACATTTGATTTTGATAAAGAAAAGTTCTTCTACAGAGGTTAAAAGAAAATCAGTAATTTAAAAAGACTTTGTATCATAACTATCATCTCCACATTTAAATGAAAAATGAAAATGTGATGAAATGTGTGATGAACCCTTGAGAACCTTTCTTGTAAGTAGTGATAGCATAAGCGTCTGTCTTTTTCAGGTAGAAGTGTTTTTGGCGGCCAACCCTCAGTTTTTCAGACTCCAAATAGCAGAAGAAAGCCACTATTGTAAGAATGAAACATATCTGCTATAGGTTACTGTTACAGCTTTCTATTTTTCCTTTTTTTTTTTCTTTAGCTTTGGAGATATAAAAGATATTTTAAGATTTACTATAATTCAATTTAAGAAATGAGAAGAATTAGAGATGTGACTGTAGCACAGTGAGCTAAAAGCACCACTCCTGGTGATTATTGGCTGTGCAGTGAGATGATTTAGAAATAATTCTGGCTCGTGCATGGGACTTTCCAAGTGGCACTAGTGGTAAAGAACTTGCCTTTCCAAGCAGGAGACTTAAGAGCTGCTGGTTTGATCCCTGGGTCAGGAAGACACCAATTCAGCCTTCACATTTTAAAAAAGATTAACTTTAGATATTGTTTGTGATGCAATAGACTCTACGCAAATGAATTGATAATTAATGAATTAATGATTTTGTCCTCACATTAACCCCATGGGGTTGTACAGTTTTTATCCCCATTTNTTGATCCCTGGGTCAGGAAGACACCAATTCAGCCTTCACATTTTAAAAAAGATTAACTTTAGATATTGTTTGTGATGCAATAGACTCTACGCAAATGAATTGATAATTAATGAATTAATGATTTTGTCCTCACATTAACCCCATGGGGTTGTACAGTTTTTATCCCCATTTTATAGATGAGGAAGTCAAGGGACCTCAGTTCAGTTCAGGTCAGTTGCTCAGTCGTGTCCAACTCTTTGCGACCCCATGAATTGCAGCACGCCAGGCTTCCCTGTCCATCACCAACTCCCGGAGTTTACTCAAACTAGTGAGATATAATGTTTACTGATGCTGAACTTTGATCTCTTCCCAAATACTTTGCCTGAAATAGAAGCTTCTGCCTGGAACCTCAGAATTGATCTTATTGGGAATAAAGTCTTTGCAGATGTAATTAAAGAATTAGAGTAGACTCATCCAGGTGTAAGGATGACTAAATCCAACAACTGCCATCTGTGTTAGAAGAAAGGACACAGAGTAAGACACAGGGAAGAAGGCCATGTGGAAACTGAGGTTCAAAGCGAAAGTTTTAGAATCAGCTACCTAGCGTTCAAACCTGGTTTATCATTTCCCAATGTTGGGGCTGAAGCAGGTTACCTAATTAACTCAATCATTCATTTTCTCATCTGTAGTAGAATGTGATAGAATGTAGATAGAATGTGAAGAAAGGCAACAAGACAGAACTACTCCTATTTCATAAAGCCACTGAGTACACCAACATTTCAACAAGAATTTTCTCAAGGTTACTCTGCATGTCTTATCAATAAAATCTTCTGAAATTAATAACTTTATAAAATAAAATGAAAATCAATTTTGTGTGTTCAAATGGAAAAAAATGAAGGAGAAAAATATAAAGATATTAATATATGGATATATTTCACCTTGATTCAGTACTGTCCTTGTCTCCTCTCCTGGTGTGAGTAATGTTATTTTGTCTGTAGTAAAATTTACTGATTAGTATGAATTATGTTTGATGCATAAAGTCTAATTGCTCATAACGCTAGAAACATAAAAATAAGAGAATGGATATATTTAGCATGCAAAAGCACACAAGATATATCATACATATTTTATTTGTGTTTCATCTTATTGAATTACTGTCTGTGATTTAGGGTGATGGGCTATCAGCAACATCTCCATAGAGACCCTGATACTCTCATCCTCAGTGAATATTTGCCTTTGGGGAAACATTTTTTTCTGGGCCCTTTTATGGATTCATTCAATGAGCAGATATTTTATATAGATTTTGGTATTAGAAGAATATCTCAAAACATGTAGCTGTCAACTAACAGCTACAATTGAATTCAGCAGATGAAGCTATTAAACAATTGGCAATACTGAGGAAGAAGTACCTAAGTACATCTCAGAGACTGGAACCAGGCGTGTTGGGACACAAGCAAAAGACTCATCAAGGAGGTATATTAGATCTTCTCTTAAAAGAAGTACAGTAAGTGCTCTACTTACCAAAAAAATCCATTCTGAGACCACATTCATAAATCCAATTTGTTCATAAGTCCAACAAAGTTAGCCTAGACACCCAACTAACACAGTTGGCTATGTAGTATTGTACTGTATTAGGTTTGTGATACTATTCACACAAATAATACATAAAAAACAAACACAAAAAATGAAGAAAGCATTTTTAATTTTATAGTACTGTACCTTGAAAAAAACAGTAGTGCAGTATAACAGCTGATGTATAGGGGCTGGTATTGAGTGAAGAGGCAAGAAGGGTTACTGACTCGAGGAGGGAGAGGAGGTGGGAGACGGTGGAGCTGAAGGACCATCCGCAATGGGAGATGGAGGGCAAGCTGCAATTTCGCTCAAGCCTGACACTGATGGAACGCATGTCTGCACCTTGGAAAGTTTGCAACTGGAAGGTTCGTATGTAGAGGACTTCCTGTACACTCCTATTTGACAGGGTGGACTAGAGTTTGGGGTCATGGGAAAGACAGTGAATACCACTCACCAAGGCAAATACACAAGTAGAACACTATGAAAGCAGAATATTACTCTGGAGAAGTTATCTGTACGTAAGTATGTTTCAAGTTCACATTCTAATAGAAGTGACAAAATTGAAAGGGAATGACATTGGGTTGAAAGTCAGAATTTGATCAGGAATTAGGCCTGTTATTAAATGGGGCCCAAGTAAAGAGTACACACAAAGGCCCATATATCATGTGTCTAAAGTGTTAGAAATTCTAAGGCAAGCTAACCACTAAATGAAGCATATAGCTTCTGGCATGTCATATGTAATTTCATACTGTCCTGGAAGATCAGGCTCTAATCTAGAAATGTGGAAATTAGCAAATGTCAACAGAATGATCCAATAAGAGGAGAGCTGGTCCATAGTTCATGGTTCTGTTTTTTGCACACCTGGTTCCATCTTGCCTCAGAGTCAGCCTGATGCTCATGGCACCTGGAGACCCCCATCCACAACTCTGCCACATCCTTGCAAACTGAAATATCTGGACATTAATCGGGACTCAAGATATACTTTTCAGTGACATAGTTCAATCTAGAGAGAAGGGAGCTTGGGTAAAGTCCACTGTAGGTCTTGTAAGAAATTACAGTGTCAATTGGCCAAAAAAAATAGATGAATCCAAGAATTCTGAGAATGATCGAGAAGGGAGCCAAATTACTCCCTCCCATGGACCACACAGTCTCCTCTTTCCCTATGTAATTGTGTGCTCATGGTAGAGCCATGATGGAAACTTCTAAAGCATAAATCTTATATGCTGATTTTACAGTCTGGGCATCTTCATGCTGACTAAAGGAAGCCATCAAAGACTTTCAAACAGTAGATTTTTATATGCAGTTTTGCTTTTTACATAGCTATAAATTTGGGGAAGAAATAGATAGAAATACCATTGCTTTCAAGAAGAAGCAATATTCCATAACATCAAATCTCTTCAAAAGATCTCGTTTGTTAAAGTGCTTCATAGATATAACCAGAACTGGCAAGCTACTAAAACTGTGGTCATAACCATTTTTCACGTGTGATGCTTTGCTTATTTCAAGTACCCGGAACAATGATTCCGAGCTGCTGATTTAATCCTGGTAAGACAGCCTCACAGTAAGAGTAATAGATGTACTTCAAAAGAGATTTGCACATGTCTATGGCAAGTTCATACTGCTGCTTCTGACATTCTCTGCTTCCTTTGACATAGAGAGGCAGGAGGAAGGAGGAAGGCAAAGAACTTCATGGCTGTAGATCTGAAGGTGGAATCTAGCTAACCTGGTTTAAAATAACATCACCCATTGTTCTTCATCCATTCCTTAAGGATTTATGTTGAGACTATGCCCCACTCCCCAAGCAATTCATCTCTGAAAAATTGTTACCTTCATGATGAACGATGTACTAGATAAATAAAAGAATAATGGTGAATGAAAGAATAACTATTTTCTTAAAATTTTTATTCATTTATTTCTGGCTATGCTGGATTTTTATTGCTGCTGCTGCTGCTGCTGCTAAGTCACTTCAGTCGTGTCCCACTCTGTGTGACCCCATAGATGGCAGCCCACCAGGCCCTCCCCTATCCCTGGGATTCTCCAGGCAAGAAACACTGGAGTGGGCAGGCTTCTCATTGCAGTGGCTTCTCTTGTTGCAGAGCGCAGGTTTCAGGGTCCAGGTTTCAGTAGCTGTGGTGCACGGGCTTAGTTGCTGAGAGGAATGTGGGATCTTCCCCAACCAGGGACTGAACCTGTGTCCCCTGCATTGGCAGGTGGATTCTTAACCATTGGACCACGAGGGAGGTCTTGAAAGAATAATTCTGATGTTGAAAATATGCCCCTTATGTCTGTCCCTAAAGATTGAAACAAAAAATTCTCATTTTAAAGAACATACATTACAGGCTAATATTTTCAAGCTTTCTTTAACATTGATCTTGAAAGCAAGAAATGATTTGTTCCTGAATCTCTAAAATGAAGGGTTTTTTTTTTTTTTTTTTTTTTTTTACTTATTTGTCTTTAAAGCAGTCTCTGCTGATATCATAGGTTCTCTTGTCACTGAAGAAGTTGCCTCAGTCATGTCTGATTCTGTGCAACCCTATGGACTCACTAGGCTCCCCTGTCCATGGAACTCTCCAGATAAGAATANTTTTTTTTTTTTTTTTTTGCTTATTTGTCTTTAAAGCAGTCTCTGCTGATATCATAGGTTCTCTTGTCACTGAAGAAGTTGCCTCAGTCATGTCTGATTCTGTGCAACCCTATGGACTCACTAGGCTCCTCTGTCCATGGAACTCTCCAGATAAGAATAGTGGAGTGGGTTGCCATGCCCTCCTGCAGGGTATCTTCCCAACCCAGGGATTGAACCTCATCTCTCATGTCTCCTGCTTAAGCGTCACCTGGGAAGCCCTCTGTCACTCCTATCATCCCTTAAAATGTGGATTCTGAGTTAGTTGGGTCTATTAATACAAGGTCATCTTGGAAAGAGTTATAAGAATGGCTGGACCCAAATACTGGTTTTCTCATCTATGTAAGTAGCTTGGACTCCAGGAAAACTTGAACTTTTTAATATGACAGAGTCTGAACTTCCCATCCACTTGGGAGCTCTAAGTTTTAATGAGTTCTTTGGAATGTATGTGGACAGAGGACTTGCCTAACCCAGGGATCCTAAGTGGCTAATTGAAAAGTAGACTTCTTTGATTTATTTCCTCCAGAATAGTAATGGTCAACTCTTCAGGCTATCATGGAGCCACAGGAAAGATGATGAAAGCCATGAACTCCCAATTCAGAAAAGCTCATCCATCTTCATATGCTCAAACTTTTGCAAGTCATTTCAGGGAGGTCCTGTCTTGCTCAGAACTTCATGCTGCTGCTGCTGCTGCTAAGTCGCTTCAGTCGTGTCTGACTCTGTGTGACCCCATAGATGGCAAGATCCATAGTTCCCTGATACCAGATAATTTGCAGACATTAGTCATTTAGAAGCATATTTAGATAAGATAAATCTTAGCTGTTCTTGGAGAAGTGATCTGGGGTGAAGATACTGGTTAGAATTGTAAAATAAAATTTGTTTCTTATTTTCCATTAAAAAATGGAGTCTTTTGAGTAAAGAAGTCCTTAGTCATTTGAGAATTTCAATTTAATTGAGAGTCATTCGTGCATGAAGTGCCCTTCCTTTAAGCATTGTTATGGAAAGCAGTAGTTTAAGGATTAAGTACACAATCCTTTATAAGCAGATTGACTAAGTTTGCTCTTCAACCTCTTTGCATCTTAAATTACCTACCAAACAAATAGTAATGATGTCTAGCTTGTAAGGTTATTTTGACTATTATGTGACTTCACTTTGTATGTGAAACATTTAGCAAGGTATCTGACATAGTAAACAATAAATATTAGCTATCATTCTTAGAAGAGGAAAGTGTATATGCAAAAGTTTTCATTCTTTTTTCAAACAGATGTGTATTTAAGAGAAAGTGCCCATCAGAAAAGTCAATATGTAATGTCAAGTACTGACATTTATATTTGAACTGAAAAGTGAATTGTTAATGAGATATTTTAGTAATATGTACAGATCTCTTTTCTTTGAGTCTAGTTAAGTCGCATGTAGAAGATCAAAATAATAACCAGTGTTTAATGCAGAGAAATGTATTAAATGGGCCTGAAAGACACTCCTATCTTGGAAGTTTTACCTTTCAAAGAAGTGTTTTGGAAGGTTTAATAAGACAAACACAACATGATTTCCTTTTGCGATAGAACACATTTTATACTCTCGATTTCACGTATTTAAATGTAACGAATGAAGAAAGGAAATGAATCTTGCTAATGAAGTCCTGGATGGAGTGATGAACTTTGAATACTAGAATTTTGGAGTGTTTGGAGAACAAAGTTTGTATTGGCATTAACTCTGCTATTTATTTTCCAAAAATCTTCTTACGTTCCTTTGTTTTCTATTGTAAAATTACATTTTGAAATACACAATATACATTTGAAATCAATACACATTTGAAATGCTAACTGTTATTCCTGTTTCAATACAATTGCACTGAATATGCAAATCCATGTCATCCAGTCCGCTGTTTATGAACAGCTTGAAAAGGGAGATAACGGGGTTAATATAGCACCAGCATCTTATTTTGCAAGCCAGTTAGGCTTCCAGGAGACAAGACTTATTATTCTTTTCAATTTCATTATTATTTCAGTCCCACAAAGGAAGTGCAGAGTTTCTCTCTTTTGCAAGATGCTCCAGGAAATTGAGGCAAAATTTCCCACCCAATAGAAAAGACTGATAAAATTTTAGGCCTAACTACCCAGATATTTTAGTTACAGGAATGCTTACCTTTGTATTTCTTTCTTCTGCTTCTATAGATCACAGTGTCTTTCCAATTGACTACTGAGGCAAGGAAGTCATTCTCTTTGTGTTTCTAGTTGTCCTAAAGATGATATTTTAGCAAAATCTCTTTCATGTATTATTGTAGAATGTAAGATTACTTTTTCACAAATACTGACAACAATCCACATAGCCATTTTTCTTAATGGCTTCTATGTGGATACTTGGAATGGTACTTTGGATTTCTTCTTTCACATATTCACAGTATTTTTCATAATTCTAATGATTTTTCACTCGCCTAATGTTTACATAAATTCTATTTGTGGTTCAAGGCATTAAAGACTCATCTTCCTTACAAATCCTTCTCTGACCACCCAAGGTAAATTGATCATCCCTTTCTCTCTACGGCACTGATTGTTTGTGACATTTATCTAACATTTATGAATGGCTGTCTGGACAAGACCACATTTGGCTATTATATATGCAAGTGTACAAGGTGGATAAGAATATCAGCTCCTCTGTGACAAAAATTATCTTACACTTTTTGTACTGGCCTTAGTCCCATCATCTATGCTTCAGAACCTAGAAATACAGGTAATGAAACTAGCTGTAGAGTCCCTTTCTCGGTGGAGTCCCTTGCCAGTGTCCACATGTTCTCTCCCAGGTATAGGAAGGATCACACACCTCCAGTTATAGGTTAGAATCATGGAGCGCTGCTCCAGCCAGGATCACAATGTACCTTGTTGCTGATTCTGTGGCTGTGGGTAAAACTTATGGGGGACCCTTCAAAACCCTTCTGCCCACTATTTATAATAGCTAATACATGAAAGCAACCTAAATGTCCATAAACAGATGAATGGATAAAGATGATGGGAGATATTCATATATACATACACATACATGCAGTGGAATATTACTCAGCCATGAAAAGAATAAAATAATGCCATTGACAGCAAGATGGATGGACCTTTATATTGTTACATGAAATGAAGTGATGCAGAGAAAGACAGATATATGATCCCACTTATGTCTGGAATCTAAAAAAGAAAATGATACAAATGAAATTATTTGCAAAACAGAAACAGACACACAGACATGGAAAACAAACCTATGGCTACCAAACAGGAAAAGGGTGAGGGATAAATTAGAAATTTGGAATTAGCAGAAACAAACTGCTACATATAAAATAGACAAACAGGATCCTGCTGTATAGCATATGGAACTATATTCAATATCATGTAATAGCTTGTAATAACCTATATGGAAAAAAATCTGAGAAAAGTATATATATATATGTGTGGTGGTGGTGGTTTAACCACTAAGTGGTGTCTGACTCTGGCGATCCCATGGACTGTAGTCTGCCAGGCTCCTCTGTCCATGGGATTCTCCAGGCAAGAATACTGGAGTGGGTTGCCATTTCCTTCTCCAGAGGCTCTTCATGACCCAGGAATCAAACCTGGGTCTCCTGTATTGCAGGCAGATTCTTTACCAATTGAACTATGAGGGAAGCCCCACTATGGAAGTATATTATATATATATATATATATATACACACATATATATATGTATGTCACTCAGTCGTGTCCGATTCTTTGCGACCCCATAGACTGTAGCCTACCAGGCTCCTCTGTCCATGGGATTTTCCAGGCAATAGTACTGGCGTGGGGTGCCATTTTCTTCCCCAAGGGATCTTCCCAACCCAGGGCTCGAACCCGGGTCTCACTGCATTGTAGACAGATGCTTTACCGTCTGAGTCACCAGGGAAGTCCATATATATATATATATATATATATATGTATGTATAATAAAACCTCTGCCNCCAGGCAATAGTACTGGAGTGGATTGCCATTTCCTTCCCCAAGGGATCTTCCCAACCCAGGGCTCGAACCCGGGTCTTGCTGCATTGTAGACAGACGCTTTACCGTCTGAGTCACCAGGAAAGTCCATACATATATAATAAAACCTCTGCTTCCCTTTAATCTTCAGTGACTACCTGCTATTGGTAAATCTCATCAAACTTTCAAACCCTATCATTGAATCTAAACAGCAGGCTCAATGAACAAAATTCTGAACTCTTTTCATGACAATCATAAAGACACTATGATCATTTTTTCTGCTTTCACCATATTCCAGGATTTATGGAGTGAGGAGAGAGGGCAGACAGGACCTGCTGAACTGAAGGAGGGCCAGGTTAGATGTGAAATTGGAATTTCCCTAGAGCTTGTCCCTGAGCAAGAAGCAACTTCTGAATAAGAAGCTTACTGCAGAGAAATTTACATAGGCCAGTTACCAATAAAGAGTTGGAGGTTAAGACACTATTCTAAAAGAGTACAATAAAAAATAAATTTCAATCAAATATGTTTGTAGAAAAGCAGAGTTATTTTTCTGTTTTCTCTATAATAAAAAACTATGAAATTGCTGTTCTGTGTTGAGACAATTAGGTGTACACAGTTGGTACACTTGCCTATTGGTAACTTGCTATTGGTAACTGGCTTCATCTCTCTGGCTATTTTTTTTTTTTTTTTTTTAGTTTTAGTTACAGTTGTCAGATTGCATTATCTCTTTTTTTAGCAATTTTGTCTAATTCTTATTAAGACTATTGACACTATCCCAGTAGCCTATTAATGAGTGCTTTCTTTTTAAAAATATCTTTGAACTCAAAAGAGGATGGTTTGCTTGTTATAAAGCTGTTCAGATATGTGAAACCTTAGGCTCAGAATTTTACAATTTTACTTAACTTTCTTTTTTCCACCCAAATCTTATAGCAACTGATTCCATCAGTGTTTTACTCTGCATTTCCAAATTTTTCTACTCACCAAATGTCCTGCCTACAGAATCATACTTTTTGATTTTTAGACTTCCATTTACTTTTAGTTTTGTGGTACTTTTTCTCTGCTGCTGAAATTATTAATAACTTATAGGTTATTTTCACCACTGTTACCTTGATGGGTTACTTGAGGATGAAGCGGAAGAGCCAGGGCATTGTTACAGATTAACTTGCCTTTGTATCACTTTTCCTAACACTGGCTAACAGCACTCTACACTTAAAAATATTTTAGAATTAGACTCTGGTCCTTGTTTTATACAATGTGATTACTTTAAAACATACTTTCTTCTTTTTTCCTGGGAAAAGAAGAAAGAAACAGCAGCTTTTCATGAATATATTAATACTACACATTAAAGATTAATTTATGACAGAAATTGTACCTTTAAAAAATTCCCTATTTTTTGATTCTATCTTGGGCATGTCTATGTCAATATTACTTCATTGATTGATCTGTGTTTTTAATTAGTCTCATTGCATTGAATCTCTGAGTAAATAATATATACCCTTGCTGATTCATTCTCTCTTTTTCTCCATTAGAATAGATATATGATATATATCTTGTATTGTTCTCTAGTTCTAACAACTGGCTCCCCATTTCCTTTGGGTTAAAATTAAAACAATTCAGATACTATAAGTGTCTTAGCAGAGCAAATCATAGAAACCTGGGTTTGAATCCCAGTTCTATGACTTAGTACTATTTTGTGACCATGGAAACATTTTAACTTTATAAAAGAAGTTTCATCAGCAACAAAATTGCCTGTCTCTGAGGATTAGTAAAGTTAACTGAGATAATGCATGTATAATATTTGGTTTGTGTGTGCGCTAGGTTGCTTCAGTGGTGTCCAACTCTGTGACTCTATGGATCATAGCCTGCTAGGCTTCTCTGCCCATGGGATTCTCCAGGCAAGAGTACTGGAGTGGGTTGCCATGCCTTCCGCCAAGAGGCTTTCCTGACCCAGGTATCAAACCCGCATCTCTTATGTCTCCTGCACAGGAAGATGGATTCTTTACCACTAGTACCACCTGGGAAGCTCTTATCTGGTATACAATAGGGCAAAAATATTTCTTCATTTCTGTCATTTTATTTTCTAGCCTTCCACTATCTTTCTGATTTTTTTCTCTAATAATTAGGAAGTATTTCTCCAACAACCACCACATGCTAGACATTGTTTTAATTTCTATGAAGGATGTAAGAAAAAAATAACAATCTCCCTGCCCTCAAAACAATGTAGGTATAAAAACAACAAAGACAGGGTAACTGAATCTCAGAGAACAAAGGTGGGATTTATAAGGTTGAGGCTTGTGGAGAGATTAGAGCTAGATGGAAAGGGGATTTAAAATTCTTTTTCAAGAGAAACGGAAAGCTGTTAATGAGATTCCAACAAAAGATCAAATGGATTTTGAAAGAACATAACCTTGCTGTGAAAATGAATTAGAGGGAGCAGAGACTAAGCAGGAAGGGATCCCAAGGAAAACTGATAGAGATAATTGATTAGAATAAGATTGGTGACAGCCAACCTGCACAGAAGTGGATGCATTAGAGAAATATTTTGCAGGAAGACTCAACAAGACTTGGCCTCAGGGCTCATAAAAGACAGGACAATGCAAAAGAGGACTTCAAGGTTATTAGATGGTGGGTCTTATTTTATAATTCCATATTATATTCTTTTCTTTGTGTGAATACCCTTTCCTCAGATGCACTGGAAATTCCTTATGAAGCCAGGTAGAGCAGAGGCTTAAACATCTCTCAAATGCTTCTCTTAGATAATCAGTTAATGCTTCATCAATGAGTAATTGCTTAGGAAAAAAAAGAAAGAAACTTGTTCAGTTTTGTGTGGTTGTCCAGGGACCAGGTGGCCTTTGTGTAACTATCTAATTATTTCAATCTCATTAAAAATGCCAACTTGTGATTACTCACAGCCATGGTGATAAGCATGACTTTAATAAACTTCCAAAGAATCTCACATCTTCATTATACTCAAGTTAACTCCTTCTTCTCGAATTGTTAACAAACTGAAAATAAGTAGGATCTACTTTATTTTCTTCTTATTAGTGACATTAGTGAAAAAAAAAACTGTGCTGTTGTTGAGAGAAGCAAGAAAAGATGTCAACGTATCTACTAAAAGGGCAGTCACCTGGAAACTACTGAATTCTAGAAATATATGATAAATATATATGTTGAAAATAAATGTTAGCTCTAAAACTAAAATATTTTGATAATTTGCTTTAAAAAAGAAACGGATATTTCTGAGTATGTGTATGTCTGTTTTCTTTAAATTAGTGGTATCTTCACCTTGGAAGAAGTTGTTAAATTTAAAAAAAAAAAAAAAGAAAGAGAGATAAAGAAATGTTTATAGGATAATAGTGAGCATGAGGAGTCAATGGACTGGAAATATAATAAGTACTTGAATAAAAATCACAAAAGGTCATTTTGAAAAAAAATGGGGTTGAGTGAGTAGCCAAAATTGTTCCTAGTTTCTTTGAGGTGGAAGGCTAGATTGCGTGAAATAGTGGAGAGGATATGAGTTATAGTCAAGTCATCACATACAGAGATACTTGATTTTATCTTTGGAAAGACAAGCAATCTACCCGCATGACTTCTTGACTTCTTGCCTCCCAGTCATTCATCAAGTTGCTGTTAGGTAATTCTAGTGTACTGGCTATTGATGGTACAAAAATAATAAAATACAATCCCTCTCCTGAAGTCATATATGTCCATAAGGGTGACAGACATATAAACAGATCATCATAATATAGCACAATAATGTTGACTTCCGGGCAAGACTGACCTAAGTCCAGCCCTGTCCTGGTCCACAGCAGATCACCATCCTGTCTGGGCACTTATTACTGGAAAGTGTGGCCATGACTTCCCCAGTCTTTCACAGAACTGCACTCCTAATATACCCCATGGACTATAGTCCATGGAATTCTATAGGCGAGAACACTGGAGTGGGTAGCCTTTCCCTTCTCCAGAGGATCTTTCCAATGCAGGGATCAAACCCAGGTCTCCTGCATTGCAAGCGGATTCTTTACTAGCTGAGTCACAAGGAAAACCCAAGAATAATGGAAAGGGTAGCCTATCTATCCCTTCTCCAGCAGGTCTTCCTGACTTAGGAATCAAACCGAGGTCTCCTGCACTGCAGGCGGTTTCTTTACCAACTGAGCTACCAGGGAAGCCGAAGTGCTCCAAATACTTGCTACCAATTATTGGATTTGGCATGTGTTGCAAAAAAAAAAAAAGAGAGAGAGAGAAGAAAAAGAGAAAAAGTGCTAGGGAATCAGGGACCTTCTTTCTAAAATTATTGAGGCAAGCAATTCTGTAACATTGACTCAAGCAAGCAATTCTGTAACATTGACTCAAGCAAGCAATTCTGTAACATTGACTCAAGCAAGCAATTCTGTAACATTGACTCAAGTTTGCTCATAGCTCAGTTGGTAAAGAATCTGCCTGCAATGCAGGAGACCCCAGTTCAATTACTGGATGGGTAAGATCCACTGGAGAAGGGATAGGCTACCCACTCCAGAATTCTTGGGCTTCTCTGGTGGCTCAACTGGTAAAGAATCTGCCTGCAATGCAGAGAACTGGGTTCAATCCCTGGGTTGGGAAGATCCCTTGGAGAAGGGAATGGCTACTCACTCCAGTATTCTAGCCTGGAGAATTCCATGGACTGTATAGTCCATGGGGTCACAAAAGGTCGGACACAACTGAGCGACTTTCACTTTGCTGTTTTTCATTGTTGTTTGCTAGCTGAGTAAATAATAGATGGAACCCTTAGACAGAATCAATAGCATAAATACACCCCCGACTCACACCTGTGAGACTAGTTCTTTGTAAACCAAAGTAAGTCCATTTGTAAACAATTGATACTAAACCAGTTGAGACATAGATAACTGAATAATCAAGTACTTATTTGATTTGCTGAGTTATCTGTTATGTTATGACTGAAATGTGTCCCTCTCAGAAATGACACTGCTTTTGGCAAATATTTTGCATTTCATTTAGCATTTCTGAGCTCTTGGTGTGTTTCTAAATTTTCCTCAGAGCATTCTTAACTGAAACAGTGTAGAAAAATGATTTTCACAACTACAATGAAGTGAGTTAGATGCAGTACTGAGCCAGGAATGAGAGTAGCTACCGTCTTCATATTTCCTTATGCTGTGTGGTCCAGAAGGAGAGGTGGTGTGTGCTAATTCAGGCAGGACCCAAGCCATCTGTCAGGCTTGCAGACATCCCCAGAGCAGCAAGGCTCCAGGTTGTGAGTAGGTTTTCCTCTTCAGTTCAATTCAGTTCAGTGACTCAGTCACGTCCAACCCTTTGCGACTCCATGGACTGCCTGTCCATCACTAACTCCCGGAGTTTCTCTTCACTCATATTTATTTTATCATTGAAAATAAAATCCTGGAGTCGAAGGAATCATTTGAGGTATTCTGTTTTTTTATGGCTGAGTACACAAGAACTTTGGACTTTCTGGAATGTGAGAAAAAATTTGAAGAGCCATTAATTTAAGATGTCAGGGAGTTGAAATGGTGCCTGGGACCTATTATATACTCAATAAATTTTTATTCAGTGTACAAATAAAAATGTAATTACAATCTGATCTCAAATAAAGAGTTTATTTTGGCTGAGGGCTGGAATCCAAATTGCCTTATTGGTCAGTAGGAAGTCAGATGGGAGCAAAGAAACTGATTTTCTGTATTAATTTTAGCAATACAGCATTTGTAACTAAAAATAATCTATCTAGACCAGTTGTCCTGAAATACCATTTACAGACCAAATAGACCAAAGTCACACAGGGGGATTTTTAGCAATCCATATTCGTGGTTTGGGCTTCTCAGGTGGCTCAATGATAAAGAATCTGCCTACCAATGCAGGAGACATGAGTTTGATCCCTGGGTCAGGAAGATCCCCTGGAGAAGGAAATGGCTACCAACTTCAGTTTTCTTGACTGGGAAATCCCATGGACAGAGGAGCCTGGTGGGCTACAGTCCATGGGGTCACAAAAAAAGTTAGACACAACTTAGTAGCTAAAAAACAATGAGTTCATGAAATACACTCACTAACATTTGAATTTATTCTATGTAAGTTGGGCCAAGTTATGTGAATTTCACTTAAAGTTCACTAGGTAAGCCTAATATATTGCAAGATTGGGAAACATTGTCATAGCTCAGGTTGCAATCTACAGTGTTCTGGAAAGGTCATTTGCTGCTGCTGGCTGGGATACCTCCAGTGGCAAGGGGCTCACTGTATACACACACACACACACACACACACACACAGATATATGTGTGCGTGTGTGTGTGTGTATGTGTATATATACACACACACACATATATATATATGAAATACATAGAAGAAGAAAGAAAGGAAGGAGAAAGGAAAGATAAAGAGGAAGAGAAGAAGAAAGATACACGTAATTAGGGAATTCTGGATAATCACTTTGAAATCAAGTTTACAAAGAGTAAGAATACTTAGCTGCTAAATGTAGCAAATTATACACACTAAATTATTTGAAACATCACTTTAAATAAGATTGAAGAGAATATAGAACGAACAACTTTTCCTGCAATTTATTTTCTTTCCTTTTATGGAACATTTGTAAGTACCAAGCCCGAAGCCGAGACTTTTCCATTTATCTCATTCATTTTTCAAACTTACTCCTCATCTATTTAATTATCCCATTTTAATTGCAAAGAAATTAAGTCTCAGAGAAAGTAAGTAACTTTTCCAACATTTTACGGTTAAGCAAATGGGGAAACCAGGATTTAAAACCAGCCTTATCTGACTATATACTTAATTAACCATTGTTTTTTTTTTTTATTTTAGGAAATGACAATGAAAAAACTAACATTACATATTAGCATAAAGATGGATCATGGAACAGAAAGAGTTACAGAATGATCAGCAAATATATGCCTTCTCAAGTACAAAAATACTAAATCAGGAATTGTATAATAATATTTTTAAAGGTTTTGAATTAGAAGGAATTTATTTAGTCTAGGGTTATAATTAATCAGTAATTTTCACAAGTCAAATTGCTTCTTTTTGTCTCATCTTTCCTATGAATCAGGTCTTATTTACCTAAACTTCAGTGCATTGGTTAGACAAGCAATTTCCTCTTTGGGAAGTTATGAGTACAACAGATAACAAAAATACTAAGGCATCTAAAAGCAAAGGACCACATTTATTATATCAATACTTATTTTCATAGTGACATCAGAAAAGTAATTAAAATTTTTCTTTCTGTGAATAGAAAACTAGTTCTGTATTTCTTTAAACAAAATTTCCTTTTCATCATTTTATTTGCATTTCTTGAAAATAATACACACATCTCCTGGAATTAACTCAAATTCCTGATCCAATATTTTATAACTTTAACTCCACAGGTAAAATAGAAAAGCAGGATAAAGGAAGAAGTTTTGGTTCAATTATTCTCTTATTGAAGTTGGCAAGCCAAAAGTGTGCCCTAGACTTAGAGTACCTTTTCTGTCATTTTAAAAGTGTATCATCAGTTCAGTTCAGTTCAGTCTCTCAGTCGTGTCCAACTCTTTGTGACCCCATGAATCACAGCACACCANTCATGGGGTTGCAAAGAGTCGGACACGACTGAGTGACTGAACTGAACTGAACAGCTTTGTAAGTGTTTGCTATTATAATTTTCATATTTCCAATTTTGATTTTTTTTTTCTACTTAGAGAAGTCCCTTTAACATTTCTTATAAAGCTAGTTTGGTGATGCTGAACTCTTAATTTTGCTTGTCTATAAAACTCCTTCAAATCTGAATGAGAGGCTTGCTAGATAGAGTAAGTATTCTTGGTTGTAGGTTTTTCCTTTTCACCACTTTAAATATATTTGAGCTTCTGGACTTCACATTTTCTACTGAAAAGTCAACTGATAGTCTTACGAGAGTTCCTCTGCATGTAATTTGTTGCTTCTTCCTTGCTTCTTTGAATAGTTTCTCTTTATCGTTAATTTTCACCATTTTAATTATGTTTCTCTGTGTGGTCCTCTTTGGGATGATCTTATTTGGGAATCTCTGCGATTCTGGACCTGGATGTCTGTGTCCTTTTTTAGGTTGGGAGGTTCTCAGCTATTATGTATTCAGATTTCTTCTCTGCACCTTTCTCTCCATTTCTTCTTCTGGGACCCACATAATGTAAATGTTAGTACACTGGATACTATTTCATAGGTATCTTAAACTGTCTTCATTAAAATTTATTTTTCTATTTCACTTGTATAATTTTCACTACCCTGTCATCTAATTCTCCAATCATGAGGATTAGTTGATTTGTCATAGTCTTTAATACACAATGAGACTACCCAGGTGGTGCTAGTGGTAAAGAACCCACCTGCCAATGCAGAAGGCGTAAGAGATGCATGTTCTATCCTTGGGTCAGGAAAATCTGATGGAGAAGGAAATGGCAACCCACTCCAGTATTCTTTCTTGGAGAATCCCCATGGACAGAGTAGCCTGGTGGGCTACAGTCCACGGGGTCGCACAGAGTCAGACATGAATGAGCGACTAACACTTTAATCTTTAATACATAGTAAGAGTTTAGTAAATATTTATAGAATTAATTATAATGTTTTCTAAATATCCTATTCTCTTGGTATCCTAAAGAAATTATTTTTAAAATTTCCATAGCTTCTAAATTTAAAATTTGTTGTTTTTGCATTAAAAATTAAAAGCTTATTTACATATTTACATTTTTATACTGCAGTTACTGTTTGGTTTTAGCAATCTGAGTTAGGCACCTATTGATGATCAAGAAGTGTTTCAGAAGAGCATTGAATAGGCAGCGATCACCATAGAAAGACTTTTCCATATGACTAAACAAAGCATTGATGTTAACATGGGAAATAACAGTTTATGCTATCTAGTAATAATACGCAAGGTGTTGCAGAGTGCTTGGTGTTCTAGCAGAAAGACAGGCTAGGGCCAGAATATCAAGATCATAAAATGCTGTGCTGAGTACTTTGACCTTATGGTCACATAATTGTCTAGAAAGTTTTGCAAGTTTCGGGTCTGAAGTAAGCAATGTTGTGAGAAGAATACTTCAAATGAGCAGGTGATAGAAGGAAAGAAGAGAAACTTCTCTCTTCCGGATCCTACACCTTTATTCCACTTCTCAGTTTTCTCTTGCTTCTGTTTCAGGTTTGTGCTGCCCCAAGTGAGCAATTCCAGCTCCGTAACTGATTTGGCTGCCTTGCTCTGTACTTGGCTGTCTTGTGTTGTCACTTGTGTGAAAGGCTTCCTTGATTCCATCACAGTTGCAGATCTATATTTTTCTCAAAGGAAGCCATCCTATGTCATAGAAGGAAAATGCAAGCATCACCCTGGCAGAATAACATCGGGCAATCGATGCTCTGGGAACAAGTGGGTACACTATCTTGCTAATGTGACCTGTTTCTCTACTTTAAAGGAGGGAAATTTTACCAGATAAAGAAAGTTTTATGAGATTATCAAACTGAAGTGTTTGGAGATTCAGTTATTTGTTAAATATGTATTAGGTTCATGTGTATTTGCAGAGATTATCTGGGGATCAAAAGAAACTGAAAGTAAACAGTCTCAACATCCCAAATGAGAATATTGACATGAATGGATAAAAAAAAAGACAGGGTAATTCAAAATCATATCTTTCTTGAATATTTTATTCAATGGCATGCTCCTTGAACTTGTCAGTGGCACAAACAGTTCAAGGTTCAAAGTAATCAGATAGTAGAGAAGTAAGTTGCAAGGGAGCTGAGATTATCTATGCTAAAGAAGAGAAAAAGATGAAAAAAATGTTTTTTGAAAATGACAACAGCAGAGACTAGAGATCATGAACATTTTATCTCTAACTCTCTTTCTAACCATAAAAGACAGTGACTACTTGATGTGCTATGATTTACTCTCCCCATAAGACATACTTAGGGAACAAAGATGAATGTGGCACAGACTCTGTTGTTAAAAAACTCAAATTGGGAACATTTTATATGAAAAGTTATATATAAAAATAAATATAAATTTTGGCCTTGAATATGTTTTTATTTTAATACGCATGGAAGTGGTTTCAGATAAAATATTTAAAGTATTCTTTTAGTACTTTGGTTTTATGGAAACATCACATATATACCATTTGTAGTCTGATTTGTGTTCACCTTCATATCAGCAGGATTTTAGTCCAAAATGATTGGCAGCTGTAAATGTGGTGAGTCTTTTCCTATACATTTTTTTTCTTTTTAAGATAAAGCTCTCTGATATATTATAAGCACAGACATTTTATCACGACTTATCTATACATTCTCTTTTAAGCCTTTTGCTTATATTTCTGGTATAAAATACCTAAGGGATTCCTTAGTTTTTTGAAAAAAATAAAGCCTTTGTGCAAAGAACTATAGGCATTGTTGGGAAAAGAGCCTTATCTCTATTAAGGATTACAATAATTCAAGCATTGTAAATAATTAATTCCTATTACAGTTAAATGAATTATTTGTTTTCAAATGGAAAATTAATACAGGTAAAATAGAGATTATGTTTACAATGTGGAAATAAATAATTTAAAAACACATGAAAAAGAATAAATCATTTGTGGTTTATTTTAAAATAAGTAATGAAATAAGATTAAATTTTTTCAAAAGAGAGATTTTTTAACTTCATTAGCAACTGAGCTTTCAATCAACACTCCTCCTTTGGGAATAGCTTGAAGGTATCTGAGTTATATAGCAAAGTTGAAAATCTCCAATTAATTTTTTTCTCACTCAGAAAATAATGTCAGTAACACATAGCTATTTTGAAACAACTTGAGAAATGGAGATATTACTAGGATTAGGCCTTAAAAATGAATGTGTTAGGGTAGATTGGAAAAATGTGAAAATCTAATTGAAACATTATCTTCGCATTTCACCTAAGCACTCTAGATACTCTTGAGAATATAAAAACATAAAGGACTGTGTGAATGCATCCAGAAGTTACCTAATTGAGAATAACCTATGCATAAACATTATAATTTATCTATTAAGGTTTTGAAACTGCAATCTACAATATAGGAAATGGCGTTTTTAATTATTAACAAAAATGAACAGACAATAAAGCTATGAATTAAGATTGAGAGAAATCTCCATGAAAAATATTGCACAGCTTAATACATCTATCTTGACTGTACTGACTATACTGTGTTTAGTAAGAAGCAAGATCAAATAATATTATTTTAGAAACCAAATTACTTTTGAATGAATCCTGCCCCAGGGAAAATATGTTAGGTTGATTACTTTAAGAAAAAAATTAAAAAAAAATATTTATTAGACTTGCTGAGTAGAAGAATTGTGCTTAGAAACAGAAGAAAAAATCAGAAGGACTAAATACTCTTAAAACATCATTAACCATATCCTACACCAACAAAGTCTTCAATAACAAAGTTTTGTTTGTTTATATTGGTGGGATGAAGGTGATGGAGTAGAATACTCTACAGGTGGGGAAAAGAATAAATCATTTGATAATAAACTTGCATTAGAAATTTAGCCAAGACAAAAATAATCTCCAAGGTTATGTCTCAAGATCAATACACTTTGAGTACTTTATATTGGTACTTACTTATGAACTTTTACTGGAAATAAGTCAAGAGGCTGTTATGATTCAAAAGTTTAAAAGAAGAGATTCTGAAGAATTGTTCAATGTTAACTAACAATTACACAGTGCTTGCTCTGTGTGAGAACCTCTTTTCTTAATGATTGGTATATACAAATTAATTCAGTCTACAAAATAGTCCTGTAAAAGAGGTAACATTAGTGTTACCCATCCTTCATTATACTTTACAAATGAGAAAACAAGTGCAAAGTGAAAGTTTAAAAAAAGCTGTGTATCTTTCCTTTGTTTCTTCATGAATTTCCCATGCATTTGTTATTTGTTGTTGTTCAGTTGTTAGTAGTGTCCGACTCTTTGCAACCCCAGGGAACACAGCACACCAGGCTCCTCTGTCCTTCCCTGTCTCCCAAAGTTTGCTCAAATTCGTGTCCATTGAGTTTGTGATACTGTCTAACCATCTTATTCTCTACTGCCCTCACCTCCTTTTGCCTTCAATCTTTCTGAGAATCAGGGTCTTCCTCATGGCCAATAGAGTCATCAAGTTATGCAAGCCCCTTTGCCACAACAAGGCTGTGATCTAAGAAGTGTTTATTTGTTATAAGCAGATATTATTATTGATAATGTAGCAAGCAAGAGGAGAAAGCAGTGATATAATTAATTATGAGTCTGCTGCTGCTAAGTCACTTTAGTCGTGTCCGACTCTGTGCGACCCCATAGACGGCAGCCCACCAGGCTCNTGCCACAACAAGGCTGTGATCTAAGAAGTGTTTATTTGTTATAAGCAGATATTATTATTGATAATGTAGCAAGCAAGAGGAGAAAGCAGTGATATAATTAATTATGAGTCTGCTGCTGCTAAGTCACTTTAGTCGTGTCCGACTCTGTGCGACCCCATAGACGGCAGCCCACCAGGCTCCCCCATCCCTGGGATTCTCCAGACAAGAACACTGGAGTGGGTTGCCATTTCCTTCTCCAATGCATGAAAGTGAAAAGTGAAAGTGAAGTCGCTCAGTCATGTCCGACCCTCAGCGACCCCATGGACTGCAGCCTACCAGGCTCCTCCGTCCACAGGATTTTCCAGGCAAGAGTACTGGAGTGGGGTGCCATTGCCTTCTCCAAATTATGAGTCTATTCAGTCCAAATAGATGGTGGAAAGAAATTTGATGGTTTAACAGTTTTATACAATTCTTTGCAAGGCTAAATTAATTTCACATTTGTCACTGAAGTGGAGCTATTCAATGTTCTACTGCGAATTCTAGTAGCAATTTGTAAGCATTTACTAAATCATCTCTATCACTTAAAAATGGCCAATATTCTTACCTCTTATACTTAGATGAATCCATGCATCGTTGAAATAACCAATTCACATTTTGCTATTCAATAACCAGTAGGGTTGCTTGATATTTTGCTTAATTTTAGTTCAGTATAACAGGTAACACATTACTTTGCTTTCCAGAATTACATCCATTTGACAACTTCTTGACTCAATGCTTGTCAAATCTACAGATGTTGCTTGTTTGAAGTGTGAATTTTTAGTAACATAATGTTAAAATAGAGTTCTTAAAGATATTTAAGTTTAAATCCCTGTTCTCCTTTTATAGGAATGCCTAAATAGGCTACTCATATTTTAATAATTTGTAATGAGTAGAAATGCAGATTGACTATTTCAAAGACCTAAAAAATAACGCTTCAATAAAAGTTTAGGTGATTTCAAAGCAAATTGACTAAATCAACAATTTAACTACTACAAATATTACACACCTTTTTTTTTTACAAATACTGTAGTATTTGTACAAATATAGCACAGTACAAATACTATAGTACTTGTAAAAGAAAACTGTGTCTTTTTATCTTTTTTTGTCTTATCTTTATTATTCTAAATTATTCTAATTATTCTAAATTATATAATTTAGAATAATAATAATTTAGAATTATATTTAGAATTAATATATAATTTAGAATTATATAATTTAGAATAATTGATAAAAAGACAAATTCTTCACTCTGTAATGTCATTCTTTAAATGATACCAACTAGAAACATAAATTAACATTTCTTTCTATAGGTCCAATTATAACTCTTTGTTTTAGCTTGATAATTGTATCTTGATTTTTTTTAGGTTATCTTTGTTTTATTTCTCCTGGCATGTGTTTTTACCTTTCTTTTCTTTCTTCTTTTTATATAGTAAATGCCTTTATCATAGATATGAAATTACTTTTTCTCTTATATGTATCACACATTTCATTACATCTGCTTTATTTCTGAATTGTCCTTCCTGAAGTCCTGTTCTCAAGCTCTAATCTAGCCCATTTGATCTCTAAGCCAGTTTCCACAGCTAAAATTATGGAACTTTTCTTCATACTCTTTTTTTTTAATTTTTTAATTTTTATTTTTTTAGTTTGTTTTGCTTTACAATACTGTATTCATTTTGCCATACATTGACATGAATCAGCCACAAGTGTACCTGAGTTCCTAGTCCTGCCCCCCCCACACTCTTTTAAATGTAACATATTGTTTCCAAGAACTTATGTCTTTATTTTTAGAGTTTTTATTGTTTCTGTTTGGCTGATTGGTTAATTGATTCGACTATTCACTTTTTCCCCAAAAGATGAATATGTAAGAAGTAAAGTCTGAGTTCTTCAATAATGAAGATGTCTCTGTTTTGTTCTCAGTGCAAATACTCAATGGACATGGGTATGAGAAAACTCTGGGAGGCAGGGAAGGACAGGCGAACCTGGAGTGCTGCAGTCCTTGGGTCCACAAAGAGTCAGGCACAACTCTCATAAATGAACAGCAACAGCATGGCAGGAAATAAATTAGAGACCAGAACTGTGAACCAGAAGTCTAGTGGTCAGATACCAGAACCAACACTCTGCAACTCTGATAAAGTTACCTTTCTTCTCTGTGCTTCCAATTCCTCATCTGAGAGATGGAGTTTTAATGGCATCTAACACACAGGATTAAATAAGTTGTATACTTAGAGCCTTTATAACAGGATTTGGCACCTTGTGAAGACTTGGTTCAGGTCATCATTCATCAAAATTTAAAAGCTGTTCCTCCTTTGTTGTCTAGTATGTGGTGGTGTTGATTAGAAATTTGGTCAAACCAGTCCTTATTCTTCTGAGGCAGTCTGTTTTGGTTTTGGTAAAAGCTTTTAGGATCATTTGTCTTTGATATTCTAAGTATCATGTGACTGTTTGTGAAGGTCTTTTATCTACCAGTTCAGTCTTCACTGGTCCCTTTGATCTGAACATTTGTGTTTTTTTTTTTTTTTGCTTTACAATTTTAATTTCATTATTCTTAAATATAGTTCTTGGCTAGTTTTGTCTCTTCAATTTTTACTCTTGTTTAATGACTATGCTTGCACAACAGTTAGACAGTCTCAGGTGAACAAGATACTCCAAAATATATCCTCATGGATCCTGCTTGAATGACGCTTAAGCAAAACAGTTAGTGACAAAGACTATAAAGAAACAAAATGAAATGCATTAGAGAGTGATGAAGTACACCCTGCCTTTTTAACTTGATCTGTTGAACATTTGTTTATCTCCTGTCAGTGTGACAATTTTATTTTAATGCAATTTTGGTATTTCATCCTATATATACAGTAAAACTCCTTCAAACAATGATGTTACTGCTTTAATTCGTCAGGAAGAGATGTTTCTTTCCTATTCCTCATGTCTCCTTGCATAAATAATATTCATTAATATAATACTTCTTGCTTCTCACTGCCCTACTTACTATCCGTTTGTTACCCAGGAAATCTTGCAAGAGAAGCTTGCCCAATTTATAAATTTGGGAGGCGAAATTGGATGTACAGAGCCCTGCTCTGTCCTCTAGGTTTCCTTTAGAAATGTTTCCAAAAATGATCATGTGATTTGGTTGCTTTTCTGTTTTTGTTATTATTCAATGACTAAACTAAACTGTATCTGACTCTTTTTGACTCTGTGAATTGCAATATGCCAGGCTTGCCTGTCCTTCCCTATCTCCCTGAGTTTGCTCAAACTCATATCCATTGAGTTAATAATGCCATGCAACCACCTCATCCTCTGTTGTCTCCTTCTTATCCTGCCCTCAAAGTTTCCCAGCATCAGGATCTTTTCCAGTGAGTTGGCTCTTTGCATCAGGTGGCCAAATTATTGGAGCTTGAGCTTCAGCATCAGCCATTCCAGTAAATATTCAGGGTTGATTTCCTTTAGGAGCTTTTCTGCAGGCCTTTGACTTTAAAGGTCTCTGATGTTAATGTTTATTTTCTTGGGCTCCAAAATCACTGCAGATGCTGATTGCAGCCATGAAATTAAAAGATGCTTGCCCCTTGAAAGAAAAGCAATGGCGAAACCAGACAGCATATTAAAAAGCAGAGACACACTTTGCTGACAAAAATCCACATAGTCAAAGCTACGGTTTTTCGAGTAGTCATGTATGGATGTAAGAGCTGGACAATATAAAAAGCTGAGTGCTGAAGAACTGATGCTTTTTAACTGTGGTGCTGAAGACTCTTGTGAGTCCCTTGGGCAGCAAAGAGATCAAACCAGTCATCCTAAAGGAAATCAACCCTGAATATTCATTTGAAGGACTGATGCTGAAGCTGAAGCTCAAGTACTTTGGTCAGCTCATAGGAAAAGACCATTCTGGGGAAAAGTTAAAGGCAGGAGGAGAAGGGGATGACAGAGAATGAGATGGTTGGATAGAATCACCGACTCAATGAACATGAGTCTGAGCAAATTCCGGGAGATCCTGAAGGACAGGGAAGCCTGGAGAGCTGCAATCCATGGAGCTGCAAAGAGTTGGACATGACTGAGTGACGAACAACAATAACTGCTCTTGTGGGGTATTGTTAGTGGTGAAGAGGCTTGTAGCTTTGAGGTGGAAAGTCAAAGAAACTACCAACTGGGGCATTAGCCAGACACTTTAAGAAATATACCGTGAAATTTCAAAGAACAAACTAACACAAATTTAAATCTTAAATTTAAATCTTAATGAAAAACTTAAGCTTTATTGGTGCTTATTAAGCACAGATACCCCCTTTGGTAGTTTGCAGCCTATATTTCCAATGCATATATATATATATATATGCAGTTAGTTACCTTTAAATATTTAAGCATGGTAAAAAGACTTTAAATCTTAACCCCTGTGATATTTTTAAAAGAGACTGTGGTTTAAGACACCCTACTTTGTAAAAGATGAGATATAGACTGTTTAACAGAAGCAGGACTACAAATATTGGGTCTCAGGAAAAGTAAAAGGCCCAGGGTTCTGAGCATAAGCTTTATTCTTTAGAGGGTTTAGGTAGATATTGAACTACTAATTTTAAAAGACAGCAACTTTGCTGACTAGATATGTGTGGGACCATTAAGTTTCAGGCCACTACAGGATAAAATTCAGTTTTGTAGGCACAACATACCCTTAGTAACTGTGATGTATTAGAATACCAGTGTGGTTTGTTAACCCTAGATATGAGACTGTATTCAAGGAAGAAATTAAAATTGATTCTTTAATATACAGGATAAGAAATTTTATATGTCAAATATGTTCTATTCCAATTTCTGCACTGTTCAAGAAGACAGCAATGCTTCAAAAGATTTTATTGCAAAATTAAATCTTATGTACAATTTTTTTTCTAAATCATTAAGAATGAGCTCTTGAATCTACATGTGAGTCAAATCTATGTATTTTTAGGAAATAGAAACCTACTCAATGAGATTTAGAAAATTAAATTGGGCCAAAATCTTAAAAATAATTTAAAAATTTGTCAAAAACTCTATCTCAACATTTCAAGCATAAAATCTTTCAGCCTTTAAGGAATATGTAGTTCTTGTGTTAATTATGGTCTTCCCTGATAGCTCAGCTGATAAAGAATCCATCTGCAATGAAGGAGACCCTGGTTCGATTCCTGGGCTGGGAAGATTCCCTAGAGAAGGGATAGGCTACCCACTCCAGTATTCTGGCCTGGAGAATTTCAGGGACAGAGGAGTCTGGCAGGCTAGAGTCCATGAGTTTGCAAAGTCAAGCATGACTGAGCAACTTTCACTTTCATTTTAATTATAAATCATATTCTTATGGATATTATAATGGAATATTATCCAACCATCACAAAATAAGAAAATCCTAGTTGCAACATAGATGTACCTGAAAACATTATGCTAAATGAAGTTAGTCTGACGGAACAAGGCAAATACTGTATGATCTCACATATATGTGAAATTGAAAAACAAACCCCCAAACCAAATTCATAGAAAAAAAGATCTGTCTTGTGGTTACCGGAGATGGAGAAAGATGGTCAAAATGTACAAACTTCTGGCTGTAATGTAAACAAGTACTCGTTAT
Source organism: Neotragus moschatus (assembly GCA_006410615.1). NCBI lineage: Eukaryota > Metazoa > Chordata > Mammalia > Artiodactyla > Bovidae > Neotragus > Neotragus moschatus. Next base: position 228,897 of record SJYA01003155.1, on the reverse strand, counting down.
TAAGTGCAACATAATGACTGTACGGAACACTCCTGTGTAACTTATTGAGGGTCAGTCCTAAGAAATCTCATTGTAAGAATTGTTTTTCTTTTCTTTTTATTGTATCAATATGAAAAGGTGAGTATCAGCTGAACCTGCTGTGCTATTCACTGTACAATGTATATAAAATGTCAAGCCATTATGGTGTTGTGCCTTAAATGTATACAGTAATATATGTCAATTATTTCTCAATAAAACTGGGAAAGGGACTAGAAAGAAAAGGGAATAGAAGTCCAGAAGAATATCAANCAGCTGAACCTGCTGTGCTATTCACTGTACAATGTATATAAAATGTCAAGCCATTATGGTGTTGTGCCTTAAATGTATACAGTAATATATGTCAATTATTTCTCAATAAAACTGGGAAAGGGACTAGAAAGAAAAGGAAATAGAAGTCCAGAAGAATATCAATTGAAGGATTTTAACTCCAAAAATGCTTATTTCTGGATGCCATAATACTCCACATTTGTCTGATTTTTTCCTCATATCCATTCCTCACTGTGCCCTTCTTCTGCTGTTGTCTCTTCCTCCCCCTTCCCCATCCTCCAACTTTCTCCTCCAGTTCTCCTTTACTTACTCTTTCTCCTCCTCTTCTCCCAGTGTCAGGGTTTCAATCTAAAGTGAGATGCCAGATGCTATTGTCAGCTACAGATTGGCACTTGCCATGGGAGCCTTGCCATCGACCTCTGTAGGATTCAATTATGTGCTGCTGCAGCTGCTGACCTTCAATTCCCCTGAAAGCACGAGTGAGGGACTCTGTGCTCTGGGAATAACTGGCAGGACAGGTCTTCAGATACTCAGATATTTTCAGAAACCAATTTTATGAGCCCAATTCTTGAATCCAGAAAAACACTATAATCCTTCATGGTGATGACTGCTCCTCATCACACATAAGCTTCACAAGACTAGTAGAAACCTTCTAGAAAAATATGTATTTGATTGCGTGTATTCCGCTTTCACCAAAACCACATATATACTGACCTACCCCACCCACCGCATTACCCCTGCCTTTGGAGCAGTTCCTCAGAGCTATCTGAGGAGTTGTCTCCCAGGCTGCAGTCCTTATTTTGCCCCAAGTAGAACTTAACTCATGACTCTTAGTTACGCATCCTTTTAAAGTAGATTATATATATGAAATGGGGAATCTCAGCATGCACCCTCAGAAGAATGATCTTCTTAAGAACTTCAGTTCAGTTCAGTTCAGTTGCTCAGTCATGTCTGACTCTTTGTGATCCCACGAATCACAGCATGCCAGGCCTCTCTGTCCATCACCAACTCCCAGAGTTCACACAAACTCATGGCCATCGAGTCAGTGATGCCATCCAGCCATCTCATCCTCTGTCGTCCTCTTCTCCTCCTGCCCCCAATCCCTCCCAGCATCAAGGTCTTTTCCAATGAGTCAACACTTTGCATGAGGTTGTCAAAAAAATTGGAGTTTCAGCTTCAGCATCAGTCCTTCCAGTGAACACCCAGGACTGATCTCCTTTAGGATGGACTGGTTGGA
>SJYA01003155.1:175818-225368 GCA_006410615.1 Neotragus moschatus | reverse complement strand
TTTTAATTTAATGGTTGCAATCACCATCTGCAGTGATTTTGGAGCCCAGAAAAATAAAGTCTGACACTGTTTCCACTGTTTCTCCATCTATTTCCCATGAAGTGATGGGACCAGATGTTATGATCTTCGTTTTCTGTATGTTGAGCTTTAAGCCAAGTTTTTCACTCTCCTCTTTCACTTTCATCAAGAGGCTTTTTAGTTCCTCTTAAGTTTCTGCCATAAGGGGGGTGTCATCTGCATATCTGAGGTTATTGATATTTCTCCCGGCAATCTTGATTTCAGCTTGTGCTTCTTCCAGACCAGCGTTTCTCATGATGTACTCTGCATAGAAGTTAAATTCACCCATTCCAATCCATTTTAGTTAGAATTCTTGCGACTTCGCAAGATGCCTAAATAAAATCTTTTTCACTTATTTTCTATATTTATTGATGTTCATGCTTACATCTACTCTATGGGTTATTTTAAATCAAAATCACTTACTATAAAGTATCTTCAGTATTAAACAATTTTTAAAGGGACAAATTCTAAAAAGAGAAGCTACTTCAGATAAATAGAGGATAATAGTTACAAACACTGGAAAAACAAAAAGACAACAACAACAGTGCAGAGACTGACAGTTGCAGGAGGCTGTTGCAACCACTAAGGACAGAGGTGCAAAGGGAGAAGATTATATTGCCCTGTGCTGGAAGTGGAAGCTGAGGCTGCCTTGTGAGCTGGAACCATGATGGCTGGTCACCCAAGGAGGGGTCTGAAGTATGGAACCACGGAGGAGAAGCAGCCATTGCCAGAGACACTGGTAAAGAGTAAAGAGAAAAAGAGAGACGTACTCTACCTTCTTCTTTCTGTCCATCCTCCAATCTTTCCCTGGTATTCTCTGATTAGCCAAAGCTTCCCTGGTGGCTCAGATGCTAAAGCGTCTGCCTACAACGCAAGAGATCCAGGTTCAATCCCTGGGTTGAGAAGATATCTCGAAGAAAGAAATGGCCACCCACTCCAGTATTCTTGCCTGGAAAATCCCATGGATGGAGGAACCTGGTAGACTAGAATATCAATGTTCACTCTTGCCATCTCCTGTTTGACCACTTCCAATTTGCCTTGATTCATGGACCTGACATTCAAATAGCTGATTCAGAGGAGACCAAAATTTATCACCTCGCCCAGGAATATCTACCAAGAGTCTCTCCCTATCCTGAACAAATGAATTTACTCCTTTAACACTGAATGTATTTAGTTCAGTTCAGTTGCTCAGTTATGTCTGACTTTTTGCAGCCCCAACGACTGCAGCATGCCAAGCTTTCCCTTCCATCACCAACCCACAGAGTTTACTCAAACTCATGTCCATTTAGTTGATGATGCTATCCAACCATCTCATCCTGTGCCATCCCCTTTTCCTGCCTTCAATCTTTCCAGCATCAGGGTCTCTTCAAATAAGTCACAATTATGTTGGTGAAAAAGTAGTTCTGATTTTGCATTTTTGAACTTTGCTGTTTTATATTGGAATGTATTCTTAAATAAAAAATGTGGCTATGTTATACACCATTTTTGTGCACATTTCTCATTTTATGTTTTTTTGCTAATGACATTGCTTGCTGTGTACTTCTATTTATTTTAGACTATGGAAATTTTATTAGACAAGAAGCACTTTTGAGTGATTTTCTTATTTGCGTTCAAAACGGATCATAAAGCAGTGGAGACAACTCACAACAGAACTTAATGTCAACCATTCTACAGTCATTTGGCATTTGAATCAAATTATAAAGGCAAAAAGCTCCATAAGTAAGTGCTTCATGAACTGACTGAAAAAAAAAACCAAACAAAATCTTCATTTTGAAGTGTCTTCTGCTCTTTCTGTGCAACAACGATGAACCATTTAATTGTGGTGCACGACAAAGTGTGAATTTTATATCACAACCAGTGGGACCAGCTCAGTAGCTGGACAAAGAAGGAGCTCCAAAGCACTTAATAGAGCCAAACCTGCACTATAAAAATGTCATGTTCACTGTCTGGTGGTCCGCTGTCAGTCTGATCCACTACAGCTTTCTGAGTCCCAGGGAGAATATTACATCGGAGAAGTATGGCCAGCAAATTGATGAGAAGCATTGAAAACTGCAGCGAGCAATGCTCAACAGAAAGGGCCCAATTCTTCTCCATGACAACGACCGATCACACTTCACACAACCAATGCTTCAAAAGTCGAACAATTTTGGCTACAAAATTTTGCCTCATCTGTCATATTCACCTGACCTCTCACCACACAGTTACCACTTCTTCAAGCATCTCAGCAATTTTTGCAGACATGTTCCCATAACCAGCATGACACAGAAATGCTTTCCAAGAGTTCATTGAATCCCAATGCATGGGGTTTTCTGCTACAGGAATATGCAAACATTTCTCCTTGGCAAAAAAGTGTTGATTGTAATAATTCTTATTTTGATTAATAAAGATGTGTTCAAGCCTAATTATAATGATTTAAAATTCACAGTCCCAAATCGCAATTTTGTTTGCACCCACCTAATATTTTACCTCCTTTGCACTCCTTGCCCACCTGAAATTCTCCAAGCCTGTAGCTTGCTATAGGCTCATATTTCCTGAATTGCAATTCTTCTGCTATTTCTGAATCAATTCAATTTGATTCAATAAACTCAAGCTTGCCTCAGTTTATCTCTTTATTTAGGTGTTGCCTTCCTCACCTTCTTTATTTTCTCCTCATCTTCCTTCTCCTTTTAAAAGCAGAGAGCTCAGTTCTGCACATTCTCGATCTCTCTTGCTAAGTGAAAGAAAGTGAAGTCGCTCAGTCGTGTCTGACTCTTTGCGACCCATGGACTGTAGTCTACCAGGTTCCTCCATCCATGGGATTTTCCAGGCAAGAGTACTGGAGGGGGGTGCCATTTCCTTCTTTGAGATATCTTCCCAACCCAGGGATTGAACCCGGGTCTCTTGCGTTGTAGGCAGACGCTTTAGCATCTGAGCCACCAGGGAAGCTTTGGCTAATCAGAGAATACCAGGGAAAGATTGGAGAATGGACAGAAAGGAGAAGGTAGAGTACGTCTCTCTTTTTCTCTTTACTCTTTACCAGTGTCTCTGGCAATGGCTGCTTCTCCTCCGTGGTTCCATACTTCAGACCCCTCCTTGGGTGACCAGCCATCATGGCTCCAGCTCACAGGGCAGCCTCAGCTTCCGCTTCCAGCACAGGGTAAGATCATCCTCTCCCTTGGCACCTCTGTCCCTAGTGGTTGCAGCAGCCTCCTGCAACTGTCAGTCTCTGAACTGCTGCTGTTGCCTTTTTGTTCTTCCAGTGTTTGTAACTATTATCCTCTATTTATCTGAAGTAGCTTCTCTTTTTAGAATTTGTCCCTTTAAAAATTGTTTAATACTGAAGATACTTTATAGTAAGTGATTTTGATTTAAAATAACCTAGAGAGTAGAAGTAAGCATGAACATCAATAAATACAGAAAATAAGTGAAAAAAATAGATGTCAGTCTTGTTAGTTATTTAGGCATCTTATGAAGTTGCAAGAATTCTCTGGTGTGTACTAACTTACAGTCATAAAACTAAATCAATCATAAGAAAACTCAGATAGCTTTTATCTCCCTAAACAAAATTTAATAGCAAAAATAGACACTACAGAAACAAGCTCTTAGATTAAGAAGTGTCCATACCTTTTTAATTGCTAATGATGTAACTGATGGAATTTTGAAATTAAAATACAAATATTGCATTCAAACCCATGCCCCATCTCTAACCATATTGTCTTTCTCAATTAAATTCACTTCTCCTGAGATATAATTGTCTTACCTATGAAACTGGCAAAGCATATTAATCTACTACTACTATGAGGCTAGATTGATATAGAAATTTCTATAAATTTGAAAGTAACATAGAAATAGTTACTAGTTAACATAGAATAGTTAATAGTATTCATTTCTTTCAGTCAGCTCTAACAATCCCTTGGATTTNTCAGTCTGATCCACTACAGCTTTCTGAGTCCCAGGGAGAATATTACATCGGAGAAGTATGGCCAGCAAATTGATGAGAAGCATTGAAAACTGCAGCGAGCAATGCTCAACAGAAAGGGCCCAATTCTTCTCCATGACAACGACCGATCACACTTCACACAACCAATGCTTCAAAAGTCGAACAATTTTGGCTACAAAATTTTGCCTCATCTGTCATATTCACCTGACCTCTCACCACACAGTTACCACTTCTTCAAGCATCTCAGCAATTTTTGCAGACATGTTCCCATAACCAGCATGACACAGAAATGCTTTCCAAGAGTTCATTGAATCCCAATGCATGGGGTTTTCTGCTACAGGAATATGCAAACATTTCTCCTTGGCAAAAAAGTGTTGATTGTAATAATTCTTATTTTGATTAATAAAGATGTGTTCAAGCCTAATTATAATGATTTAAAATTCACAGTCCCAAATCGCAATTTTGTTTGCACCCACCTAATATTTTACCTTCTTTGCACTCCTTGCCCACCTGAAATTCTCCAAGCCTGTAGCTTGCTATAGGCTCATATTTCCTGAATTGCAATTCTTCTGCTATTTCTGAATCAATTCAATTTGATTCAATAAACTCAAGCTTGCCTCAGTTTATCTCTTTATTTAGGTGTTGCCTTCCTCACCTTCTTTATTTTCTCCTCATCTTCCTTCTCCTTTTAAAAGCAGAGAGCTCAGTTCTGCACATTCTCGATCTCTCTTGCTAAGTGAAAGAAAGTGAAGTCGCTCAGTCGTGTCTGACTCTTTGCGACCCATGGACTGTAGTCTACCAGGTTCCTCCATCCATGGGATTTTCCAGGCAAGAGTACTGGAGGGGGGTGCCATTTCCTTCTTTGAGATATCTTCCCAACCCAGGGATTGAACCCGGGTCTCTTGCGTTGTAGGCAGACGCTTTAGCATCTGAGCCACCAGGGAAGCTTTGGCTAATCAGAGAATACCAGGGAAAGATTGGAGAATGGACAGAAAGGAGAAGGTAGAGTACGTCTCTCTTTTTCTCTTTACTCTTTACCAGTGTCTCTGGCAATGGCTGCTTCTCCTCCGTGGTTCCATACTTCAGACCCCTCCTTGGGTGACCAGCCATCATGGCTCCAGCTCACAGGGCAGCCTCAGCTTCCGCTTCCAGCACAGGGTAAGATCATCCTCTCCCTTGGCACCTCTGTCCCTAGTGGTTGCAGCAGCCTCCTGCAACTGTCAGTCTCTGAACTGCTGCTGTTGCCTTTTTGTTCTTCCAGTGTTTGTAACTATTATCCTCTATTTATCTGAAGTAGCTTCTCTTTTTAGAATTTGTCCCTTTAAAAATTGTTTAATACTGAAGATACTTTATAGTAAGTGATTTTGATTTAAAATAACCTAGAGAGTAGAAGTAAGCATGAACATCAATAAATACAGAAAATAAGTGAAAAAAATAGATGTCAGTCTTGTTAGTTATTTAGGCATCTTATGAAGTTGCAAGAATTCTCTGGTGTGTACTAACTTACAGTCATAAAACTAAATCAATCATAAGAAAACTCAGATAGCTTTTATCTCCCTAAACAAAATTTAATAGCAAAAATAGACACTACAGAAACAAGCTCTTAGATTAAGAAGTGTCCATACCTTTTTAATTGCTAATGATGTAACTGATGGAATTTTGAAATTAAAATACAAATATTGCATTCAAACCCATGCCCCATCTCTAACCATATTGTCTTTCTCAATTAAATTCACTTCTCCTGAGATATAATTGTCTTACCTATGAAACTGGCAAAGCATATTAATCTACTACTACTATGAGGCTAGATTGATATAGAAATTTCTATAAATTTGAAAGTAACATAGAAATAGTTACTAGTTAACATAGAATAGTTAATAGTATTCATTTCTTTCAGTCAGCTCTAACAATCCCTTGGATTTTCACCTGATCTTGCTAAAAAGTCCAAGTATTTAGTCCACCTTTTTTCTCTTTTTTTATATATAAAATCAGATTCATCCTCTGGTCATCTGTTAACCTTCTAGTCATTCTTCCAATCTCAACTCCATGTTTCTTTAATTGCAACAATACCATTGAAAAATCTTTTCAAGTGCAGAGAAATCAAGTCTTCATTGGAAGAGAAAGTCATTCTCTTTACTTCTTTCCCAGTATAATTTTAATGTTCACTGGTTAGGTAAAGCATTTTGCAAGTTGTTTGAAAAATACCACCAAAGTTTCTTTTGAAAAAGGTATTGATAGAAGAAGAGGAAGCAACAACATATGTAGATTTCAAAACCAATGTATAAACATGTGAACATTAACATAACTTCAGAATTGCTTCTTCATTTTTATTTTGCATTTTAATTACTTCAATTACATGCATCTAGAATTATGTTATTTTTAACATATCCTTGATTAGATTAGTTGATGGATATGTTACATATTTTATATTTAGAGTTAAGGATTTTGAAGTATGTTCTTGAATAAAGTATAGTTCACTTCAAGTTTTTAAAAACAGTTCTGAATTAGCATATCTTCTGAGTTACCCATTTGCTCTAGAAAAACATGATAAATATAGCTGAAACCTGATTTAGGAAAACACTGAAGCTATAGTATTATATTCCAAAAGCAATTTCTTAGGTCTTAACTAAATTGTCACCTCTTCAGAGAGACTTTTCCTGGCCAGTTAATATGATGGGGTCCACCCCCATAATACACGATCCTGGTTTGTGTCTTTCATGAAGCTCATGCTGTGAAATTATATAGTTTATTTATTAACTTACTTTTTCTTTGTCTTGACATTGTGTGTGTGTTAAAAACACTTCACATGAGATTCACTCCCTTACATTTTTAAGCGTACAAGACATGTTATTAACTATAGGCCCGCTGTTGTAAAACTGAACTCTAGAGCTTAATCATCATGCATTTATGAAATTTTAAACCTATTTAAAGCTACTCCACATTTTCCCCTTGCCCAGTCTTTCAAAGCTACCATTCTATTCTCTGCTTCTGTATATGTGATTATTTAATATATCTCATCTAGGTGGTATTGTGACCAAACCCAGCTTTGGCTGGTTGGTACTCATATACCAATAATTCAAGAAGCAAGTGTCGGTAGAAAAGACAGATACATTAATCAGAAAAGCTGGCAATCTGGCAAGATGGTAGACTCATGTACAAAGGTCAGCTCAAAAGATTCTGCTCAGCCTTGGCAGTTTTTAAAGGGAAAAATGGAGGGCGAAGAATATCAGTGAATCTCTGAGGTGGGAGGTTGGATTCTGCATCTCCTTTGTGTGCAGATTGCCTGGCTCTCTCTTCGGATATTTATCTTCTTGATTGATTTGCCTATAGGATTGCTTTGAGGGGGTTTTGAAGATAGAGAGCTAATCTTTTTCTCCAGGAAAAGAATCAAGAGGTTAGACAAAGCCTGGTATGCTTTCAGGAGAGCATATTTCAGGAGTTAGTTTCAACTGCTTAATGACCACATTTGTATAATTAGGTTCTTTTAAGTTTAGAAGAGAATAGCAATCATATGAGAAACACACTCACCAGCCAAGGGATGGACTTGTAGGCATGAAGCACTGAGTAAGTGAGATTTTTAATGACAGTCTTGCAGGATTGGTCAGGCACACCTGGGACAGTCATAGCAAGCACTCTTTTACCTGGTACGAAGATCCCTCCCTGGTTCCTCATTGGCTGAGTATTATGGGGTTACAATCTTCCTGAACATCACCAAAGTCTCTTTCTTCTTCCTTCACATGCTAAGCCCACATTTCTCAGCAAGGACTTTAGTTTATCCCTTCCCCAAACATCCTGTTATTTAGGGACTCTCCAGATATAAGCTATTAGGCAACAGTAGCTTGTCAGTAATTTTCCAAGACAAAACTAGCTAGCTCTGAGTGTAAAACCATTTGTTAATAATTTTCCACCCAAGGCCACCTACTTCATCCTGAAAATGGATCACATCAAGTTCCATTTCTTACAACGGGCAAACAAGAAAGAGGCAAAATGGCTCCTTTCACTTTCATGAAATATTTGTCCTTCTTTGAATGGCTTATTTCACTTAGCAAATGTTCTCAAGATTAATCCATATTTTTGAATATGGCAAGGTTACTTATTTAGTCCCTGTCTTGGTTAACTAGAACATGTGTTCGAAGAAAGCAGTGATTTTTTACTGTGTTTAGGTTGCCATGGTGTCTCTGCCACTCAGAACAGTGCCTGGCGTAAAGTAAGAACTCAATTTAAGTTTCATTTGATAAGTGAACAGTAACATATTTGACACTTTTTAAAAAGGAAACTGAGAAAAAATTTTGAAAAATTAATAGACTACTAGATAGGAGCTTGTTCTTGGGAACCCAGATTTGTGGATCTGAAACCTGTCTTACCATCAACTCTGTGCAAATTTCTCCAACTCTCTGTTCCTCAGTTTCCTCACTTGTCCAATGGGGATCATGGGGTTCATAATAGTACCTTCCTTAGAGGGTTTTGGGTTTCTCTGGTGGTTCAGATGGTAAATAATCCTCCTGAAATGCAGGAGACCCGTGTTTGATCTCTGGGTCAGGAAGATCCCTTGGAGAAAGGAAATATTCTTGCCTGGAATATTCGTGCCACTCCAATATTCTTGCCTGGAAAATCCCATGGACAGAAGAGCCTAGTGGGCTACAGTCCATGGGGTCGCAAAGAGTCAGACACTACTGAGTGTGCAACACACTAGAGGGTTTTATTTATATTTATAAGCATAATTTAGAATTGCATCAGACACAGGAAAAGCATCTGTTTTATAAATAAACCACAGACACCCTAAGTTATATTTCAAAAGCTTCCTTTTTTTTTTTTTTTAATTTTCAGTGGTTTCACATCATTGACTTTATTCTTCAATCAGTAAGAAATATACAGTTGGGTCGAACCACTGAATCAATCCATCTTTTATCAAAGTTCCTATGTTTGATGAAATGTGTACAGCTGCAAATTATTCAGTCAGTTGTGGAGAGCATGTAATATATGGGGCAGGAGTGTCCAAATTCTGTCTTCACTTTAGTAAAGAAATTGGCCATTCATTATTTATATTAGTTGATTGACCTAACAACTTTTGTTAGATAATTGACATCCACATATAATTTTGTTTGGGTAGACTTTTATTTTTATAAAACTGGAAGTAGAATTCTTTTCAGAATTACAATGCACATTTTTATTCTCTGAAGAAGGTTTTGAAAGCTTGTTCTGTGCATGACACTTCTCTAAGGCATCTTGCACTAGAGGAATTTAAGTTTGGCAGTATCACAGACATGCTTGTCCAAAACTCGTCATCACTTTCAGGACCGTGGAAATGTATGTTCAAAAACAGATCAAACATTTGACAAGAACTGGGCATCTCCGACTGATTCTAAAGTAACTTATTCCCAATTCCCTCTTGGTTATGTTGTCCTGTTGCTTTTAAAAAAGTGAGCCTAGGGATGACTCTGGGCAAAATTCTCAACTTTAACTCCTCAGCCTGTCATTCGAAGACTTCCATATTTTTGTCCCCGAGGAGGGTTCGGCAAACCACTCCAGTATTCTTGCCTGGAGAATCCCATGGATAGAGGAGCCTGGCGGGCTAGAGTCCTTGGGGTCGTAGAGTCGGACACTACTGATTGACAAAGCACAGCACAAAGACCCTATGTAGTTTCTACCTGTTTTTTTTCTTCCGATTTGCAGTTAAGAATTTTCATGTACAAACTTAGAATGAGCTATTGCAAATGTGCAGAATCTTAAGCCTTGTTTAGCTTTGTTACTTTGAAAGGAATTTGCCTCTCATAAAGAATGGGAACTATGAATGTTTGGATTTTAAATAGATTTTGGTTTTGAATCTGGCCAAATTGTTTCTTTTGCAAACGGTATGCAAATATGAGTTCAGAGTTAGAGTATGTTTACAGAACGTATGCAAATGAAACTTTTTGGTTTACTCAATGCAAATTTGTAAGATGTTATATGCAGTTTTCTTATTAAAATCATATTACTAATTATATCCTGAAAGGTATCTTTCTAATGTGTCATTACCAGGCTACGTTCTTTAAATGTATTTGATATGCCTTTTAATCAAGTAATAAATGAAAACTGTAATATTATTTTTAACAAGATATCTTTGTTACTTAATTTACATGAGAAATATAGTCAATCTCATTGAATTTGACATTTCATTACATATTATTTTCTATTTTGCTTAAATTCTTTTATGCATTGATCTGGAATTCCCAAAATTGTAACTCGTCCCCAATACATGATATATCGACTATTTGAAAAGCCCTCCGGAGTACTTCTCTAGAATACTCTCAAGGGATTTTAATGGCTGCAAAAAAGTAACAACTCTCTCAGAGAGTGCTCAATTCTTAATGCTAGAAACTACAAGTATCCATATTTAGCATGTACTGTGAAGAGTTAATTTTATTTGCACAGATTACTTCATGTTAACTACAACTTCTTAAGGAATTACCCACATTTAATTGATGAGCAAATTAAACCTCAAAATCAACAAGCATCTTGTCCAAGATCACATAGTCAGGAAGGGCAGGACTGGAAAACCCGTTCAGTTTACCTTCCTCTAAACTCTGTGTTCTTTCTACTGTAGTAAACTTCTTGAATATAAAGCTTTTATCTAGAGTTGAAGGTTCCAGTAAAGCTAGGCTACTTATGAAAGGTTGTTGCTGAATGAAAAGATGCAGGGATTCTTGGCCTCCAGAGGAGAAGAATTCAATCTGGGGCCAGAGACGAGGCTTGATCACTCAGAGCTTTTGTGTAATAAAGTTTTATTAAAGTATAAGGGAGATAGAGAAAACTCCTGACATAGGCATCAGAAGGGGACAGAAAGGGTAAACCTCTGCTAGTCTTCAGATGGGTGTTATATAGTCACTGCTGCTGCTGCTAAGTTGTTTAAATTGTGTCCAACTCTGTGCAACCCCATAGACGGCAGCCCACCAGGCTCCCCCGTCCCTGGGATTCTCCAGGCGAGAACACTGGAGTGGGGTGCCATTCCCTTCTCCAATGCACGAAAGTGAAAAGGGAAAATGAAGTCACTCAGTCGTGTCCAACTCTTAGCAACCCCATGGACTGCAGCATTCCAGGCTCCTCCGCCCATGGGATTTTCCAGGCAAGAGTACTGGAGTGGGTTGCCATTTCCTTCTCATGAGAGTTGGACTGTGAAGAAAGCTGAGCACCAAAGAATTGATGCTTTTGAACTGTGGTGTTGGAGAAGACTCTTGAGAGTCCGTTGGACTGCAAGGAGATCCAACCAATCCATTCTAAAGGAGATCAATCCTGGATGTTCTTTGGAAGGAATGATGCTAAAGCTGAAACTCCAGTACTTTGGCCACTTCATGCGAAGAGTTGACTCATTGGAAAAGACTCTGATACTGGGAGAGACTGGGGGCAGGAGGAGAAGGGGACGACAGAAGATAAGATGGCTGGATGGCATCACCTATTTCCTCCCATTTGGAGACCCCCTGATATTCCTGCCTGTTACCCTCTCACTAACATTGCCACATCTCAGATAAGTCACTTAGCTATCTTGATTTTCTGTTTTCTAAAATATTCTATTTCCTATGTTTGTGTTATTTAATCTACATTCCTACATGTAAAACATGAGTGGGGGAGAGCTAGACAATTTTTAAGCTCTTTTTTGTCCTGTATCAATACATGGCCATTTCTGGCTAATGAGTTATTTTTATTAGGCTAATAACATTTGTGAGTTTGCTAATGATAATGAAGTTTTTTCTTTCAAGGTCTCTATAGGCAGTGGCACCCCACTCCAGTACTCTTGCCTGGAAAATCCCATGGATGGAGGAGCCTGGTGGGCTGCAGTCCATGGGGTCGCTAAGAGTCAGACACGACTGAGCGACTTCATTTCCCTTTTCACTTTCATGCACTGGAGAAGGAAATGGCAACCCACTCCAGTGCTCTTGCCTGGAGAATCCCAGGGACAGGGAAGCCCGGTGGGCTGCCGTCTATGGGGTCGCCCAGAGTCGAACACGACTGAAACGACTTAGCAGCAGCAGCAGCATACTTGTTTCAGCAAAGAAAAGGACATGAGGAGAGGCCCTTTGTGGTCATTTTCCTTTTAACATCCAGATCCTATTTTACCTCATGGAGTGTTGCACTAACATTTTCTCCTTTTGTTTGCTCTTCCCATCTTAATTATTGATCTGTGAATTAGTTGCTCTTGGAACTGATGCACTCAGAAATTCCTGGGTGGTGGAGGGAGATGGTTGCTAGGCAACCTCACCTGTTTTAGATGGGTATTGGGCCTTATCTTGATGAACCTTATTTGTGGAGAATCTGAGGGAAAAATTACTTCTCACATCTTAAGGCTTCATAAAATACAGAGATTTGGAACAAACATAAGGTTTTAAATAAGGTTATCAGAAGAAGAAACATTGGATAGAGTGTTCGTGTTTAAATTGCAGGCTTTAGGTGATTCCTTTAAAAAAATTTCTTTAATATTCTTTTTCCTTTTCTATTGCTGCATAACAAATTACCACAAACACAGTGACTTAAAGAAAAGTACTGTTATTATTTCACAGGTTTTGTGCATTAGAAGTCTAGTCATGGCTTAGCTGGGCTCTGCTAAGAGTCTCATTGACTACAACCAGGGTAAGAGCTGGGCCTGTGGTTTCAGTTAAGGCCTAGGGTCTTCTTCCAAGTTCCTATCATTGCTGACAGAACCCATTTCCTTGTAGCTGTTTCAATCACTGTGCTTTGCTTCTTCAAAGCCAACAACAGAAAAAAGAGGGTGTTCCTGCAGCTCCCAATCTCTGAGCTGAATGAAGTCCTCAGTCCTCTTTCAAAGTGTCTGATTAGGTCTGGACCACACAGGGCAATCTTTCTGGTTAACTAGCTTCATCTGGATGCAGATATTAAATACATATGATAAATCCCTTCACTTTTGCCAGATAATGCAATATACTCACAGGATAGATATCTCTTCATATTCACTCATCCTCANCTAAAGCTGAAACTCCAGTACTTTGGCCACTTCATGCGAAGAGTTGACTCATTGGAAAAGACTCTGATACTGGGAGAGACTGGGGGCAGGAGGAGAAGGGGACGACAGAAGATAAGATGGCTGGATGGCATCACCTATTTCCTCCCATTTGGAGACCCCCTGATATTCCTGCCTGTTACCCTCTCACTAACATTGCCACATCTCAGATAAGTCACTTAGCTATCTTGATTTTCTGTTTTCTAAAATATTCTATTTCCCATGTTTGTGTTATTTAATCTACATTCCTACATGTAAAACATGAGTGGGGGAGAGCTAGACAATTTTTAAGCTCTTTTTTGTCCTGTATCAATACATGGCCATTTCTGGCTAATGAGTTATTTTTATTAGGCTAATAACATTTGTGAGTTTGCTAATGATAATGAAGTTTTTTCTTTCAAGGTCTCTATAGGCAGTGGCACCCCACTCCAGTACTCTTGCCTGGAAAATCCCATGGATGGAGGAGCCTGGTGGGCTGCAGTCCATGGGGTCGCTAAGAGTCAGACACGACTGAGCGACTTCATTTCCCTTTTCACTTTCATGCACTGGAGAAGGAAATGGCAACCCACTCCAGTGCTCTTGCCTGGAGAATCCCAGGGACAGGGAAGCCCGGTGGGCTGCCGTCTATGGGGTCGCCCAGAGTCGAACACGACTGAAACGACTTAGCAGCAGCAGCAGCATACTTGTTTCAGCAAAGAAAAGGACATGAGGAGAGGCCCTTTGTGGTCATTTTCCTTTTAACATCCAGATCCTATTTTACCTCATGGAGTGTTGCACTAACATTTTCTCCTTTTGTTTGCTCTTCCCATCTTAATTATTGATCTGTGAATTAGTTGCTCTTGGAACTGATGCACTCAGAAATTCCTGGGTGGTGGAGGGAGATGGTTGCTAGGCAACCTCACCTGTTTTAGATGGGTATTGGGCCTTATCTTGATGAACCTTATTTGTGGAGAATCTGAGGGAAAAATTACTTCTCACATCTTAAGGCTTCATAAAATACAGAGATTTGGAACAAACATAAGGTTTTAAATAAGGTTATCAGAAGAAGAAACATTGGATAGAGTGTTCGTGTTTAAATTGCAGGCTTTAGGTGATTCCTTTAAAAAAATTTCTTTAATATTCTTTTTCCTTTTCTATTGCTGCATAACAAATTACCACAAACACAGTGACTTAAAGAAAAGTACTGTTATTATTTCACAGGTTTTGTGCATTAGAAGTCTAGTCATGGCTTAGCTGGGCTCTGCTAAGAGTCTCATTGACTACAACCAGGGTAAGAGCTGGGCCTGTGGTTTCAGTTAAGGCCTAGGGTCTTCTTCCAAGTTCCTATCATTGCTGACAGAACCCATTTCCTTGTAGCTGTTTCAATCACTGTGCTTTGCTTCTTCAAAGCCAACAACAGAAAAAAGAGGGTGTTCCTGCAGCTCCCAATCTCTGAGCTGAATGAAGTCCTCAGTCCTCTTTCAAAGTGTCTGATTAGGTCTGGACCACACAGGGCAATCTTTCTGGTTAACTAGCTTCATCTGGATGCAGATATTAAATACATATGATAAATCCCTTCACTTTTGCCAGATAATGCAATATACTCACAGGATAGATATCTCTTCATATTCACTCATCCTCAAGGAGAAGAACTTAAAGGTGAGGGTCATTAGAGATTAACTTAAAATTCTGCCTACTACAGATATATTTTAATGATCACATTAGTGTTTTACTAAGATCTTAAAATTTAAGCTGAGTGAATAACAGATATAGTTCTTTAATCTTTAATTTCTTTTGATCTTTCCATTTTTTAATATAATTATAAGCTTGTAATTAACTAATTGCCTACCCACTCCAATATTCCTGCCCAGAGAATTCCATAGGTAGAGGAGCTGGGCAGGCCACAGTCCACGGTCTCAGAGTCAGACATGACTGAGAGACGAACATTTTCAGGTTTTTACTTTCAGTTGTGATTTGTTTAAGTAATATAGAAGTTAGAGTTATTTTCTTGGAAGCAAACTATTTTTAAAAGATCGTCATCTTATTTACTTATTTTTGGCTGCGCTAGGTCTTTGCTGCTTTGCAGAGGGGTCCTCTCAGGATGCAGTGGGTAGGGGCTGCTCCTTGCCATGGGGTAGGGGCCTCTCACTGTGGTGACCACTCTGGGTGCAGATCTCAGGCTCTAGGCATGCAGGGCTCAGCAGCTGTGGCTTGTGGACTCTTAGAACACAGGCTCAGGAGCTGTGGCACAGGGGCTTAGTTACCGCTGTGTACCTGGACCAGCTATGGAGCCCACATCCTCTGCACCGCTAGACAGATTCTCATCCACTGCTCCACCAGAGAAGTCCAAGATCTTTATCTGAAGAACTGATTGCAAAATAAATATTGAACAATACGATAGGGAGGGTTTAGTATTAGATCATTCACTTTTAGGGCTATCAGGACTGACTTAGGCAGAGGGAAGAGATGAAGGCCAAAAATTTGCCACTAGATTTGGTTGATGGCAGTAGCAAATTTTTATTCTCGATTAGCCATCTCAAGCTAGTAGATCAAATCAGTATTTTCTCTGGAGTATATGAAGGTAAAATTTTCTGCCATTGTGCATTTCCTTCTTCTCTGATATCATCTTACTGTATGAGAGTGAAGCTGGCTTAGCAATATGAAACAGTTTAATAAATGTAGTCAGCACTCAAGGGCCATGAGGATTTTGTTAGAGCAATTCTGCTTATTAATCTGTTTCCTGGAACCCCAGGAGTTGAGGAATAAGCCAACATGAGAGTAGAAGAAAAAAATTCAAAAGGGGAGGGGATGTATGTACACTTGTGGTTGATTCATGTTGAGGTTTGACAGAAAACAACAAAATTCTGTAGGGAAATTATCCTTCAATTAAAAAATAAATAACTTAAAAAAAATGATACAAAACACTATGCTCCAAGGGCTTTCTCCAGCAACATTTGTGAGTGATTATTAGGCCAACATTAGTGCACCAACTGTATTAAGTTCTCTTTCATTTCCTTCTCAGGTAAATTTACAAATTATTTGTATGGCTATTTATAAATCTCCCCCCAAATCCAGACCCTTTGCTTATGGAGGAGTGGTTAGAAGACAGTTGACAAATCTATATCACCTCAGAATGCGCCTGAATATATGTTTTCCGGGGCAGAAAAGACCTTTTCAGGAATCATGTGTATGTAACCAAGGCAGATGAGAGAGAGGAGTGTGACCACGGTTGCTCATCAACCTTCCTATTCAGCTATGCCACCAAGATTCCTTGAAGTTGACTGTAAATAAAAAGCATATATATGATTCTTATGTGGAATGCATTATTCGTTCTTCACAATCCTGGCAAGACTCTTAAATCATCCCTTGGTAGTGATTTCACCTTGGTACTCACTACTCCCTGCCAGTGCAGGAGATGCAGTGGACATGGATTTGAATCCTGGGTCAGGAAGATCCCCTGGAGGATCTTCAGGCAACCCACTCCAGTATTCTTCTTTGGAGAATCCTATGGACAGGGGAACCTGGCAGGCCACAGTTCATGAGGTTGCAAAGTCGGACACAACTGAGCAACTGAGCATCCACGTTCATTACACAGTGTTGCTAAATGAAAAGCAATTCAATTTCAACTGGATGTCTGGGATTTTAGGCCTCCTCCCCTTTGTGGCAGTCTACCTAGCATTTGTATCAATCCTCTGCTGTCTCTAGCCAAGCCATAGAAATCCCATGACACATCTCTAATCAGCAACCCCATAAGCCTCTTTTCTTTGTAACTTTGTTTCTTCGTATTCTTGATACCTTAGAATGATGATGGTTTATCCCTTTGAGATGTTCTTAAAGCCCAAGATTTTTGACTCTTTAGCATTACTGGTGGCTACACAATGTCTTTCATTTGTGAAATCTCCAAAGTAATTTCCTAGTCTTCTACCAGACTGTATCTTAAGCCAAACCATTCTAGACATGCTTAGCTTGATCAAAATTCACCTAACCTTTGAAAGTGATGTAATCAGCTGGAAAATGGAAAAAAAAATACATAGAAAGAAAAAATTAAAAAAAAAAAGATTGAATAATCAAATAAGCTTCTGTTAAATTATCAAAATTTCTTACCCAGAGATAATATGACAGAATAAATTTTACTTTTCTTTTAAGATTTAAGTCCAAGTATTACTACCATGGTTGGTTTGGAAAGTTGACACTTTTCATAAAAATGACACACTATCAGCATTCTCAATTTAGACCTCAATTTGCAGGATTTATAATCTAATGTAGAGTGTGAAATTCCATGGACAGAGGAGCCTGGTTGGCTACAGTCCAAGGGACCACAAAGAATCAGACACGACTGAGTGACTAGGCAGGCAGTGTAGAGCAACCGAGAACTAAATATAGGTCCGAGTCCAATCGCCTATTAATTATTTTAATGTATTATTTTCATTCTTTTTGTTTGCTTGCTCATTTCTGCTCCTTACTGTTTTCTGTGTAAATTCTTGATCTCTTCAAATTTATTTCCAGCTTCACTTGGGGTTGTTTTATGTTTAGATTTTGGACTGAGAAGAAACAATAGTATACAAACTATATGGAGTGAGAGTTGTGAAAATTGTGGACTCAGGATTCATGAATCATGCATTTTTTTCCTCATACTTGATTTGATTTTTAAAACTGAGATTGAATTTTTCTTGAAAGGAGTATTTCATTGGCAGCACTTTTGAATCACAGTGAGAATGATACCAGCTTAAATTATTGTCAGCCCAGGGAAAATGTCAGGAGAAGAGAAGGTGTGAACACTTGCATATAAGTGCCACTATTTATCCTCATGGATTCCAAAAATAGAAAGCATGAATAATAACACATAAATACAATCTTTAAAATGTGTGATCTGTTCATTTTGCTTTACAATTCAAAACAAAGTAGCAGAAGGTGATGTTTGGGCAAATAGAGTCTCACTGCAGTCTACATTGTGTGAAATCTTCTGGTTTGCTTTCTATATTTTGCGTAATATCTCTTATCAATGCAATGGAAATATCTCACCTAGAATAAATTAGGAGAGTATGCCAGCATGACATAGCTGGGTTGTCTGCTCAGAATATTAATACCATGAGGCTGAAATTAAAGTGTCATCCGCCTTGTGGTTCATTCTCATCAGAAATTAGTTCCTTGCAACTGTAGAATTGAGGAGTCTGCTTCATCATTGATTATGTCTGGGGTGGGGGCACTCAGTTTCTAGAGGCTTTCCTTGTTCCTTGTCCTGTGGCCCTCTCTAACGTCAAGCTAGTAATGGCATGTCAAATCCTTGTTGTGTATTTTGGTGTTTCACTTCCTCTGTTTCTAATCTCTATATCCCAGATATAGGGCTCATATAATTAGATCAGGCTTCCTGCCTGATAATCTTATTTTAAAGTCAACTGATTTGGGATCTTATTACATCCATAAAATCTTTTTTTTTGCTGCATGAGGTGATATACTCATGAGAGTGGTACTTCATATATTCACAGTTTCCATCCACACTCAAGGGAGGTGATTATGCAAAGAAGTAGCTTATTGGGGTCATCTTAGAATTCTGCCATCCACAATTATTTC
Organism: Neotragus moschatus; assembly: GCA_006410615.1. NCBI lineage: Eukaryota > Metazoa > Chordata > Mammalia > Artiodactyla > Bovidae > Neotragus > Neotragus moschatus. Next base: position 206,853 of record SJYA01003155.1, on the reverse strand, counting down.
ATGTGCAATTCAGGTTTCAATAACAACTGCTATATGTGGGGAAAAAACTGTAAAAAAAAAAAATTGTGTTACTTGAATCTGAATTTCAGAATGAAAATAAAAGACTTGCTATTTTGTCATTTCTGGGGGCAAAAGTCTCCAATTATATTTTATTGGTTTCAAATTAATCAATTTACCACTTTTGATATTTCATTTCCAATCATTTACTTGTATCTTTTTTTTCCCTACTGTTCTTCTAAACATTTCCATTTAGGTGGACTAACTAATGCTATCAATATCTATAGACTTATTAACAGACCATGAAAACTTTTTAAATTTTCTAATTATCTGGATACATTTTATCTCTGTGTTATCTGACAGGTTTTCATTCATGTACTAAGGTTTGCTTTAAAAAATGTATTTTTCTCTTTTCTCTACTTTATTATTTTGAACCAGTGTTGCAATGGCTGGGTAAATAAGCTCATGACATGAACAATTTCTCAATTGTGTGACAGTTTGGTTTTAGCTATAAATTGAAATATCTTGCAAATTACTTCTTGAGCTTCATTTGAAAATTTGTAACTGATTTTATAAGATGATTCATTTTTCATTCTATGCTTACAGAAGTTTAAGTAAGTTCAATGTCTGTGTGCATGTGCTGGTTTTTATGAGAAAGATAGAGATGTTTTGGGAGGTTGTTTGGCCTCTTTGGCATTATTATTTGATAACTTTTACATTTAAATAAGACTAATAAGTTTAAAGAAAGAATTATTGAGATAGGTAAATTAAAGTTTAGACAGTCCTCATTTATGTTACTAAATTAGTGACTTAGACAATTTTGCTTACAATTTCTACATTCACCCAGTCACTTCTCAGATCAAGTGTACTGTCTATTCTTATCAGTTTATTATTTCTAAATCTTGTGAATCTGACCGACATTACTGGCTTAATTAAAAGTTATTCATTACGGTATGAAAAGTATATTTACTTGTGAAATACTTAGAATAATTTAGGCCTTTATCACTTTTTATGGGGTCAAAAAATCAATTTGTCAATATCAAGTTCAGATATATTTGCAGCTCTAAGATTATTTTAAAAAATAATTTCTGCTTCATTTTTAACTGAACATGTAAAAATAGGAAATACTAATTTTTATTGTTAAATAAACTAGTCCATACATAATATTTCATCCAAATAAATATTATTAAATATGCTATGAACTGATGAATTAAAGTACTTTACAGAGGTTGACAAAAAATAGTGTTCACGTATTACTTCAGCTTCAAATGGTTGGTCTTTAAAATATGTTAATTTTTAAATTTTAAAACAAAATTATATTATTGTGATAGGGAAACTTTGATGTATTTAACAATTTACATATGTTAGAAAAAGTAGCTTGAAAGGGAAAACCTGCATATGAATAGAAGTAAAGTACAATATTATAGTTGGTTTGCATATGCATGAATAAGACAAAATAAGCATATGAGACTTGTTAGTCATACTGAATAGGATGATTGTTCAAATATGTAAAATGCCTTTGAAGTATGTTAACCATAATGATACAAGACATACCTGAATAATCTACTGTAAACACAACAGAGGATTTTCATATACACTAACTTTCTGAACCTCAGAAATTTCCTAGTAGGCAAGTGATTATTTTCCCTGGTGGCTCAGTAGTAAAGAATCCACCTGCCAATGCAGATTTGATCCTGGGTCGGGAAGATCCCTTGGAGAAGGAAATGGCAACCTACTCCAGTATTCTTGCCTGGAAAATCTCATGAACAGAGGAGCCTGGCAGGCTACAGTCCACGGGGTTGCAAAAGAGTTGGACACAGATTAGTGACTAAATAACAAAATATGATTAGTTTCGGTGAAGAAATAGGAACTTAGAATAATTACAAAATTTCATCAAATTCACTTAGCTTGTATGCAAAGCAATATTCTGGATACTCAAAATTTACTTTTAAGACCATGGACAAGTTCAAGTTTGTTAAATTTATCTGAGCAGCTTGATGGTGGGACAAACTGACAATGTTAACTAACGTAGCACTATAAGTTTGGACTGGAGTATTATACAAAAGGAAATGTGCTAATCTTCAACTGACCTCCATGAAAGAAGACATCTGAATTTAGTTTGGGCAATATATTTTTTAACTTAAGTGTATCATCTTTATGTCAGACAAGATAAGATAAACAATATTTATATTAAAGCTTTTATATTTTTATAGTTTTTAGTTTGCAAATGAACATTTTGACCATAATTACAAATAAAAGTATTATGTTATGATTCTTATCTTGTTTTGCTGATCAGTAGTTCTATAGTTTTATGTGTCACATACCATTTCTTTCTTTTTTTATTGCCTTTTGTTATTCCGGCATCTGTTAGCCATAATATATTATTTCAGCAGTAAAACTTAAGAACTGAGAAGTTGCAAGCCCATCATGCCAATATTTTTTTAAATGCTCTTTTATTGATAATAAAAAGTTTCATGCTAAACAACAACATGAAAATGAAGGAAAACAAAAGCAAAATATAGAAAAAAATACAAAACAAAATAGGAATACAGTGCACAGTCCAAAGTTTATGATTTAACTTTGTGTGGATATTTTCACATTTTCAGCTTCTGAATTTCTAGAACGTAGTTTTCTGAGAAAGGCTGAAATGAAACAGAATGCAGCTTTTGATTTACATTGACTGGGGAAACCATTGTATTTAACAAATAAAATGCTTCAGCATTAAAAAGAAACAATGAAAACTGCAATGAAGTATCATGTCACACCAGTGAGAATGGCCACCATCAAAAAATCTACAAAGAAATGCTGGAGAGAATGTGGACAAAAGGGAATCCTGCATTATTGTTGGGACTGCAAACGGACCCAGCCATTATGGAAAACACTATGGAGATTCCTTAAAAAACTAGTAATCAATCTACTATATAGCCTAGTAACCCCACTACTCTGAGAAAACAGCAATTCTAAAAGACACAGGTTGTTTTTGTTGTTCAGTTGTCCAGTCGTGTACAACTCTTTGAGACCCCATGGACTGCAGCATGCCAGGCTCCCCTGTCCCTCACCATCTCCCCGAGCCTGCCCAGGTTTATGTTCATTGCATCAGTGATGCCGTCCAGTTCAGTGATCTCATCTTCTGACACCCTCTTCTCCTTCTGCCCCTGATCTTTCCCAGAATCAGAGACTTTTCCAATGAGTCGTCTGTGTGCAGCGGATGACCAAAATACTGGAGCTTCAGCTTCAGCATCAGTCCTTCCAGTTGATCTTCCTTAAGACTGACTGGTTTTATCTTCTTGCTGTTGAAGGGACTTGCAGGAGTCTTCTCCAGCACCACAGTTCAAAGGCATCAATTCTTTACAGTACAGCTCTCACAACCGTACATGAGCACTGGAAAGACCACAGACTCGACTATATGGACCTTTGTCAGCAGAATAAAGTCTCTGCTTTTCAACACATTGTTAGGTTTGTCATTGTTTTCCTGCCGAGAAGCAATTGTCTTCTGATTTCATGGCTGCAGTAACTGTCCGAGTGATTGTGGAGCCCAAGAAGAGGAAATTTGTCACTACTCCCACTTTTTTCCCATCTATTTTCCATGCAATAATGGGCCTGGATGTGATTGTCTTAGTTTTTTTTTTGTTTGTTTGTTTTTAAATATTTAGCTGTAGGCCCACTCTTTCACTCTCCTCCTTCACCCTCATCAAGAGGTTCTTTAGTTCCTCTTCGCTTTCTGCCATTAGAGTGGTATCATCTGCATAGCTAAGTTTGCTGATGTTTCTCCCACCTGTATTGATTCCAGCTTGCAACTCATCCTGCCTGGCATTTCTCATGATGTGATCAGTATATAGGTTAAAAAAACAGGGTGACAGTAGACATCCCTGTCATACCTCTTCATGTATCACTGCCTTGTAGTGGTGAAGGGGCTTGTGTAACTCAGTGAAGCAATGAGCCATGCCATGAAGGGCAACCCAAGACAGACAGATCATAGCAAAGAGTTCTGACAAAATGTGATCCTCTGGAGGAGGGAATGGCAAACCACTCCAGTATACTTGCTGTGAGAACCTAATGAACTGTATAAAATGCCAAAAAGATATGGCACCAAAAGTTGAGCCCCCCAGGTTTGAAGGTGTCCAACATGCTACTGGGGAAGAGCAGGGAAGAATTACAAACAGCCCCAGAATGAATGAAAAGGCTGGGTCAAAGAGGAAACAACACTAAGTTGTTGATGTGTTTAGTGATGGAAGTAAAATCCAATGCTGTAAAGAACAGTATTGTATGGAACCTGGAATGTGAGGTCCATGAATCAAGGACAATTAGATGTGGTCAAGCAGGAGATGGGAAGAATAAACATCAACATCCTAGGAATCAGGGAACCAAAATGGACAGGAAAGACTGACTTTAATTCCGATGACCATTATATCTACTACTGTGGGCAAGAATCCCATAGAAGAAATAGAGTAGCCCTCATAATCAACAAAAGAGTCTGAAATACAGTACTTGGGCGCAACCTCAAAAATGAAAGCATGATCTCAGTTCATTTCCAAGGCAAGCCATTGAACATCACAGTAACTCAAGTCTATGTCCCTACCACCAGTGCTGAAGAAGCTGAAGTTGATCAGTTCTATGAAGACCTAGAAGACCTCCTAGAACTAAACCAAAAAAAAAAAAAAAAAAAAATTTTTCTAGTCACTATTAGGGATTGGAATGCAAAAGTAGGAAGTCAAGAGATACCTGGAGTAACAGGCTAGTTTGGCCTTGGAGAATAAAATGAAGCAGGATAAAGACTAACTGAACTGTGCCAAGAGAAGGAGCTAGTTATAACAAAGACACATGTACCCCAATGTTTGTCCCAGCTCTGTTCACAATAACCAGGATGTGTACACAATCTAAATGTCCATTGACAGACGAATGGATAAAGAAGAGGTGGTACACATATACAATGAAATATTAGTCATGAAAAGGACAAATTTGAGTCAGTTATAGTGCAGTGGATGAACCTAGATCCTCCTCTACTGGATGATGTAAGTCAGAAAGAGAAAATAATTATTGCACATTAATGCATATATAGGGAATCTAGAGAAATGGCTCGGATGAACCTAGCAGAGAACAGACTTATGGACACAGCAGGGGAAGTTGAGGTTGGGACAAACTGAGAGAGTACCATTGACATTTATACACTATCATGTGTAAAATAGATACTTAGCAGGAAGTTGCTATATGGCACAGGGAGTCCAGCCTGGTGCTCTGTGATGATCGAGAGGCATGGTATGGGGATGGGGTGTGAGGTTCAACAGGGAGGAGGATATATATACATAAGCTTATATATGTATACGGAGAAGGCAATGGCACCCCACTCCAGTACTCTTGCCTGGAAAATCCCATGGGCGGAGGAGCCTGCTAGGCTGCAGTCCATGGGGTCGCTAAGAGTCGAACGCGACTAGGCAACTTCACTTTTACTTCTCACTTTCATGCATTGGAGAAGGAAATGGCAACCGACTCCAGTGTTCTTGCCTGGAGAATCCCAGGGATGGCGGAGCCTGGTGGGCTACCGTCTATGGGGTTGCACGGAGTCGGACACGATTGAAGTGACTGAGCAGCAGCATATATGTATAAGCTTTTAACTGGGTTTGTATTGTACAGTAGAAATCAACACAACATTGTAAAGCAATTTTACACCAATTTAAAAAAAAAGAAACAAAGACAAGAGAAGGTTTTTCTACAATTTCTTAAGACGTATATGTAAAAATTAAGACTGAAACATTTTATTTTTGTTAACATTCGATTTCAAAACTGTTAACTCAATTATTTTGTCCTAAGCACAATAAAATAGTCAATTATTTAGAAAATCTAATAAACATATTGTACAATATGAAACCAAAAACAATTAGTAAATTGAAGATAAAATAGAAAACACCACAAGAAAACATAAAGGTGCCCAACAAACTGTTTCTCAAGACTAGGGATTTTGTCCTTTTTATTCAATTGACTATTGGGGCCAATTGTGCCCAATAGTGCCTGAAACTAATAGGAATTCAATAGATATTTGTTGAATGATCAGATAAGTGATAAGAAGCAGCTCCCACAGCCTGCCTGGTGTCAGCCTGGAGAGGAGCATGAAAGGAAAGCAGAAACAAGAGCCAAAAATGAACCCAGGTAATGGAAGATCAAATGAATTGGAAAAAACTAGAGATCTGAGACTTCTCTAGTGGTTCAGTGGATAAGACTCCACCTTCCAATGCAGAGGGGAAAGGAGTCCCATCTCTGGTCAGAGAACTAAAGTCTCACATACTGTGGGGGTGTGGCCAAAAGTAAAAAAAAAAAAAAAGAGTGGGCTTCCCTGGTGGCTCAGATGGTAAAGCATCTGACTACAATGCAGAAGATCTGGGTTCTATCCCTGGGTCGGGAAGATCCCCTGGAGAAGGAAATGACAACCCACTCCAGTACTCTTGCCTGGAAAATTCCATGGACAGAGGAGCCTGGTGGGCTACAGTCCGCGGGGTTGCAAAGAGTCGGACACGACTGAGCAACTTCACTTTCTTTCACTTTCACCATTTAAAAATGAAACAAAACACAATGGCTCCGCTCAGTCTGAGTTCATTACCAGATGATTTCAGGTATTGCTGTTGTTGTTGTTGTTCAGTCACTAAGTCATGTCTGACTGTGATCCCCACAGTTACTGAAGCTGAATTTTTCCTTGCCATGTATTCATGTTAAGTTGCTTCAGTCATGTCCGACTATTTGTGACCCTAAGGACTATATAGCCCACTGGGCTTCTCTGTCCCTGGAATTCTCAAGGCAAGAATCCTGGAGTGGGTTGCCATTTCCTCCTCTAGGGGATCTTCCCAACCCAAGGATCCAACCTGCATCTCCTGAGTCTCCCGCATCTGCACAAGGATCTTTACTGCTAGCGTCACCTGGAAAGCCCATAGTCATCAGAATTTTTCAAACTGCTAGACTCAAGTTTGACTGTGCCTGCTTCAGGATGAGCTTCAACTCATGGTGGAGTTCCACCTAATAAGCTGGAGGAAGAAAGGAATAGACACTGTGGAGACATTTGCTTTCTTAGGGTTTAATGACACACTTTTCCACTTATGAGGCCAGATCTCCCTGTGCTATTGCTCAGAGAGAAAGTAAACCCATGTGCTGCATTCAAGTTTGTGTCATCCCACGGGCAGTAACACATTTAGAAAGGTTTGCTTAGGCTCATGTGTTTGTTAGTGGCTTTTCTGAAAGTGAAGCAAATGCAGGACTAGCAACTTGCCATTATAACCTTACTGAGATTTCTGCTTAGAAATATTACAAAGTCTGCACACCACAGTTCCCGCAAGTGGGCAGAAAAGCTGTTCTTGAGGGACACAGAACTGCAGTCAAGTCATAAAGAAAAGTGTCCCTCCCCCCAAAAAAGAGTTTAAATCTCCAACTCCAGGCACTGTGATAGCCTGGCGTTGACATTTGAGAACCTTCAAACTCACTCCTTTTACTCTGTCCGTCTTCTGCTTTCCTGCAGAACAACGTGGTACCACCTGACAATATTAAGAGCTGTTGAGAACAGAGATCACACAATGGTGTGACACTCACCTAGAGCCAGACATCCTGGAATGTGAAGTCAAGTGAGCCTTAGAAAGCACCACTATGAACAAAGCTAGTGGAGGTGATGGCATTCCAGTTGAGCTGTTTCAAATCCTGAAAGATGATGCTGTGAAAGTGCTGAACTCAATATGCCAGCAAATTTGGAAAACTCAGCAGTGGCCACAGGACTGGAAAAGGTCCTTTTTCATTCCAATGCCAAAGAAAGGCAATGCCAAAGAATGCTCAAACTACCGCACAATTGCACTCATCTCACACGCTAGTGAAGTAATGCTCAAAATTCTCCAATCCAGGCTTCAGCAATATGTGAACCATGAACTTCCAGATGTTCAAGCTGGTTTTAGAAAAGGCAGAGGAACCAGAGATCAAATTGCAAACATCTGCTGGATCATGGAAAAAGCAAGAGAGTTCCAGAAAAGCATATATTTCTGCTTTATTGACTATGCCAAAGCTTTTGACTGTGTGGATCACAAGAAACTGTGGAAAATTCTGAAAGAGATGGGAATACCAGACCACTTGACCTACCTTTTGAGAAACTTATATGCAGATCAGGAAGCAACCATTAGAACTGGACATGGCACAACAGTTGGTTCCAAATAGAAAAAGAGTACATCAAGGCTATATATTGTCACTCTGCTTATTTAACTTATGTGCAGAGTACATCATGAGAAACAGGCTGGAAGAAGCACAAGCTGGAATCAAGGTTGCCAGGAGAAATATCAATAACCTCAGATATGCAGATGACACCACCCTTATGGCAGAAAGTGAAGAGGAACTAAAAAGCCTCTTGATAAAAGTGAAAGAGAAGACTGAAAAAGTTGGCTTAAAGCTCAACATTCAGAAAACTAAGATCACGGCATCCGGTCCCATCACTGCCTGGGAAATAGATGGGGAAACAGTGGAAACAGTGCCAGACTTTATTTTGGGGGCTCCAAAATCACTGCAGATGGTGATTGCAGCCATGAAATTAAAAGACACTAACTCCTTGGAAGGAAAATTATGACCAACCTAGATAGCATATTCAAAAGCAAAGACATTACTTTGCCAACAAAGTTCTGTCTAGTGAAGGCTATGGTTTTTCCAGTAGTCATGTACTGATGTGAGAGTTGGACTGTGAAGAAAGCTGAGCACCAAAGAATTGCTGCTTTTGAGCTGTGGTGTTGGAGAAGACTCTTGAGAGTCCCTTGGACTGCAATGAGATCCAATCAGTTCATCCTAAAGGAAATCAGTCCTGGGTGTTCATTGGAAGGACTGATGTTGAAGCTTAAGCTCCAGTACTTTGGCCCCCTCATGCGAAGAGTTGAGTCACTGGAAAAAACTCTGACACTGGGAGAAACTGGGGGCAGGAGGAGAAGGGGACGACAGGGGATGAGATGGCTGGATGGTACCACTGACTGGATGGGCGTGAGTCTGAGTGAACTCTGGGAGTTGGTGATGGACAGGGAGGCCTGGCGTGCTGCGATTCATGGAGTCACAAGAGTCAGACACAACTGAGTGACTAAACTAAACTGAGAACAGAGAAATATGCTAAATTGTGGTAAAATGTAGGAAACACTGAGGATGATCAATGAGTTTCTCAAGATTTATCGTTAGTCACCGGCTGCATTACTAACGACACAGTGAGGAGCAGAATTTAGGTGTATGGAACAGCAGCACAGTAATAAACTGTCTCCACCAGAGCTCAGGCTTTCTGTAAGAGGAACGTTCTTCTTTTCTATTCTCTGTTTTATCCTCGTCTCTTAGAATCATATCAGTAGAAAGCACGCACACCTCAAAAAACTTAGAACTGTATTTCTATTGGTCAGTTCAGTTCAGTCACTCAGTCGTGTCCGACTCTTTGCGACCCCATGAATCGCAGCACGCCAGGCCTCCCTGTCCATCACCAACTCCCGGAGTTCATCCAAACTCTTGTGCATCGAGTCGGTGATGCCATCCAGCCATCTCATCCTCGGTCGTCCCCTTCTCCTCCTGCCCCCAATCCCTCCCAGCATCAAGGTCTTTTCCGATGAGTCAACACTTCGCATCAGGTGGCCAAAGTATTGGAGCTTCAGCTTCAGCATCAGTCCTTCCAATGAACACCCAGGACTGGTGGCATTGCTCTGACCTGTTCTAATTTACAAGAGAAAAGAAAATGAGGCCTTATGGTTCCTTTGCTCCTCTTGTCTGTAGGTTCCTTGCTCTGTGAGGACCGCACTCCTCACTGAACTCAGGGCAAGCTTCCATGGAAAATGGGACAGCGTCTCGCGAACTTTAAACCCAGGCCAGCCGGTCGTAGTCTGTCACTGACTGTTCCTCTGTGTACTCTCCTTTTTGAAGCCATGAAAACATATTTGCAATTCCTTTTATTGGTCACTGATGATGTGGAACTTTTGTTTGATGAATGCTGAATTCATCACTGCATTCCCCATTCTTATCCTAATGCTTAACACGTGAGGGTGCTCAACAAATACTCGTTGAAAGACCAATACAATAAATCATATGTGTATCCTAGGTTTATTTCTTCATGGCATTCACACATTCAGCCAGCACTAGCTGAAAATGCAGAGTTTACAAGTGCAGTGTGTGCCAGGTGCTGAAGGCAGTGTATTAAAGACACAATCAGAACTTTCTGGGAACAATTTGCATGGGAAAACAGATGTAGCTGACAATTAGGTAAGTGAAAATACGAGGCTGTGTATCAGATATTTTGGAATGAGTGATACAGAGAAAAATACGTATAGGAATTCAAAGAAGAGCTAAAACACGTGGGTTACAGGGCATTGTGGTGGTTTAATCACTAAGTTGTCTGTGACTCTTTGCGACCCCATGGACTAGAGAGTCCTCCAGGCGCCTCTGTCCATGCGATTTCCCAGGCAAGAATACTGGACGGGGTTGCCATTTCCTTCTTCAAGGCTTCTTTCTGACCCAGGAATTGAACCCCCATCTCCTGCATCTTCTGCTAGACAGATGCTGTAGTAATGAGCCACCAGGGAAGCCCTTACAAAGAATAAGAGCACGTGGTTTTGAGGGAGACTATTTGAAGCTCGGAAGGGGTGCGAATTTGCTTCAGAAGAGAGAAGGGCATTTCATTACTAACTGGGTAGGTTAGCGTCATGCTGTCTCAAATTCACTGTGTCGCAGGTACTCTTTCCTTCAGGGTCTCACCTGAGGACCTTTTTTCACATGTGATTTCCTTTGCCTGGAAAACATTTTCCTATTCTTCCTTTTCTTCTTTTCCCATGGGTATCTTTCAGTTCTCATTGGAAATGTATTTATTGTGGACAACTTTCTGTCATGCTCCACTCTTTACCCAGTTAAGGATGGTTACCACTTTCCTGAATTAGGTCAGCTTCTCCTTAGAATTCACTTTCAGAGCACTTCATAAATTCTCCTTGGTAATATTAATATTTAATATGATATCAATTAAATAAAAATTTAATTTACAGCAAGCTCATGTTAACAGGAGTTGCATCTCTTGAATTTCTAACTACTATTTGAATATTTGAATAAAGAATACTCATTAAATTCTTATTAAGTTCTTGAATGAGATAAGAATGAGCCTAGAGTATAGGTCTAAAGATGCCAAGTTTGATCTGAAACCCATAAATACTGGGATAACATTTGAAACCTCTAATTTTCACCATGTTAAGTCTTGGGCTTCCTGGGCCCCAAAGACAATTATGATAATGAAAACTGAGCATTTAAAAGTCAACTAATAATTCCTACTAGCAACTTATGAATAAAAGTAAAGGTAAGGGGATAAAAAACTTAGTGGCCAGATTAAATAAGGAAGTTGAAAGGAAAGCCAGAATCACTGGAGCTTTCTAAACTTCACACTCTCAGTTCCCATGCACAGATTTTAATATCTCTTCTTATGTGATTTATTCTTATGAATAATTGAAATTTTATTTTTTCTGTCACTCTGGCTTTCCAAAGCTCTATTGCTGTTAGGTTTGGTTTTTCATTTCTCAGAGTCAGGTTTTTTATTATTTTTCCCAAATGAGTAGATCAAAAAAACCCCTCAGTACTGATTTTCATAGTAAGTGAAATGTATATTAAAAAAGGATGCTTGTCTCCTGGTATCTACTGTAACTAAACTGTTATCCCCAGTGGTTAATTTTTTTCTCTTTATTTGAGAATGAACTCAAATGTTTCTTCCTTAGGAAACATTCCCTCTTGAGTATGACTAAAGGAATGCAATGTAATTATTGATCCTATTTTTTTTTTTAAATCTACTGTTTAGTTTTGATGTGCATTTGAAATATTCATTTTTATTTTTGCAACAGTTGAGCTGAGCATTAAGCTTTCAGACTGATGTTAACAAAATTGGCTTAACAAAGTCAAATGCCTTATTCTCTTTTAATATTTCTTTAGAAAATCATACTTCACAGTTAGCCATGTCACTTTTCCATTGGCTATCCACAAAAAGTCAAGTGCTTCTTAAAGTCCTCAACTTAAATGATGTTGCTTTGATAGTAAATGTAGTTTAACAACCATTTGAAGCCTATTTATAGACAGAAATGATACTACGTTTTTATGTTCTTTTAGTATAACTTATTAAGGGCTAAAAATGCTAGTTTCTTTGTAATTGAGTTTTTACAACTTCATATTCAATGAAGAGTTCCATAAAATACATTTTAGCTACATCAGTGAAATAGCTACGTGTTTTAAAATGTGAATACTTAAGAGAAGACTATTCTAACCTTGAATTGGATCTATATAGACCATCACAGAGTTGTTCCTGAAATATGTCTGAGTAGACTGATGTTGGAGAACATTAAAATCTTCAGTCAATATGTGTCAGGAAGCATTTAACAGGAGGCTTCCTGTGTGCTGTTTTGGATCTGTCGGGAATTCTCTGTTCCTTATTAATTCCTGAATATTCAGGAATTACGAGGAGAGGCAAGCCTCTCCAGGGGCTGAGGAATCCAGGCATATTCTTCTTAGTTTTTCTATATGGTGATAAGTACCCTCTTCCTTTTTATGAACCATATGGTAGAAGTGATTATTTACAACCCTCTCTCTTTCATATGGATGACCTCATGTTTCCTTGATAACTTGTAAGTTTTGATTTTATCTCTGCTGAAAATAGCTATCTTGTAAGACAGTATAAATACCTACACAATGTTGAATAAAACACTTTTGCTCCATCAAAGCTTTGGTCCCTGTGTCTTGCTTTTTTTCTCTTTCTTTCTCTCTCTCCCTCTCTCTTTTTCATGCAGAGGCTCTCTGAGTTCACTTTTCTGCCCGGGCTTCTAAGACCCTCTCGAGAAGGTGCTCTGTGCCTTCACCCCATCGAGAGGGCGTCTGAGGCCTCCATGAACAGAACAAGCCCCGTGCAGGGGCTTTATTGGCTTTCTGTGTAAACCAAGGAATATCAGCCTCTTTCTCTCTCCTTTACTTTCTTATCAGTCAACTCCGGACCACCAGGTTCCGGTCCATTAAAGGNTCTAAGACCCTCTCGAGAAGGTGCTCTGTGCCTTCACCCCATCGAGAGGGCGTCTGAGGCCTCCATGAACAGAACAAGCCCCGTGCAGGGGCTTTATTGGCTTTCTGTGTAAACCAAGGAATATCAGCCTCTTTCTCTCTCCTTTACTTTCTTATCAGTCAACTCCAGACCACCAGGTTCCGGTCCATTAAAGGACCTCAACAAATATGTATTAATATATTTATTCCACCTTTAACAGAAATTTAAAATGTTATGAGAAGTTAATAAAGTAGAAAATTTTGAATAAGGGATACAAAAGGGAGTACAGCAGTAGCAGAATTGCTGTGACTTGAGCCTAAAATAAGTTTCTGAATTTTCTAACCATTTTTAATTGTAAAAGAGAAATAATATTAGTTCCTGAGAGGATCACCATACTTACTATTGAATTATTCTCTAAACAAAAGCTACATGTAATATCATCTTGTTCATTCCTTCTTCCCAAATATAGCAAAACATACTCATAATTAAAAACCATAATGTGTCGTGACAGCTTATTTAATATGTCTGTTTGAAGGACAAACAGATGCCCAGATAACTAGTAAAACACTATTGCTGGTGTGTCTATGAAGGTAACTCTAGATGAGGTTAGCTTTTGAAAAAGTAGACTGAGTATCCCATGCAGGAGGGCATCATCCAATCTGCCGAGGGCCTGAACAGGACAGCAAGAATAAGAAGGCAGATACTCTCTCTACTTGAGCTGAGACGGTCATATTTTCCTGCACTTGGACATCGGTGCTCCTGGTTCTCTGGCTTTCTCTCTTAGAACAGGACACACAACTTCAGCCCCCGATTCTCAGACCTTGGACTCATGCTGAATTATATCACCAGTTTTCCTGGTTATTCATCTTGTAGGTAGCAAATCCTGGGACTTCTAGGTTCCCCAAATACTTTGAGCCAATTCCTATAAATAAATCTCATACATAGGCATATGTGTATGTAGGAGAAGATTTGTTAGATACGTACATTATGCATATTTGTTTGTGGTTTATTTTCATAATACCCCAAATCACATCTCCTTAAATCCCCATTGTAATTAATGTTCATTTCATTGAAGCAAACAAAAATATGTTCTCTGACTTTGTAATATATTCATTTAAGGAACATTGCAGATATTCTTGCATGAAGATGTGGGGTCATCTCACTCTCCTTGAGTCTTGACAGGACTTTGACCATAGTAGGTGGGATATTTTATGATTGTTGAGACTGTCACAAAAAGTGATCCAGCCTTTGCCAGGTTCAGAACACTAGCCTTTGGAGCCCAGTACCCACACTGAGAGGAAGCCAAATATCCTTATCAAAGCTGCATGACCATCAGTAACTGAAAACATTATTGGTCCCATTGTGTGTGTGTAAGTGTGTGTTTTCAGTCATGTCTGACTCTTTGAGACCCCAAGGACAGTAACCACCAGGCTTCTCTGTCCATGGGATTTTCTAAGCAAGAATACAGGACTGGGTTGCCATTTCCTCCTCCAGGCCATTTTCCTGACTCAAGGATCAAACCCCTATCTCTAGTGTCTCCTACTTTGGAAGGCTTCCCTTGTAGCTCAGTTGATAAAGGATCTGCCTACAATGCAGGAGACCCAGGTTCGATGCCTGGGTTGGGAAGATCCCTTGGAGAAGGAAATGGTAATCCACTCCAGTATTCTTGCCTGAAGCAGAGGAGACCATGGGGCCACAAAGAGTTGGACACGGCTGAGCAACTAAACCTCCAACATCACTTTGGCAGGCAGGTTCTTTACCAACTGCATCACCTAGAAAACCTCCTATTATTCCCATAAAGATGATGCTATTATCTATCCCTTTCACACAAGAGGCTTTATTGTATCTACAAAAGGCAGGATGGAAGAGGCAATATCTTTTATAGTGGCAAAAGGGATGCTTAAAAGACATAACTTTTTTTTTCACAATAAGCAATGTTTTCTAAAATATATTTGGAAAGTGGGTAGAAAAAAGGCTCAAGATTTTATAGTCTTTTGAAATGAAGTGTAGGGAATAACATTTAAAAAAGCAGGGTGGACTCCACATGCAAGGCAGATATCCTTAATTATTATGTATCTTTGGCCCTTCTGAGCACAGGGTCTCAGACTGTCAGAGTTGGCCTGTGGGATCACAAAATTCCTGCGCAGTGCTGGCACAAAGCATTTTAAAAATAAGTTATTTGCCTTAGAATAGGCTTGAGCCTGTTTATGGCATTTGTGTTACCAAACACATTGTTTTTTTCAGCTTCTGTCACTCCTGAGGGTGTCACGTCAACCACACACTGCTCAGGGTCTGGGGCACCCACAGTCACTGTCAGAAAAAATGTGTTTTAATTTGCAGTCTCTGAAATTCCTTGAATCTAGAGAAAGGCACTTTCCAACAATCCCTGGACAGGACTTTTCGTCTGGCCCTAGTAATTTCTGGGGCTATAATTTGGGATCATTTCTAGTGTTCCACCAATCTATCCTAGTTGGTTGAAATTAATGTTGAAATTCAAGTAAACCTTCACTCTCATCATTTCCAACAAAATAGAAGGATATAGTCTTATTGTCTACGCATGTAAAATGTTTATAGTTTTAACTTCCCTGGTGGCTCAGAGGTTAAAGCGTCTGCCTGGAATGCTGGAGAACCAGATTCGATGTTGGGAAGATCCCTTGGAGAAGAAAATGGCAACCCACTCCAGTAATCTTGGCTGGAGAATCCCATGGAGGGAAAAGCCTGGTAGTCTACAGTCCATGGGGTCACAAAGGGTCAGACACGACTGAGCGACTTAACTCACTTTCAATAACATTTGATACTCATTGTATTGAGAATTCTTCTCATATTATTTATTCAGAGGACCCTTTTGGATCACCCCTGGGCCATTCTCTTCCCTGATTTGCTTTTCACTATATTATCTGATTTTTATTAATTATTTATTTTCTTTCCTTTCCATAAGGCAAATGCACATTTCAAAATGGCAGAAATTTTTATCTTATTTACCACCGTATACCCAGTACCTTGAACTGTATCTGGTACATATTCAGCGCTCAAAATGCATTATAATAAAAAGTCTTACAAGGAAGATCCTTGGTGACTCAGATGGTAAAGAATCTGTCTAGAGTGCAGGAGACCCAGGTTCAATTCCTGGGTTGGGAAGATCCCCTGGAGAAGAAAATGTCAACCCACTCCAGTATTCTTGCCTAGAGAATTCCATGGATAGAAGAAGCTGGCAGGCTACCGTCCATGGGGTTGCTAGGTTCAGAAACAGCTAAGCAACTAACACTTTCTCTTTCAAGGAAGATATGATACCTTTGGTGACGAGAAAGCAAATTCAATAGAGCCTCTTGATTTGCTTCAGATACAGAAGTAATAAGCAATGCAATCGACTTGCCTTTGCTGACTTCTCTCTAGGCATCTCCAGAGATTAATTTTGAACCCAAGTGCAGCTATCCTTGATATTTGGGAAATACGACTTAATACGAAGAGGAGTCCGAAAACAATTTAGAGTCATTAACTTGTGAAAAGAGACTAACATGTTTATGGCTAGGCATAACATGAGCTGGTAAGGAAGTGATCTGGATGCTTGAAACCTGTTGAAGTTAAGAAAGTTCAATAGCTCAGGATTCTCTACAGCACGGCTTCTGGAGGCTGTTCAGGAAAGCCTCTTCCTAGGTGTCAGTCAAACATATCTCCCAAGTTACTTCAGTTTATAGTTTACTTTCATAATACCATATTATAGAATTGGTAATTACAGAAGTCCATTTCTGTGATCGTTAATGTGACGTTCATAGAGGCAAGATATATTCTTTAGCTTTCTACTAGTAATATCTTCAATTGTCCCTCTAAATTTATTAGAAGTTTTCCCTCTTTATGGTAATTATGACTTCTGCTTCGGCACCCTACTCTAGTACTCTTGCCTGGAAAATCCCATGGACGGAGGAGCCTGGTGGGCTGCAGTCCATGGGGTCGCTAAGAGTCAGACACGACTGAGCGACTTCACTTTCACTTTTCACTTTCATGCGTTGGAGGAGGAAATGGCAACCCACTCTGGTGTTCTTGCCTGGAGAATCCCAGGGACGGGGGAGCCTGGTGGGCTGCCGTCTATGGGGTCGCACAGAGTTGGACACGACTGAAGCAACTTAGCAGCAGCAGCAGCAGCAGCTTCAGAAAGAGATTTCAAATGTTAATATTAAGTTTGCTGCATTCTATGTGGCATAGATTTTCAGAGGGATGTTGAAGTTACTCCATTAGAATCCATGTAGAATGACATTCATCTATTTCTATGATGATGTAATACTTCTGAGAATGTTACCTGACTTTCTCTCCTTCACTAAGCATAAAAATATAAATATGTGGTAAAAAAAATATAAAAATGTGATTGGATAAGTTAAAAAAAAAATGTGTCACTGTCAGAACCCTCAAGGATTCATGCAAAAGCTGTCAGCATCTTACCACTATTTCAAAGCAGAGACCTTGAGATAAACTGAAGGGGGACTTTGAAAGGTTCGTCAGCAGAGACCACACTTAAAGGTTTCCATCTACCTTTCTAAAACTGCACAAAGCATAGTGCTAACACAGTGCAGCTAGCCCTTCATATCTACGGACTCTGGAAGAATTTGAATCCGGGTTGCCTAAATATGTGGATGCAGAATCCCATGGATACTTAGGGCTAACCCTACTATATCCTTTTTTATAAAAGATTTTACCATCCATGGGGGCTGAGGGGATGTTCTTGGAACCAAATCCCTCGGGACACCAAGGGATGATTGTACAAATTTAAGCTCTTTGTAATGACACCCAGCTGTGCTCTTCACCCAGCACTCTATCTATTTCATTTCTCTTTTAGGCCTGGAAGAGGTGAGCATAGGGCCACAATGCTAAAGAAACTCCAATGTGTGAGTTCTCACCCTCTTTCAAGCACTCAAAAAAGGACATATCTTATAGTGAATTGTTTCCTGATTTTCCGCAACAGACCACTTTTCAGACTGAATACATGCCCTCTTTGCAGTGTGCACCAACACCCAAACGTTCAGAATAGAACACTTCTGGAAGGAACCCAAGTATCCCTGTTTATACCCAAGGATTTCAACAGAGCCCTCATTCAAAATTTATCCTAATTTTGGGTCACTTCCATGGGTCACTCATCTTTAAGGGATTGGCTTGTGCCTCTTCTTGGAATGATGTCATAATGTTTTGGTTCAGACCATGAACACTTATGCTCAAGCTGCCTTGAACGGAAATCTGGTTGACTACTTCCTAGATGTGTGACTTTGAACAGAATGCTTAATCTCTCTGTACTTTCATTTCCTCTCCTTTCAGGTGGAGATTATGATAGAAGCCTAGGATTATTGATTTGCTTAAACTATTAAATAAATGAAAAGTGCTTTGAACAGGATCTAGCACAGAGTATTCACCCATTATGTGCATATTTGCTACTGTTCTAGTCACTTTATACACACTCACTTCCATTAATATGAATTTGTGACTTATTTGCTTCTTTCTTTCAAATTTCTCTCATTAATTATTAACTTGATATGCTAGATGTTCTAATGGGTGACAATAGATTCTCTGGTGAAGGCTAAGTGTAAATATGGTACAGTTTTCCATACTGATTAACCCAGCATTTAGAGTATTCAGTGAAATATTTCCAAGTCATTTCTGTGCTCAAATAGCAACACTGCTGCTGCTGCTGAGTCGCTTCAGTCATGTCCGACTCTGGGCGACCCCATAGACGGCCTCCTACCAGGCTCCCCCATCCCTGTGATTCTCCAGGCAGGAACGCTGGAGTGGGTTCCCATTTCCTTCTCCAATGCATGAAAGTGAAAAGTGAAAGTGAAGTCGCTCAGTCGTGTCTGACTCTTAGCAACCTCATGGACTGCAGCCTACCAGGCTCCTCCGTCCATGGGATTTTCCAGGCAAGAGTACTTGAGTGGGGTGCCATTGCCTTCTCCTATTACCTATCAAAAACAGACTCCTTTTTCCCTGAGGATCCTCTGTACTTTATACAAGTCATATTTTCTTCTGACTATGTCCTCTGTTACCAATATCTGTCTAAATCTTTCCCTTTAGTGAACAATTAAAAATTTACTTTTATTATGAAGATTTTCTCTAATTCACTAGTCAAAGTAACTTTCTTTCTGTCTCAATTATACCTTTTGGTTTGAACTCATATTTCTTCCTTTAAAAAATACATGTATGAGGTATAGCTTTTTTTATTAAAAAAATTATTGAAAGATAATTGCTTTACACAATTTTGTGGTTTTCTGTCATGAATCAGCCATAGGTACATCCATGTCCCCTCCTTCTTGGGCCTCCCTCTCAACACTCTCCCTACCCCACCCTTCAGCCTGTCACAGAGCCCCTGTATTTATGAAGTATAATNTTTGGTTTGAACTCATATTTCTTCCTTTAAAAAATACATGTATGAGGTATAGCTTTTTTTATTAAAAAAATTATTGAAAGATAATTGCTTTACACAATTTTGTGGTTTTCTGTCATGAATCAGCCATAGGTACATCCATGTCCCCTCCTTCTTGGGCCTCCCTCTCAACACTCTCCCTACCCCACCCTTCAGCCTGTCACAGAGCCCCTGTATTTATGAAGTATAATTTACCTACAGTGAAATCCTTGAATTTTGAAGTTACAGTCTAAAAAGTCTTGACAAATCCATATACCTATGATACACACTTCCTAGAACGTTTTTAGTTATAGAATACTTCCTTTACTCTGAAAAGTTATCTTGAGCTTCTTTTCAGTAAATCCTCACTATCTTTTTCAGGTAGAATCTGTTCTGCTATTACCATAGCCTAGACATGACTGTTTTAGAAATCTTACTGAAATCAGGTGGTAAATATTCTTTTATATATGTTGGTTATGAAAGAAAGAACTCTAGACAATATGGTAGAGGGAGGTTTAGGATGATGGAGAACAACAGTCTCTATTATAGAAGGTGTATGTTAAGTTTCTCCTAAGAAATCTGCTGGATTAGCACAGTGCCTGGCACAGAGCAGGCATCATAAATATATCTGAGTTGAGTTACATTTTTTTTAAATTTGTCTTCAAAACATCATGCTAGTTTCTACTATACAGCAAAGTCAGTCAACCATATATCTACACATATCCTATCCCTTCTGGATTGCCCTCACATCTAGGTCACCAGCATCAAGCAGAGTTCCCTGCACNTCAGGTGGTAAATATTCTTTTATATATGTTGGTTATGAAAGAAAGAACTCTAGACAATATGGTAGAGGGAGGTTTAGGATGATGGAGAACAACAGTCTCTATTATAGAAGGTGTATGTTAAGTTTCTCCTAAGAAATCTGCTGGATTAGCACAGTGCCTGGCACAGAGCAGGCATCATAAATATATCTGAGTTGAGTTACATTTTTTTTAAATTTGTCTTCAAAACATCATGCTAGTTTCTACTATACAGCAAAGTCAGTCAACCATATATCTACACATATCCTATCCCTTCTGGATTGCCCTCACATCTAGGTCACCAGCATCAAGCAGAGTTCCCTGCACTATTCTATAGGCTCTCATTATTGTCTATTCCACACATAGCAGTGTATACACAGCAACCCCAGTCTCCCAATTAACTGTTGGATTTTAGAGACAGTGACTTTACCTAATGTTGAAAGTTCAAAATGATAGGAGAAGCCAACACTACAAGCAGGCATTTCTCATCCTTCTCACACGATGTCCATTTTCTCTCTGTGTTGTAGAGTTAACTTTCATTTGCAACCATGCCTATATCTGTTCAGTGTGAATCATAAAAAATAAATAAATAAATAAATAAAAACCCCTTGATCCTNTACCACTAGCGCCACTTGGGAAGCCTGGTAGTTGCATATTCAGTTGAAACACATACGCAAAAGCAAAACCTGCCAAACTGTTTTCCAACAAGACTCTACAACTTTACATTTCCGCTAGTGATGTATGAATAATGAACATTCTCACTAGCATTTGTTGGTGTCATTTTACATCTTAGCCCTTCTTATAGTATTGTAGTGATATTTCCTTGTTTTCATTTTCATTTTCCCAATGGCTAAGTGGTTAATTATGATGAATAAATTTTTGTGTGTTCATTTGTCACTAATGTAACTTCTTTGGTGAAATAGCTGCTCAAATATTTTCTTATCCATTTTAATCAGATTGTTGAGTTTTGAGAGTGCTTTATACATTCTAGATACTAGTTCTTTGTTGAAAAGTCAGTTTCAAATATCTCCTTCTAGTTGGTACCTTGTCTTTTCATAATCCTCACATGAGCCTTCTCAGGACAAATGTGTTCAGTTTGATGAGTTATAAATTGTCTATCTTTCACATATGGATTGCACTTTTGGGGCTAATTCTAAGAACTTTTGGCTTTATCACAGGTCCAAAAGATCTATAACTTTTTTTTCTAAAATATTTAGTATTCATAATTTACTTTTCAGTCAATTATTTTATGGTTATTAAGTTAAGGTTTCCCTTTACTGAAAAGATACCCAAATGCTCCAGTAACATTTGATGAAAAAAACCCTTGAATTGCTTTTGCACCTTTGTCAAAATGTTGTATTATGTGTGTAATTCTAAGAGAAAGACAAAATCCCTAGAGTAGCTAAAAAAAAAGTTTTTAAGAAGACTAAGATAAAAGAGCCATTCTACAATTTCAAGACCTATTTGAAAGCTACAATAATCAAGACTGCAGCATTTTCAGAAGAAAAAAACATGTATATTAATGGAACAGAATAGAGAACACACAAAAGACATGTTTCAAGATAGTTTTATCTTTGTCTTTAGTTGTTAGAAGCTTATTTATAAAGTGGCTTGGCATAGATTTGTAGGGGTTTATCCTATATGGCAGTTTATAGTCCATGGGGTCAAAAGAGTTGGACATGACTTAGCAACTAAACCACCACCACCACCATCCTATATGTGGTTGCCTAGTTTTTTTTTTTAATTTCTGATTTTATGCTTTTCACCAAATTTGGAAATTTGATTCAGCTTGATATTTCATTCAGTCCCATGGAGGATTGAAGGTACATGGATGGTCTTTTAATGCTAGTTTTGAGATCAGAAAACAGTGGCTCTAAATCATCTTTTTCTTTAAGATTAGGGATTGTAAATTGTCATGTTTCTGTGTTGCTTCTCTATTCTGGAATACTCAACAAATTTGCATTACTCTTTTTTGCTTCTCAGAATTGCCTTTTGTTGTCCTATTGTTTTATTTACCTGATTTATAGTTATATTTTGTGGGAAGGAATAAGGAGAGAAAAATTTATAACATCTTGTCTCAATGGGCACTCTGAATTTTAGCCACAGACATACCAGGACATGGAGTGCAACTTACCACCGGTTTAAACATTTTATCCAATGTTTTGCTCTCAAATGGTTTAATTGCTCTGCAGCAAGTTTTTTTGATTAATGAGTAATAATTTTAGTTGCAATTAGAATACTTTAGAATACTCTATTTAATTAGCTAAGTCTAATGGTCCTCCTATCAACTTGTGGGCTAATTGTTAAGGTAAAGGTTAAAGGAAGCGAGACAGAAAGGCTATTAATCAAAAGTGAAATAGGAAAAGATGGATGTTGGCCTCCTGGGAATTAAGCCACACAGGCTGTGTTTAGGATGCGTGACAATGCACATAAAGCACATAGTAGGCTCTCAATACACTGTAACTGTTACTTTCATTGTTGTTATCACAACCATGTTTGGAATCAAACCAATTCATTTGAGTAGAAGGATGTTTAGCAAGAGAGTCTTAGGATCATCAATAGGCTTTTACAAGTCCCAAACTTCCTCATGGGCTGCTGTAACAGCACTAATTNTGAAAGCTACAATAATCAAGACTGCAGCATTTTCAGAAGAAAAAAACATGTATATTAATGGAACAGAATAGAGAACACACAAAAGACATGTTTCAAGATAGTTTTATCTTTGTCTTTAGTTGTTAGAAGCTTATTTATAAAGTGGCTTGGCATAGATTTGTAGGGGTTTATCCTATATGGCAGTTTATAGTCCATGGGGTCACAAGAGTTGGACATGACTTAGCAACTAAACCACCACCACCACCATCCTATATGTGGTTGCCTAGTTTTTTTTTTTAATTTCTGATTTTATGCTTTTCACCAAATTTGGAAATTTGATTCAGCTTGATATTTCATTCAGTCCCACGGAGGATTGAAGGTACATGGATGGTCTTTTAATGCTAGTTTTGAGATCAGAAAACAGTGGCTCTAAATCATCTTTTTCTTTAAGATTAAGGGTTGTAAATTGCCATGTTTCTGTGTTGCTTCTCTATTCTGGAATACTCAACGAATTTGCATTACTCTTTTTTGTTTCTCAGAATTGCCTTTTGTTGTCCTATTGTTTTATTTACCTGATTTATAGTTATATTTTGTGGGAAGGAATAAGGAGAGAAAAATTTATAACATCTTGTCTCAATGGGCACTCTGAATTTTAGCCACAGACATACCAGGACATGGAGTGCAACTTACCACCGGTTTAAACATTTTATCCAATGTTTTGCTCTCAAATGGTTTAATTGCTCTGCAGCAAGTTTTTTTGATTAATGAGTAATAATTTTAGTTGCAATTAGAATACTTTAGAATACTCTATTTAATTAGCTAAGTCTAATGGTCCTCCTATCAACTTGTGGGCTAATTGTTAAGGTAAAGGTTAAAGGAAGCGAGACAGAAAGGCTATTAATCAAAAGTGAAATAGGAAAAGATGGATGTTGGCCTCCTGGGAATTAAGCCACACAGGCTGTGTTTAGGATGCGTGACAATGCACATAAAGCACATAGTAGGCTCTCAATACACTGTAACTGTTACTTTCATTGTTGTTATCACAACCATGTTTGGAATCAAACCAATTCATTTGAGTAGAAGGATGTTTAGCAAGAGAGTCTTAGGATCATCAATAGGCTTTTACAAGTCCCAAACTTCCTCATGGGCTGCTGTAACAGCACTAATTAGTAGTGTTAGCATGATCAGAAAGCCCCAAGATGCAATTACTGGGATTTATATGAAGAAACCTCCTGTGTATGAAAAATGAGCTTATCATTACCCTTCATGGGCTGAATTATTGAGTTCTCAGTTTCCCTGAGGCTTGAAATTCTTCCTCCCACATTTTTCCCCTAGTTGGATTTAAAAAGAACAGCGAATCAGAAAGATGGAAAAGGCTAAAAATGCACTCAAGAAATCTATACATTTTCTTTAAGCAGTTTTTCGTCAAAAAGACCTCATAAATGTATAGTTAAGTTTTCACTCCTCTGTAGCGTAAACACTCCCTCGACACGTGCACAAGAGTACCGGGATATTATAGGCAGAAGCTCTGTGATTGAAATGAAATAATCTGGAATAATTATTGGAAATCTTGCCATGGAATCATAATCGTTGTGCTCTTAGTTTCTTTTATCTTATATACCACAGGTTTCACAGTCTCAGAAAATTGATGTAATACTGACGCATGTTTCATAGTTCATATACATACCCATTTTCATAGATTGAATGTTGTTGGGGGATGTCACTGTTTTTTTCTAACAGTTACATAAATGTTTTACTCTCTCAGAACACAAATAAATATGTAATGTTAGCTGTTCTAAATTAATTTATATTAAGTTTATATGTGAAAATATATGTGAGAATAATTAAAAGTATTGGCAAGGTGTAATAAAAATAGGAAGGATTTTTGCAGATGGATTAGAAGCTGAGATCTGGCTAAATTGTTTATTACTTACATTCATTTGATCAAATTGTTTGACTTTTCTGAACCTATCTTTTCTCTATGATAGATGCAATGATGAACAATTCCCAAGGCTGTGAAAACCGAGCTTCTAAAATGGGGCTTGGTATATAAAAAAAGATTTTCTTCCCCTCTCATTAATTTATGTTTCTACTATTTTATAACTATTTTATAACTCCAAACCATTAATTTTTATAAATTTCAAGTATACTTCCTCTGAATTAAAAAAAAATACCCTTTCCAAACTTTTCCTATATATATATATATATATATGGAAAGGCAATGGCACCCCACTCCGGTACTCTTGCCTGGAGAATCCCATGGGCGGAGGAGCCTGGTGGGCTGCAGTCCATGGGGTCGCTAAGAGTCAGACACGACTGGGTGACTTCACTTTCACTTTTCACTTTCATGCATTGGAGAAGGAAATGACAACCCACTCCAGTGTTCTTGCTTGGAGAATCTCAGGGATGGGGGAGCCTGGTGGGCTGCCGTCTATGGGGTTGCACAGAGTCGAACATGACTGAAGCGACTTAGCAGCAGCAGCAGCATATATATATGTACACACAAACACACAGGTAGATAATTTTATATATCTGTTATACTTTAGAGATTAGAGAGTTTGAGGTTAGGGGATGGCTACTTAACACATTTTCAGGGTATTTTTTTTTAATTCAGAGAATGTATACTTGAAATTTATAAGAATTAATGGTTTGGAGTTATTAAGGTTGACTACCACAGTGTAATAGAGTTTAATTTATTAGCTGTCATAGTCCATATTGCTTGTGTTTGGCAGTATCTATAAAGTGAACTAAGAACAAGCATTAGATGCTAAAAGGTGAAAAAAATCTACACAGTCAGGAGTAGAGAAGCTCCTGTGGGGACAAGTTGAACAAGCCAATTCTGGCAAAATGTTTTTTCTCAGTGAACAGAAGTAAAAATTTGCCCTTCCTGCTAAGCTCATATATTCAAATTCTGAAGAAGAAAATGACTCCACACTTATCGGGAACTGCTCTAATTACTATTATTCATTCAAGTCCAATTGTAATCAGCTCTCTGAGTACTTGATAGAACAGTATAAAGTCACTGAGCTCTTGTTTTTCATGAAAAATCTTTCTGTTCCCAGGGAAGTAATTTTATATAGTGAGAATCATTACAGTCCAGCATCTCATTCCAATCAAATTGTCCATGGCAATTTCCGGGGTGGAAGGTGTGCTCAAGCATCAAAGGAAGGATATTCACTGACCCTCTTCTGTTGGCAATAGAATCACACACACAGAATTATTTGGTGCATAATATGAATTCTCCAATGTATTAAGTGCAGATGTGAAAAGCCTTGGAGTCCAGGGCTGACACTTGTAGCTAATGAGGAAATTTGCCAGAAGAGGGGAAAAAGCCTATGTTGAAAATCAGATGTGTTACAGTGGATATCAAAAAAGCTTCAGCCTCGGGAGCTCCAGTGTCAGAAATGTTTCTGTCATTTGAAAATTACAGACCTTGGGCAATTTATTTGACTCTGTCTACCCTTTAGTCTCTTTATCTGTAAAACAGATCTGTTCTACACGACGAATGTGCTCATTTTGAGCCACAAATTGGATAACATTCACACAATACTTTATAAATTGTAAAGCGAGGTCCAAAAGCTTCTTTTGTTTTAAGAAGTCACCATATATCAGTATATTTCAGATGTACTAGATACAGGTGTATTTTTTAAAAATCAAAATAAATGTTAAGAAACTAAAAAGACAATAAATAGCTTCATGTAAAACAAAAATTGAACAAAAAGAAAATATAATCAGAGTTCTATATGTGGCTCAATTGTGAAAAACATTTACCTGGTCACAGTAATGGAAATATGAAATAACAATTTGACAAAAAAATATAAAATTATTGTAGTGGAAAAACAGAGGAAGAAAAGTTTAAGAGGGTTGTAATAGACATTAAGAAAGGTATATGAGATAACTAAATTCTCATTCAATATTCTTGGAAGTCAGTGTACAGTGTCAGATACTTAATGATGGTATAAATATTATTTATAAATATGGAAAAAATTGCAAGAAAAAAAGATCTAAATTACTTGAAAGTGGCATGTTTCCAGTTGGGGTTGAAGAGTATGGGTAATACATTTAAGATCCTGAATCATTGCAGAATCATATAGTATTTTTTTTCTTAATTTTTTGAGGGACCTCCACATAGTTTTCCAGTGTCTCTACCATTTTGCATTCACACTGAGTGATCAAGGGTACCAATTTCTTCATATCCTCAGCAACATCTCTCTTTTTTTGTTGTTGTGATTGTTGTTAATAACTATCCAGATAGATGTGAGGTNCATATAGTATTTTTTTTCTTAATTTTTTGAGGGACCTCCACATAGTTTTCCAGTGTCTCTACCATTTTGCATTCACACTGAGTGATCAAGGGTACCAATTTCTTCATATCCTCAGCAACATCTCTCTTTTTTTGTTGTTGTGATTGTTGTTAATAACTATCCAGATAGATGTGAGGTGATACTTCACTGTGGTTTTGACTTACATTTCCCTGATGATTAGTGATATCTTTTAATAAATCCACTGGCTNGCATTCACACTGAGTGATCAAGGGTACCAATTTCTTCATATCCTCAGCAACATCTCTCTTTTTTTGTTGTTGTGATTGTTGTTAATAACTATCCAGATAGATGTGAGGTGATACTTCACTGTGGTTTTGACTTACATTTCCCTGATGATTAGTGATATCTTTTAATAAATCCACTGGCTATATGTCTTCTTCAAAAAATTCCTATTCAAGTCCTAACCCATTTCTTAATCGGGTAACTACCTTTTGGTTACTGAGCTGTGGGGGTTTCTTATGAATTTTGGATATTAACCATTATCAAGTATATGATTTACAAGTATTTCCTGCGTCCTATATGTTGGCTTTCACAATGCTGTTTGTTTCCTTTTAAATGCTGAAGATTTTTAGATTGACATAGTGCCACTTGTCTATCTGTGCTCTGGATATCTGTGCTTTTGGGGTCATATCTGTGAAGTCCTTACCAAGATAAATGTCATGAAATCTTNGATACTTCACTGTGGTTTTGACTTACATTTCCCTGATGATTAGTGATATCTTTTAATAAATCCACTGGCTGTATGTCTTCTTCAAAAAATTCCTATTCAAGTCCTAACCCATTTCTTAATTGGGTAACTACCTTTTGGCTACTGAGCTGTGGGGGTTTCTTATGAATTTTGGATATTAACCATTATCAAGTATATGACTTACAAATATTTCCTGCATCCTATATGTTGGCTTTCACACTGCTGTTTGTTTCCTTTTAAATGCTGAAGATTTTTAGATTGACGTAGTGCCACTTGTCTATCTGTGCTCTGGATATCTGTGCTTTTGGGGTCATATCTGTGAAGTCCTTACCAAGATAAAGGTCATGAAATCTTTTTTTTTTTTTTCTAAGAGTTTAATAATCTCAGGACTTATCGTAAGTCTTTAACCCATTTTGAGTTGCTTTTTATGTATGATGTAACATCAAGGTCCAATTTCATGTTTTTTAAATGTAGATATATAGTGTTACCAATAACATTTGTTGAAGACTCTTCTTTCCCTATTGTTACTCTTGGCACCGTTATCAAAGATCAGTTGGACTACATATGTGTGAATTTATTTCTGGGTGTTCCATTTGTCTACATGTCTGACTTAATGCCAGTACCATATTATTTCAACTGCAGTAGAATTTATAATATATTTTAAAATCAGACAGTATGAAACCTCCAGCTTGGTTCCTCTATTTCAAGATTGATTTGGCCATTCAACGTCTATTGTGGTTCCATATGAATTTTAGAATTATGTTTTAAATTTCTGTAAAATATGTTATGGAATTATGATAAAAATTGTACTGAATCTGTAGGTTACTTTGAGAGGTGTGGACATTTTGATAATAGTATATTTTCTAATCTGTGAATATAAGATAATATTTTCATTTATTTGTATATTATTTGATTTGTTTTATCATTGTTTTGTAGTTTTCAGTATATGAGTGTTTCATATGCTCTTGATTAAATTTATTTCTAAGTATTCTATTATTTTTAATACTATTGTAAGGGCTTCCCAGGTGGCTCCAGTGGTGAAGAATCCACCTGCAGAAGACATGATTTTGATACTTGGGGCTGGAAAATACCCAGGAGAAAGAAATGGCAACCCACTTCAGTATTCTTGTCTGGGAAATCTGATAGACAGAGGAGCCTGCAGGTTACAGTCCATGGAGTCGCAAAAGAGTCAGATATGACTTAGCAACTAAACAACNAGAAGACATGATTTTGATACTTGGGGCTGGAAAATACCCAGAAGAAAGAAATGGCAACCCACTTCAGTATTCTTCTCTGGTAAATCTGATGGACAGAGGAGCCTGCGGGTTACAGTCCATGGAGTCGCAAAAGAGTCAGATATGACTTAGCAACTAAACAACAAATGAACAATATTATTGTTATGGGATTGCTTCCTGAGTTTCTTTTTTGGATTGTATATTGTTAAAGCAATTGATTTTGTATGTTGATTATATATCCTGCAACTTCACTCAATTTATTATTTTANGTATTCTATTATTTTTAATACTATTGTAAGGGCTTCCCAGGTGGCTCCAGTGGTGAAGAATCCACCTGCAAAAGACATGATTTTGATACTTGGGGCTGGAAAATACCCAGGAGAAAGAAATGGCAACCCACTTCAGTATTCTTGTCTGGGAAATCTGATAGACAGAGGAGCCTGCAGGTTACAGTCCATGGAGTCGCAAAAGAGTCAGATATGACTTAGCAACTAAACAACAAATGAACAGTATTATTGTTATGGGATTGCTTCCTGAGTTTCTCTTTTGGATTGCATATTGTTAAAGCAATTGATTTTGTATGTTGATTATATATCCTGCAACTTCACTCAATTTATTATTTTAACAGTTTTTCTAAGTGGCATCTCTAGAGTTTTCTGTATATACAATTATGTCATCTGCAAACAGAAACGATTTTGCTTCTTTTCAAATTTGAAAGCTTTTTGCTTCCTTTTCTTGTCTAATTGTTCCAACTAAGATTTTCAGTTTATTCAGTTAAATCTTAGTTTATTACTGACATGACTAGAAGTGATGAGAATGAATATCCTTATCTTGCTCCTGATCATGCAGGGAAAAAAAAAAAACCGAACAGTTTTTATCACTTAGAACGATGTTAGCTCTAGGCTCTTCATATTCAACTTTTACGATGTTGAGGTTAATTCCTTTTATACTTATTTGTTGCAAGTTTTGTTATGAAAGACATTGGATTTTGTAAACTACTTTACATCATTGACAGGATCATGTGACTTTATCCCTTATTCTATTAATATNGAACAGTTTTTATCACTTAGAACGATGTTAGCTCTAGGCTCTTCATATTCAACTTTTACGATGTTGAGGTTAATTCCTTTTATACTTATTTGTTGCAAGTTTTGTTATGAAAGACATTGGATTTTGTAAACTACTTTACATCATTGACAGGATCATGTGACTTTATCCCTTATTCTATTAATACGGTGTATCAATCACATAAACTGATTTTTATATGTTGAGTCATCCTTGTATCCTTGGGGTAAACTCACTTGGTAGTGATGTGCAGTGTTTTAAACATGCTAATAACTTTGACTTGCGAATATTTTGTTGAAAATTTTGACATCTATATTCATGAGGGATATTGGCTAGTTTTCTTGTCTGGCTTCAGTATATCATAAAATGAGCTTCAAAGTGTTCTCCTTTTGAAATTTTTTGCAAGAGTGAGAAAAGTTGGCATTACTTGTTCTTTAAACTCCTGGCAGAATGGTATCAATTTACCAGTAAAGCTGTACTCATCTGTATACTTTTCTTTGTTGCACTGTTATCTGTCCTTCCCTTCAGTTTTATAAATGTTTTTTGCTCTTTAGTGCATATATAGCATAGATATGTTATAATTATTCTGTCTTTCTGGCGAACTGATTCTTTTCTCACTGTATAATCACCTTCTTTGTCTCTTTTGTGTGATTTAAGTGTAACCACGCCTGCTCTGTTCTGGTTTCCATACTTTTCTGTACCTTCACATTCAACCTATGCATGTATTCATATTTAAATCTTGAGTGCCTTGTAAATAGCAAATATTCGGAATAAGCCTTTTTATCTGTTCAGATACCCTATGTTTTGATTGGGAAGCATAACCCATCTACCTTTAAGGTAATTATTTATGGTAAAGGATTTACCACTGCCATTTTGTTAATACTTACAGTTTCTCTTATAGTTCTTTTGTCCCTGTTTTCTTTCTTATTG
>SJYA01003155.1:144132-170235 GCA_006410615.1 Neotragus moschatus | reverse complement strand
TCATTCCTAGCTGACAGATCACATATATCAAAGATCTAACATATAGACACTTTAAATGGGCAAATATGTGATCAAAGGCTACTATAATAATTTAAAAAATAGTTTTAAAATATTGGCTTATGCACTGTCCAGTTAAGAATTTATTTGGCATCCTTGTCATATATTCAAATTCCTAGTTGTAGTAAACCAATATTCTTTTGATCTATAGAGTGTATTCTTTAAATCTACATTCAGACACTAAACCTTTAAATACTTCTGAGCTAAACCTTGTATCTCAGGTTGGCATTTAATTGGGTTGGAAAGTTTAGAAAAAATCCTTAAAAAATACTATTTTGGTGATATTCAAAGCAACAANGTAGTAAACCAATATTCTTTTGATCTATAGAGTGTATTCTTTAAATCTACATTCAGACACTAAACCTTTAAATACTTCTGAGCTAAACCTTGTATCTCAGGTTGGCATTTAATTGGGTTGGAAAGTTTAGAAAAAATCCTTAAAAAATACTATTTTGGTGATATTCAAAGCAACAAGTACTTTAAACCTTAAACACTAAGAGATATTTTGACCCTTTAGATGGCAACCCACTGAACAGGAAGCTAGAGGACTGCAGGAAGAAAGGTTTTTGCCTTATGATATAGGATGCTTTGTCAACTACCTCAGTAATTTACATAAAGGACCAGGAATCTCCTTGAAGTCCTGAGAAGGTTTGTGTGTACTTTACCTTGTATTTATACAAAAAGTGCTACAGATTGGGATATTTTATTATTCATTATGCTTTCCTTTATTATTCAGACTAGCACAATTTCCTACTGATGATACTTTAAAAATTTTATTGAAGTACAGTTGATTTACACTGTGCTAAGTTTTGCTGTATAGCACAGTGATTCAGTTATATATTAATAGATATATATTATGTTTTATAATCTTTTCCATTGTGGCTTACCACTGTATATTGATCATAGTATCCTGTGCTATGCAATAAGACTTTGTTGTTTATTCATCCTATATATAATAGTTTGCATCTGCTAATATTGATGATACTTTTAACTCTTGTACTGGAGACAAATGCAGAGGTATCAAGAAGTCCAATTCAATATTCTGCAAAATGCTTAAAGCCACACTTCTGATTAAATCTTTTGATGACCCCTTAAAATGCATCATTTTTATTCCGTTCACAATAAGGCAAAGTCAATAGACAAATTACTTTAAAAAAAAATAGCAGAAATGTTGACCTTAGGAACTAAAAATCAATGAGGTTTTAATAGTTCATTTACTTAAAAGCACAGCATTCTAGTATTTTGTAATACAATCATAACAATAGAGATCAACTAATGTTGCCATTTTTAGCAAATTTGTGCTGGAGTTTAATTATGGAGTTATGATATCAATACATTCAGAAAAGACAAGTTAATCATAATTAGTACTGGCCCCAAACAGGTAAGTGACTAAACAGAAATTCCTAAGATATCTTTAAAAGAATTGTTCTCTGGAGAATGCTAAACTGTGATTGTTGCAAAACCTCTGGGGCCCTCAGCTGAACAAACTATTTCAGGTTTGTGGGTCAATGAAAAAGTCAGCTGCAAGTGGGAGACGGAGTGCTCTGAAAGTAAAATTTAATCAACAAAGACTGCTTGCCAAAGAAAGCTTACTTGAGAATGTAAAGAAAAATAACATTCACAATTATGAGGGCAAAAATGTTCATTCCCGCCACGAAGCTCCTGGGGAATCCCACATAACCCAGGAGAAATGAAAGCCTGGCTTTCTCTTTCTCTAGTATTTTGTAACAGGGATAATTTGGCTCGATAGTTTTGTATTTTTTCTTCAATACATATTTGTTAAGTCCTTATTCTTTGCCAGAATTTGTTGCAGACATAGAAATATTGGGGTAGCTATGACCCAGGGCTATATTCAAGATGTCCTCATGGTTCAGTACACCAGAAGATAGTCAATCATTTCAAACATATGTAAAGACTGATTATCGTCTGCAGAATGTAGAAAAGAATAAAATGACCAGTGACTGGTTACAATGGTGGCAGGGTTAGGATGGTGGGAGGAAAGTGCTCATAAAAAGAAACTAAGGATGACCCAGAGAAGTGATATGGGGAAGNTTGGCAAAGTAATGTCTCTGCTTTTGAATATGCTATCTAGGTTGGTCATAACTTTTCTTCCAAGGAGTAAGCGTCTTTTGATTTCATGTCTGCAGTCACCATCTGCAGTGATTTTGGAGCCCCCCAAAATAAAATCTGACACTGTTTCCACTGTTTCCCTATCTATTTCTCATGAAGTGATGGGACTAGATGTCATGATCTTCGTTTTCTGAATGTTGAGCTTTAATCCAACTTTCTCACTCTCCTCTTTTACTTTCATCAAGATGCTTTTTAATTCCTCTTCACTTTCTGCTATAAGGGTGGTGTCATCTGCATATCTGTGGTTATAGATATTTCTCCTGGCAATCTTGGTTTCAGCTTGTGCTTCTTCCAGCCCAGTTATATAAAGTAGGTCATATTGTCTCTATACTAGCAAGGAGGAACTGAAACTCAGGCTTTATCGAGAGAATGGGATAGATTTGGGATCTGAATATAAGCACCTTGCTTCTGAAGACATTGATTCCAACACTTCATTATTCTGCCTTTCATGCAAAATCCAAATNTCATATTGTCTCTATACTAGCAAGGAGGAACTGAAACTCAGGCTTTATCGAGAGAATGGGATAGATTTGGGATCTGAATATAAGCACCTTGCTTCTGAAGACATTGATTCCAACACTTCATTATTCTGCCTTTCATGCAAAATCCAAATTTATGAAAAAAAATTTTGCTTTTGTAGAATTCAATTCAGTACACATGATGCAATGTCTTTACCTGAGACAGCGAAAGAGTATAGGATTGAATGGAAACGTTAAAGGATAGATCAACTGGGACTATGCATGTGAACATCAAACCAGTCCATCCTAAAGGAAATCAGTCCTGAATATTCATTGGAAGGACTGATGCTGAAGCTGAAACACCAATACTTTGGCAGCCTGATGTGAAGAACTGACTACTTGGAAAAGACCCTGATGCTGGGAAAGATTGAAGGCCATAGGAGAAGAAGAGGATGACAGAGGATGAGATGGTTCATGGCATCACTGACTCTATAGACCTGAATTTGAGCAAGCTCTGAGAGTTGGTGATGGACAGGGAAGCCTGGCGTGCTGCAGTCCATGGGGTCACAAAGAGCTGACACAACTGAGCGACTGAACTGAACTGAAGTATGTGGAGTAAGAAATGGAGAAACAAAGGACAGAAAGCAAGAAGATCAGATGAAAAACTCACAGTAGCCAAGGTAAGAGAATGGTGGCTGCCTAGAGTAAAGCAGAAGAGGTGAATATAAAGGGACAATGAGTAGAAAGATGGTGATACTGAAGAGTGGAGAGGATGTGGGGATGTATTGAAGGTGATAAATAATGAATCTAGGTTTATAATCTGAGCAGTTACATGTCTATTAGTATCCCAAGCTGGGACACAAATGAGAGAGTTGCTTTCCCAGATTCAATGTTCTTATGTTTCTGAGAATTTAATGTGTATCTTTAAGAGGTGATTGTGTCCAGTGAATGTTTGAGCAAACTCCAGGAGATAGTGAAGGACAGGGAAGCCTGGTGTGCTGCAGTACATGGGATCGAAAGAGTCAGATGGACTGAGCGACTGAACAACAAGTGAATGTTTAATAAATTATTGTCAAGTCATTGGAGACTTCTCTGAGAAATGCATACAAATATCTCCAGGCAACCATAGCATGTTTGTGTCCTTTTTCCAGATAATGAATAATGTTCTCTTTTATCCAGTCTGTGTAAACATATAGGAAAAATCCAATGTCATGAGTTTCCTCTCTAGATTCTGGACCAGTATTTCCAGCAACTTGCTTGGATAATACCTCACATTTTGTGTCTGTGTGTGTGTGTGTGTGAGAGAGAGAGAGAGAGAGAGATTCAGATTGCTTTGCAGATATAATCTCACAGACAGTCACATCAGCTCCATGAAATGGGCCATAGAACAATTTATCCCTGTTTTCAAAAGGTAAAGGAAGGTTAAGTGGATTGGATTGTTCAAAACAGAAGTTCACTCCAAAGTCAGCTTGGTGCACATAAGAGCAACCACCAAATGGCTGCATGACAGGCTGTAAATTGAAGTTTATTGATACTTGATAACAGCTTGAGTTCTTAGAGTCTTCCTTTGCTTGTGAACAACAAGCTTAGAAGAGAAAAGGAGAATAGAAGTGGTATTTCTTCAAGGTAGGCAATTTATCCTTATTTCTTCGTAAGAATTTATTTTGACCTGTACTTTCCCATAAACAAGAAGCTCAAGATGATGTTCAATACTAAAGAACTATCCACAGTACATTTGCAGAAATGTTAACTCTGTAAAAGGGCTTTTCTAGTATACATTATTCTTTGTTCTATCTGTCCCCATATAAGTTTATAATTTTGTGTCTAGGTCATTCTCTTCTAATCTCTACTGATGAATATATATGTCAAACATAGATAGCCCTCTTCCCTGAATCCCAGACCCACATATGGAACTGATTATGCAATTCTTAGGTTACTAATAAATCTCTCAAAATTAGTAAACTCAGATTGAGCTTATATTTTTTCCTATATAATTATATTCTTTCTATTGCAATTTTTACTCCTCCTATGACCTTATACAAATAGCTAATTGAAACTCTGTTCTTGTTTCTTGAGTCAAAATCTCAGAGTGATTCTTATGAATCTCAAAGCATCCTTAATGCTTTGTCCTTACTCAGGCCGAAAGTCGGGTCTTCGGCTGAATTCTGCCAGTTACATTTCATCATCTATTTGTATTCCATCTATTCTCAGCATTTCCACTGCCTCACCATTTGTAATAGGCTTCTAACTTGTCATCCTGATTCTATTTTGCCCCCATAATCAATGACCAATATAGTAGGGCACATTCTGTTCACATTCTGTTAAAATGTGATAATATTTTATGCCTTCACATAAACCCTTCGGTGTCTTTCTTTCTCACTTAAAAGTCATTACTATGATGCAAAAGACCCTAATTGATCTGGCCCTGCCACTGCCCATGTGAATTTTCTTTCCTATATCCTCTCTAACCCATTCTTTCTGTCCATACTTGACTTCTTCATATATGAGCCAAACACCTACTTCGGGGCCTTTCTACTTAAGTGATATTTTATACACATATAGATGACTTCATCTCCTGCACCCTTCAGGTCCTCAATTTTGTTTGAGGTTTTCTCAAATGCTTTTAAATACACTTCATCCCCATTCCCTGCTTTAGCTTTCCCCTTAGCTCTTACTACATATATTAATTACAATATACTTTTATTTTCTTGTACACTAATTTAAACATCATAGGGACATCTGTTTTGTCAATAATATAACACATGGTTTTTATTCAATAACTATTTATTGAATGAATAAAAGGTTACCCTTTTTATGCTTAATAGAATGACCTAAAATTTTGTAAAATACATTCATGGATCTTAAGAAACCTCATCATGGAAAAATGGTTGCTCTCATATTGTTGACCTATGAAAAAATTTATGTTTATTTTATGTATTATATTTAAGCTTACATAATTGCTGATATTCAATGTACTTTTATATCAATTTAAAAAATAAAATTGATCACTTTTTCTCAGGGTTGATTTTCTCCTTTGACCTCCTGATAGTTTGTAAATTTAATTCTCAAATTCTAAAATATAAAAAGGTAAATGAATACTTGTTACTTTAACTAAAGAAAAAAAAAAGCTGTCAGTTACTCCCAACTTAACTACTTTGTGATCAGTTGCACCTCTGAATCTGTCCACAGGTTAAATACAAACCTCCATAGCTTAGGAGAGAAAAGCTCTAGACTCTACTCTGTTATGGAAGCATCATGAAATGGTAACCATGCCATCATCATTTTCCTCCTAAACTTAAAATAGTCAATATCATCTATTGATGATTTGAAATATTGAATTGTTTACATTATTCCCTGTATCACTGTAATTTCTTTAGAAGTGGAATTTCCTGATGAGTGTAACTATTTTACATTGAACAACATTTTGGAGCTTGTCTCCATTCACAGAAAAAATAAATAAATAAATAAATAAGAAGTGAATTATATAACTTTTCTTTTTGAGTGAACAATAATTGGTTGTCACTTTGACACTTTGAAATAAAATTTTTAAATAAGATAATGAGTACACATAAGTGGTGTTTATTATTCAAAGGGTAGTTTTTGCATTGTAAACCTTATCACTTGCATGGGACAATTTAATATTAGAATTGAAAATCTGAAATTGTTTGAATTTTCATGCTGCCAATCTGAAGAATATCTGTTCCAGAAAAATAAATTTTCTTGGCATCAATTTTTATCAACTAAGGCATAAAACCATATACCAGTTATCATTTTGGTAAGTAGAATAGAATAGAATTTGCAAGCATTCAAAACCAAAAAGATTGCACATCCAATCAGAAGCAGTATATTGGAAGGACTGATGCTAAAGCTGAAATTCCAATACTTTGGCCACCTCATGAGAAGAGTTGACTCATTGGAAAGGACTCTGATGCTGGGAGGGGTTGGGGGCAGGAGGAGAAGGGGACGACAGAGGATGAGATAGCTGGATGGCATCATCGACTCAGTGGACATGAGTTTGAGTGAACTCTGGGAGTGGGTGATAGACAGGGAGGCCTGGCATGCTGCAATTCATGGGGTCACAAAGAGTCGGACACAACTGAGCGACTGAACTGAACTGAACATGTAAGTGACAATCTAGCAGATATGAACTAAATGTTTATTTGAAATTTACTTCCTTTATATGTAAAAGCTGAGATAATTGAGCTCAGATATGTCAACAATACCAAAATAATCAATTATCTTCCAAGAACAACATTAAATAAATTGAAAATAATGATACATAATCAAAGTGTATAAAATTTATAGGTGTATAAAATTAAAGGTGTATAAACATGCACCCGTGTTTTTATTATAGTTATTATGATCATAATTTCTGTTTCATGACTTCTCCACCAATGTGATAATGTGATACCCATGTTCTTAAATAATCTCTCCTTAAAGAATTTCTGGAATAACAGATATCATGTGATAATTGCACTTTTATATCTCCTCTGACTTCAGCTTCTTTCTGTAGAATAGTCTCTGTTGATGCAGAAGACATTTCAAAGGACCACAGCCAAAGGGAGTTCTATAACGAAGTGTCCAAATCACCTCTCTTGATTTTTGCCATGTGTTATTTCTCGGAGATATTAAAACAGTGCTGTTTCTTCCTTGAAGTATTGAATAAAGTTTTAAAGAAAATGAATATTGTCATTTCTTTGTTGTTGTTTACCTTACCAAGGCTTCTCCTGTCCCCTAAATACATGGTCCCAAAAAGAGTTATACAGGAAGCCACAGTCAGTGAGAAATCCAGACAGTGTCCTAAATGGTTCCTCTGAACAGACTAAGGTTCTTTAGTAGTTAATGCTTGTCTGGGAAGATTTTTGTTTCCTTTAGAGTGAGTTCCTTTTCAGAAGCTTCCTTATGTATAGATTTCTGATTGACATCATCCACCAGTGTTTCTAGTATAGCCGACCTCCTGGGTGGGAAACATCTGAGGCTTAATCTTTCCTAACTAGATATGATGCTAATAACAAAAATAGGAAAATAATCTAGGGATATGGTTTAGAATATATTTTATTGACCAGTTTCATGTTAAGGCTATGAAGTTTTCCTTTCATTGTAGTCTCTCCTTTGCATAGTGAAATTTTTTAAGCCAAGCAAAAAATACCATCTTAAAAGTAGTAAACTCATGCCTGGAGCTGACCAGTCAGGATATAACCCCAACCAAAATAGGCCAAAGCATTACCTGAGTGATTTTGAAATGGCAAGAAGATTTTATGGACAAGCACCTCCCTAAAGTCAGAAGGTCAGAATATGAAATCTGACTAATCTGGGCTCTGACACTGCCTCATTCTATCCTTCTTAGAGTATGCCAAGCTTTCAAGGTCTCTGTTTACTCACCTGATAAGTAGAAAGAGTGCCAAAATCTTAACCCATCTGTAGATTCCATCTGGATGTAAAATAGAGCCACAAGTTTTCTTTAGGCTTGTGGTAGAATTTTCATAATAACACTAACATAAGACCAATGTATTGGTATTACTATACCGATATATTAACAATGACTAAAATACCAATTATTAAGTACTGTATAACTTACTTTTAAAATAACAATATATTTATATAAAATATCTGTATTGTAAGATACATGTGCTGGAAATAAACAGTTTTGGAATTATACTTTTATGGATCAAACGCTAATCTCAAAAAACAGAATCACTATAGTAAAGACTACTAGGAGAGTAGAGAGGATTAAGAAAGTATGGTACACATAGCTAGAAACCCCTATCCCATGTTCTGAACTCATACTGTCTTAAAGCATTGGCAGATATACTAATCTCTTGGGTTGACATTGCTGCATTTTTATCACCAAGAAAAACCTAATTTTCCTTATTTGTAATGTTCAATAAGTGGATTATACTGGTGTATAATAAGTATAGTGGATTATACTTATTCCCAAAGTGTGTATTGAGGAACATTAGTCTTATAAGATGTATTAAACGAAATAGTTTAGAAGTTGAAATAAACTCTTCTCATGCTTACATTCATATTCTAATATATCTAAGACATAAAGGCAAGAAACCAACTTATGTTTGATTAACCCAAATTTTCTCCAAAATTTTGGATCATATAATTCTCTTCTAGAAGTCACATTGATTAACACAGAGTAGTTGACACTGCAGGTGTCCCAGTCTTATTCTATCTCCTTTGCAATTTTAGTATAAGCATCTCCAGGGTCCAGCATTTGCATCTCTTTTTCTGAGGACTTTTTCTGCTCCTTGAAAGCTCCCATGGAGGACTTTACCTTCCTACCTTATAAGAACTGAAAGTTAACATGCTCAGCCCTCAAAGAGTGTCTAGAAAATACTCCAGGTCCTTCACATT
This sequence comes from Neotragus moschatus, assembly GCA_006410615.1. Lineage (NCBI taxonomy): Eukaryota > Metazoa > Chordata > Mammalia > Artiodactyla > Bovidae > Neotragus > Neotragus moschatus. Next base: position 161,227 of record SJYA01003155.1, on the reverse strand, counting down.
TATTGCTGAGTGTTTTACACTGACTTCCAAAGTTTCCTGTGAGAGATTAACCTCCATTCACCCCAATAGCAGCTCAAAGTCATCTTGATTGGTCGCCTTTTTTCCTGGTCTCACTTCTACACCACTGGTCTTTCTTTCACATCCTAGAGTAGCTCTTTGCACTTGAATCTTTGCCTTAGGGTATACCTCAGGGGATCGCAAACTGAGACACACGTTTTGAAAACTAGGTGCTTCTTGCTCTACTTTTCAAAGACCCAAATATCTGAACAATTACTTCTGATATCTGACAGCCTCTGAACACAAACCTCCAAGTTTCTATGTCCCAGGCTCTTTCCATTGTGTCACTCTCTTCTTAATGTATTTTTAAAAGTTGAATTTTGCTGACAATCCATCCTAGATGTTAAGTTCCTGGGTTCTTTGAAACTTTTTGAAAGCAAAATTGCACTGGAGAGTTTAACAGGCCGGAAACATGTTATTACTCTTTTAATAGGAGAGAAAGAAAGAATGCAAATCTGCTGAAAGAGAAGTAGGGGTTGTTCATCAGTGCTGGCGTGAGCTAGTGGAAAATGTGGATGATGTCAGGAAAAGATTGGTCAACAGGATGTGAAGATTGCATGGAGTTATTCCTGGGTTTGTTTTTTTGCTATGATTAGGCATATATATTTGCTAATTGGTAGCCAAGTTAGGTTCCCACCTTCCACAAAGATTGGGAGACAAGGGCACTATATCTCTCAAGGTTTACATTAAAAAAAATTTCTTCAATCCTTGAGAAAGACATTTCCCTGATTGCAAAACTGGTAAGAGGCTGGGAGAAAACTTACATTTTCTCTACCCATTTCAAAAGGGTGGAAGAAGCATAATCAATTGCAAGTTTTCTAAAGTAAATGCTCTAAGAAACAAGAGGTCACATTCTACCCTCAGCATGGAAGTTGCCTAAAGTTCAGTGAAACTGAGGGAAATGCTAAGGTCATTTTTTCCAACTACTGTTACTAAACACCTAAGTTCCCTCTTTCCTACTCCCCTTTGGCAGTGGTAGGTGATAAATATAAGAATTGTCTAGATCTGTTTCTCATTAGTAATGTGATCCTGGGATCCTTAGTTAATGTCTCTAAGCCTTATTCATAAATAAACTGGTAGTAATTATATCTTCCTCAATATCTTTGCAAAGATCAAAAGCAATCATGCATCTAAAGTTCTTTGCATAATATTTTATTCTGGTAGGACTGCCATAACAAAATACCAGACTAGATGGCTCAAATAGCAGAAATATATTTTCTCAAAGTTCTTGGGACTGGCAATTCAAGACCCAAGTGCTGGCAGGGATGGATTCTGGTGAGACCTGTCTTCCTGGCTTGCAGATGGCTGTCTACTGACTGTGTCCTCATAAGGACTTTGCCCATAGGCATCTCTGATTGATTCTATTAAATTAAGATTTCAACACTTAAGGTCTCTGATACATTCACTGCTTCTTCATGCCCATGGTCAGTAGCTTCAGTCTTGTCTGACTCTGTGCGACGCTACCCCACCAGGCTCCTCTGTCCATGGGATTTCCCAAGCAAGAATCCTGGAGTGGGTTGCCATTCCCTTCTCCAGGGGATCTTCCTGACCCAGGGATCAAACCTGTATTTCCTGTGTCTCCTGCATTGCAGGAGATTTCTTTACTGCTGAGCCACTGGGGCTCTAACTCCAAACACAGTCACACTGATGGTTAGAGCTTCTGCTTATGAATTTTGAGAGCACACAGTTCAATCCATAACATGCAGTCTCTGGATCATAATAAGAAATCAATAACTAGTAATTATAATTATTAATAAGTACACACAACTCAAAGTTCTTAAAAGATGCCTTTAGGAATTTGACAAGGAAATTTGAAAAGTGCAAAGCATGAACACTTTGGAAATAGAAAGTCTATTCTGAAAGTATACATATAACTAATTCATGTTAATCAGTGGTGATTAAGAAAATTTACTTCTGTAAATTCTGTAGCCAATGTCTCTTTGATTTGATTAGTTTTACATTGATTTGGCAGGCTGGTATTTTCTTATGCTACATAATTATTCAGGAGAAGTAGGTTTATAAAGAAAATTACATCTAGTAGATTTGTATTTTAGAGTTAGACTGAAAAAAAAAAAAAGACCTAACTTCAAAAACTAGCCTGAGACAGAGAAGAACCTCAGTAGATTTGCTCATCCCATCTATGATGGATCATATTGATTGTGAGAGCAAATATATACAAAATAGATATAACTGGCTTCAAAGATATATTTTAAGGCAAAACTATAAGGACAAAATAGAATTAACAAAAAGTGCTCTGATGAACAGATTTTTTTTAAAAGGGTCCTGGGAGATATTTCAGGAAAAAAACAAAATTGAAAGTGAAAATTTTCTGATGTAAAATTGTTTAGAGAAATCAATTTACTCTTTGTTAACCTCATATTTGGGGAACTTTCAACCTGTACCATTAGAGTAATTTACATAGTTTTCAAAACCTTTTAAAGGCAAAAGTTGCACAGTATTTTCAGTCACTGCTCGGTCTTGCATCTGGATCAAGGTATTCCAGATGTCTGAGGAGACAATCATAAAAGACAGCTACAGATGAACATTCCCAGAGTCATTAACGGGTTGCATAGAAAATGCTAGGTTTGCCCTTTCTCCATTCATGCTGATCTGGTGAATCCAGTTCAGTTGCCTGAACTTGTTTTCTTTTCTTATAATGGTAATAGGATGCCACAGATGTGATTGGCTTTGTGNCTCCTGGAGTTGGTGATGGACAGAGAAGCCTGACATGCTGTAGTCCATTGGGATCTCAAAGAGTCAGACACGACTGTGTGACTGAACTGACTGAACCGAGCATCTAACAAAATTAAGTACTTTGCATCTGCCTAATAAGTTGCAGGAAGCATGGCAGCTATAGTCCACAGGGTCACACAGAGTCAGACAAAACTGAAGCAGCTTAGCACAGCATGGCACATGGCACAATAAGTCGCAGAGCTAAGATTCAAATGCATGTCTGTATAAACGCAAAGTCAAAACTCTTGCCATTGTTTCAATCTGCTCTTCAACAGTAAAGAAATATTAAAGTAAGGGGTTATGAGGACCAAAATCGAGACACTCTAGTGTGTCTAAGTGGANAAACTGAAGCAGCTTAGCACAGCATGGCACATGGCACAATAAGTCGCAGAGCTAAGATTCAAATGCATGTCTGTATAAACGCAAAGTCAAAACTCTTGCCATTGTTTCAATCTGCTCTTCAACAGTAAAGAAATATTAAAGTAAGGGGTTATGAGGACCAAAATCGAGACACTCTAGTGTGTCTAAGTGGACAAGTAAGGATTCTAGAGGAATCTATCACTAACATTAAAGACAGTCACTCTAGAAAGTGGACCATCAGTCCAGAAAGGATGGGGTCAATATTTGGGAGTGAAAAATCTGGGACAAGAAATTATAAATGAGGATCAGGAACCTGAGTCTAAAGGCAGATTTCTTTGTCATCCAAGGAACATATTTTACTGAATATTTTTTGAATAAATCCAAGACAACCAAGAAGTGACACAAAGATACACAGATACATGGATATAGATAAACAGAAATAAGACATGCATTGCTTTAAAAGATTAGCGATTAGATAGTGGATGTTGATGGGGCTTCCCCAGTGGCTCAGAAGTAAAGAATCCACCTGCAATGCAGGAGATTCTTGAGATGCATGTTCGATTTCTGGGTCGGGAAGATTCCCTGGAGAAGAAAATGGCAACTCCCTCCAGTATTCTTGCCTGAAAAGTTCTAGAGACAGAGAGGTCTGGTGGGTTACAGTTAGTGGGAACACAAAGAGTCAGACTTGACTGAGCACTTAAGCATGAGCGCAAGTGGATGTTAAAGGTGAAGGGCAGGAATGAAGAAGGAACATAAGAAAGCAAGGTTGATGTGTAACGACGTGAAATGGACCTTGGAGTCAAGTAGCCTGAGTTCATATCCTGTCTGTGTGTAGTTTAACCTCTGGAGCGTCTTTGTACTTTTCTGTAAAACAGGAACCACGATATTTATCTGTTGTGCTTGTTGTGAAGATTAGAAATAATATATAGAAAATGTCTATCAGTGCTTCACATGAAATATATATAAAATAAACGGCAGTGGCAGTTTCTTTTTTATACTACTGTTAGACTCATATGAGTTTGAATGTCTTTGACAAGAGAGAAAGAGCAAAGTGATAGATTTTGATGGCTAGATAAAGTTTTCTATGCACAAGAGAGGTATAGGATAGGGAAAAAGAGGAAAAAAATATATCAAAATAGGCAGGTTCCATTTCTAGTACTCAAGAAATCAGTGGTTTAAATAGGAAGCTCTTATCCATTCACATTGAAAAAGAGACTAACTTGGAAGGCGACATTTGAGGCATTAAAGAACCTGCTTATTTCAACGCTGTTGTTTTACAATCTGAAACTTGGATCACAGGGGGAAAAAAGTAAGCCATAGTTCCATGTTTCCAGTTAGTAAACAGCTCCTTAGAGGTCATAACTCCAATGGGAAGATTGAAATATGGTTCACAGATCTTACATTCTTTTCCAATAATAAAGAATGACTGGACTGGCAAATTGTTTAGTTAAAAGAAACAATAAATATGTACACAGTAAAAATTAAGAGTATAAATTATCTAAAGCAAGTTCTACCATTTCTTCAAAAAAGATAATTTTTGTATGAAAACCCAAGTTTCAGCCACATGAAGCTAGTGGCTACTTAACCCTTTTGACCAATGGGGAATCATGAACTCCGGGATGGCAGGTCTCTGATTCACAAATCTTCTGTTTGTAAACTGGGCAAGTATTGAATTATTATCAGTATCCACAGGTACTGAAAAAGAAATTAAAGAGACAAAGCACAAAAATCAGGTAATATGCTAGACACTGCTAAATGAGAACTTTAAAAAGTGAAGTGAAATACAGATAAAAAATAGAAGTTTTGTAAGTTAAAAAAGATTAACAGATTATACATCTTTTTGTTTTAAGAGCACTTATAAGAGACAATAATAATGCATATGATAGACTATAATGGAGATTTTAACATTATGCTCTCAAATAAGTAGAACATAAACTTTGTATAACTTCCCTAATAACATGTAGTTTATATATATATATATGTGTGCTAGTGTCCCCTTGATAATGTGTTTGTGTGTGTGTGTGTTCGTGCATGTGGGTATGTTTGTGTGTACACACTTCAGAGTTCAACTAGGAAATCTCCTCATGTGAAATAAACATGTTAAATAAACATGTGAAATGTTGTTATAATAGAAAATGGTATGTATTCTCTACCTTTGAATAGATTTATCTAATCTTGAATAATTGCCTAGTAAACAGTACTATTTGGGTACTTCAGTATGGATGAGTGATGAAGAAATCAAATAAGCTAATATATGTATATATAGGCTTCCCTGGTAGCTCAAATGGTAAAGAATCAGCCTGCAATGCAGAATACCTGGGTTTAATCCCTGGGGAGGGAAGATCCCCTGGAGAAGGGAATGGCAACCCACTTCTGTGTTCTTGCCTGAAAAATCCTATGGACAGAAGTGAAGTGAAGTTAGGTGAAAGTCACTTACTCATGTCCAACTCTTTGCGACCCTATGGGTTATAGAATACAATCTATGGAATTCTCAGGCCAGGATACTGGAGTGGGTAGCCGTTCCTTTCTTTAGGGAAAGTTCCCAACCCAGGGATTGAATCTAGGTCCCCCACATTGCAGGGGGAGCTTCCCTGAGCCACCAGGGAAGCCCCATGGACAGAAGAGCCTGGCTATAGTCCATGGGGTTGCAAACAGTTGGACATGACTGAGCGACTGTCATTTTCACATCTGCTTTCATGTAAAACATAAATGGTGGAGAGTTGCAACAGTCTGTGAGGGATCAGATAAAGCAAATTATTTTGCTTAAATAGAAGAAATCTAGAATTTGTTATAATTATTTTGAGCCTATGATTAATTCCAGAGAAAACAGGAGAGGAGAACAAGAAGAGTTAATGTTTTTAATTAGGTGAGGAATCCAGTGAGATTAGTTACAATCAGAAACACCTATTTCATTTATTGAAAAACAAAATAACATCAGCTACACGCCAAAGAGATTGGGTAGTAAAAGAGCAGAAGATAAGGCATCTGGCAGGCAACCTGTAGACAAATTTGCTTGAATCAGTTATACCATGCATCATAGGCTCTCTATTTCACTGTTTATAAATATATCAAGACATGGATTGCCTTAGCTTACATCTAAGCTAAATCTAATTTGAATAGTGGAGACAGAGGAAAGGGTTATTATCAATGCAGACCTAGTAAAAATAGTAACATATTACATCTACAGAATTTACTAAACTTTTAAAATTATTTAATTGCATGTACTCTTTATTTGGATTAGTATCTTTGGATGAATGTATTTTTGAAAAATGTGTTTAATTTTCCTTTCTCCTTAGGGATGCTTAAGGGGAAATATCTACAAACCATAATGTGTACCACTTCAATCCGCCTCCTGATAATTAACCAGAATTCATTCAACCTAACTACTGGAAATGGAAAAGAGAAAGAAAATTTTATCTATAAATTATGATAAAAATGATAATATCTACAGTCAGTTACATTAGACATTCATTTAAGCTTAATTTACTGAAGCAAATTCAATCTCTGTCTTGGTGAATTTTAGGTTTTATTCTAAGTCAATTGCAATCTGAATTTATAGAATGACATTAGGGTATTAAGATATGTGCCCTCTCCTCAAAACAGTCAATAGGCTCCCAGTCTTACTTTTGATCTTAAAAAATTTATATTTCAAATTAAAGTTGTCAACTTAAGGAGTTGAATAAATGCAGAAAGAGCAAAATTAGAATGAAACTGAAAACAGGATAAATCAGTTCAGACATTGAGATGAATGGTTTACTTACTTAGCTAAAGCATAAAGACTTTTACAAAATTATAAATAGAGGTGCTTTTCTTCTGGCTATATAAGAGAATGTGTCTGTGCATCTTAAGTGGCTTCAGTCATATTCCGCTCTTTGTGACCTTATGGACTGTAGCCCGTCAGGCTGCTCTGTCCATGGGATTCTCCAGGCAAGAATACTGGAGTGCCCTTCTCCAGGGGATCTTCCAGACCGTGGGATGGAACCCATGTCTGCTGCAGCTCCTGCACTGCAGGTGGATTCTTTCCCGCTGAGCCAATGGGGAAGCCCACACAGGAGGGTACAATATATTAATCTCTTTAAGAGATTAATCTACTTTAAGATTTAAGTAGAGCTAAAATTTAGATTTTTCCAAATATAGTATTTTGATCTTTTATTAAGTCAAAGATCATAATAAAAATTCCATTTTATAACATCATCTTCCACTTTCCCTTTAAATAGGTGTCATTTGATAGATTGAAGTATATAAATGTAATGTAATAATGAAGAAGTAAAGCTTCTGTTTATTCTTAGCATGGTATGGACTTTAAGAATTTATTTTAAGAGACAAGCAGTTGTGTGTTTGAATTCTAATTTTCTCATTTAATATATTTTTGACTTTGAAAAGTTTTTTGTATAATCCCTGAGCCTTAGTTTGCCATAGTTAAAATGAAGTTAATAAAAATAAGATTATTGTGAAGAGGAGATGAGCTCTGAGTGTAGTGTTTACCATTGACTATGGCACATGGTTAAGAAGTCTCTAAGTTGTTATTCCTAATTCTCTCTCTTCTTTTGTTCTGTCTACTTCTGCTCTTTGCTGTCTTCTTTGTATTATTATCACCACTTGTCCTAGCATCCAATTAGTCAAATAAAAAATCAATAGATCAAATAGCTGAATGTGATAGATAAGCTATATTGATTCCAGAACAGAGCATCTAGTGGCCTTATTCACTTTAGAGCAGAATGTAGAAAATGCTTCAGAAAGGTAACTAAATTGATGAAGTCACTATAATNTCTCTCTCTTCTTTTGTTCTGTCTACTTCTGCTCTTTGCTGTCTTCTTTGTATTATTATCACCACTTGTCTTAGCATCCAATTAGTCAAATAAAAACTCAATAGATCAAATAGCTGAATGTGATAGATAAGCTATATTGATTCCAGAACAGAGCATCTAGTGGCCTTATTCACTTTAGAGCAGAATGTAGAAAATGCTTCAGAAAGGTGACTAAATTGATGAAATCACTATAATTTTTTGTTTAACTTATTATCAATATCATAACAAATTATATATGGTAATGAAGATTCTAATCATTATGGATTTTTTGTGGTTTCTAATTCAAGCTCTTATAATAACCAAGTTTTCATATTATTTTATTTTTTAAATTTAACTTCATACATGGATATTATATATTGAATTTCACAAATAAATATAAAATATGTGAAAACTTAGGGCATTTGGGGAAAATATAATCAATTAAGGTATGCCTTCCCTGGTGGCTCATATGGTAAAGAATCTGCCTGCAATGCNATGACTATGTCACAGGTGGGAATCCTCACGCTGGCTCCTGGCAGCAGGCATATTCGGGTTTCCTTATTTTTGGGGTGTAGATGCTCAGGGAAACTCAGGGGGAATCTCTGAAATCCGAATTGCCTTGCCCATCGGATTTCTGCCACGTGACCGTTTCACGGGTGGGATTTCCATGCTGGCCCCTGGCACACAATAATAAAGTGTGGGAAGCTCATACAGAGATGGGAATACCAGACCATCCTTCCTGTCTCTGGAGAAACCTGAAGTCAAGAAACAACAGTTAAAACCCCATACAGAACAACTGATTGGTTCGACACTGAGAAAGGAGTACGACAGGGCTATCTGTTCTCACTCTGTTTGTCTAACCTATACACTGAGCATGTTATGAGAAATGCCATGCTGATGAGTTACAAGCTGAAATCAAGATAGGTGGAAGAAACATCAACAACCTCAGATATGTGGATGATACCACTCTAACGGTAGACAGCGAAGAGGAACTAAAGAGCCTCTTGATGAGGGTGAAAGAGGAGAATGAAAGAGCCAGTTTAAAGCCAAATATTAAAAGAACTAAGATCATGGCATCTGGCCCCATTACTTCATGGCAAATAGAGAGGGAAAATGTGAAAGTAGTGACAGATTTCCTCTTCTGGGGCTCTAAAATTACTGCAGATGGAGACTGCAGCCATGAAATCAGAAGTTTGCTTCTTTACATGAAAACTATGACAAACCTAGACAAGGTGCTGAAAAGCAGAGACATTACTCTGCCGACAAAGGTCTGTATAGTAAAGGCTATGATCTTCTCAGTGGTCACATACAGTTGTGAGAGCTGTACTGTAAAGAAGGCAGCGTGACAAAGAATTGATGACTTCAAACTATGCTGCTGGAGAAGACTCTTGAGAGTCCCTTGGGCAGCAAGGATATCAAACCAGTTAATCTTAAGAGAAATCAACCCTGAATATTCATTGGTAGGACTGATGCTGAAGTTGAGACTCCAGTATTTTGGTCATCTAATGGTAACGGCTCATTCATTGGAAAAGCCCCTGATGCTGGGAAAGATTGAGGGCAGAAGCAGGTGTCAGAGTATGAGATGGCTGGATGGGATCACTGATGCAATGGACATGAACTTGGGCACTTTTAGGAAATGGTGAGGGACAGAGAGGCCTGGAGCACTGCAGTCCATGGTCAGCCATGACTGGGCGACTGAACAACCACAACAACTATATATATATATCTACACCTCATATGTGTATATGCCACATCAGCTTTATCCAGTCATCTGTTAATGGGCGCTGAGAGTGCTGCAATACCTAAACTATCGTAAATCATGCTGCAATTATCATAACAGTGCACATATCTATGTAATTAGTGCTTTTGTTTTCTTTGGATAAATGCCCAGGAGTGGTATTGATAGATCATATGTAGTTCTGCTTTAAATTTTTCAGAAATCACCATACTGTTTTCTATAGTGACTGCACAAATTTACATTCCCGCTAACAGTGCAGGAGGGCTCCTGTTTCTCTATGTCTAATTGCATATTTTATTTCTGTGAATAAAAAGATTTGCAATGGGTCTTTTGTAATGAGATACCTAAAACCAACTGAACCCCTTGCTCTCAGCTTGTATTTTATTATATAACACTCAAAAACAAAATTAAGAGCTGCAAAAGACAATAAAAGATGTTTATAAATGCTAAAAAGAGATCACTTTCATGTGCATTTTGTTTAAACACAATAATATACAGACAACTTTCAATTCATGTTATAGATATGGATGTGAAAATGATCACAAAAGACCACAAAGTTCTCAATATATTTTGCAAATAAATCAGATTTTCTTTTAAAAGAACAGGCAAAGGCTTACATTCTAGAGGGGTGATAGACTATCAGCATGGAAAAATTAACTAGACAATTTTAGGTTCTCTGGAGATAAATCAGACAAAAGATGAGGAGATGGGAGTTGGTTGCTATTTTCTTCAGTGCTTAAAGACCATTACTCTAAGAAGTGAAAATCAATCTGAGACCTCCTTGGAGTAGGCTGTGTATCTAACATATTTAATGAATCAGGTTTGAATATGGAAATTGTTTGAAATCTGTCCAGGTTATCTGGATAAGAGTTTAGATATTTTATAATCTGTGTATTTGAAATATTTATCTGCTAAAACATCATAAAATTGTGAAAAAATGGATTGATATTTGTACCTATGACGTAAAATAAATAAGAACTAATCTTAGGGGTACAGCTAGTGCTAAGAGATTATTAATTGCACTCACATACTCATGGGAAANGAAATCTGTCCAGGTTATCTGGATAAGAGTTTAGATATTTTATAATCTGTGTATTTGAAATATTTATCTGCTAAAACATCATAAAATTGTGAAAAACTGGATTGATAAATGTACCTATGATGTAAAATAAATAAGAACTAATCTTAGGGGTACAGCTAGTACTAAGAGATTATTAATTGCATTCACATACTCATGGGAAATATCATAAATGAGAATTAGTGGTTAAAGTGATGTCAGCCTTTTATAATCCATGTAACAGAATAACATGTAAAACATAAGACAATTCTTTTCAATTTATTGTAACTCAATTATCTTATTTGTTTAGAGCTTTTACTATCAAATTCCTTCTTTGAATAGTGTAGAAGCTTGCAAGAGTAGATTGCTGGGCTCTCAGCTTCCTTTGAAATGTATATTGTTAACAAAATTCTTGAATATAAGCATACAGGACTCTATACTTATAACAACAGGGAATCTTTACCTCAAGAAAAGCATTTGATAGCTGTAGTGACTGTGCACATTTTTTTTTTAATTCAGTTCTCAAAACAAACAGAAGCACACATACTGTTCAATAAATTTTATTACCAGGTTACCCTCTAATTTGGTCTCTTAACATGCTGTCACTGGTTTTCTTAAAATATCAATAGCTTCTTAAAAGAAAAAAATGTATTATTTAGACATTTTTAATTCCAGTGAGGCTATTTGCCATTTCACTGGGATCAATATTTTATTTCATTTTTCTTCTAAGAAACTATTATATGGACAATGAAAAATATGTGTATATAAATACTGAACTGGAATATATACAGTAAACATATATATAGCTATGGAGAGAGTCATTCTACATTTATCTTTTTTCTATCAACTCAGAAGGAATCAGGATTTGTGTATAAAATCTCATTAGTTTGGGCCATTCAATCTTGTGTACTGAAATGGCTCATTAATTCTAGGAGACAGTGTTGAGACAGAGTGTTCTGCAGCTGGATTCAGATCCTAACTCTGTCACTCATGAAGTATGTGGCATTGAAATTGTTACTTTACATGTTTGAAATTCAGATGCCTCATCTATAAAAGGTGACTGTTAATGCTCCAGCTGTGCAGTGTTGCTGAAGAGGCCAATAACATCTGGCTTTTAGAGCTTTGTCCAGCTCCTGATAAGATCTCAATGAATATTGCCTCCTCCTGCTTCTGTTCATGGAACTCAGAGTAACCACACTGGGCACAAGCATAGAGTGTATCCAATGCTTTTTTATTTCGTTAATGTAAAGTGACTATTTGATTTGCAAAGAGCATCAAATAGCTCTACGAATTAGGAATGCATTTGTTTGTGAGTGATAGAAAGCTCCACTAATCTTGAAACCACGTACTGCTTTCTTACCTAACCAGAATTTGAGAGATGTGCTGTTACCTGGCTTGATGCCTAGTGATCGCAACATGGCTGGCTGCTACAGACGGATCCATCAAGAAAATCTTCAAGGGAGAAAAATGGGTGCAGAAGAGGAAGGAGTCACTTCTGCTCCCTGCTCTTTCACCAAGAAATCAGCAGGTTTCCTATAACTTCCCATAAAATTCAGTGATGACTTACTGGTATTGGCTGTGTTATATGGTTACTCTCAGTTGCAAGATGTACTGTAGGAGCAAGCTGGGACTTGCTGTCTTTAACAAGTTAAGGTTGCACTAGGGAAGAAGGTGAGAAATAGCTGCTAAGTAATATTTTAGAGTCTGCCATAATAGTCATTAAAGGAAATATCAGAATCCAGTTAGATGTCCATATATTTGTTTTATGATTCAGTATTTATTGTTTTAATATCAAATTGCCTATGCGAAAGTGCTACCATGAACTTTTCATTGCTTAGTTTTTCTGGAGTTTGAATTTAGCATTAGTGTGGGAAGATTTTATTTTTCAATTGAAATTCTTTATGGGTTTTAGCTTGTTTTCTTGAAAAAGAACCATCAGTTGGGCAAGGTGCCTCTAGAGAAATTGTTCCCACTCACTCAGTTCATTCATCACACCCTAGCTGCACTGGCTTCTCTTATTTTCCCAAATATGCCTAGTTCATTCCTACTCCAGGGCTTTCACACTCCTCCCTTCAGTTTTAGCAAGTGTTCTTCTAGCCCAAACCTTCACCCATCACCATTACTTTCCCCAAAAGAAAAATTTTAGCTTTGAGGTGAAATTATTGGTAAAGATATAAACTGTTGTGATTCCCGACATTTTGGGGAACTCTTTTCCTCCCCTCAGTAAATATGCTGGGAGCTTTATACTTCTACTCTTTGAAATAAAACTCTGCCTTTATGAGTGTTTACATGTCCATCGAAGATCATTCATGGGCTGAACCCAGATTCTTGTCTCAAAACTCTCAATTATAGTAATAGCATGACAACATTGAGATGTATCATTTTGCTACTCACTAAACAGAGAATAATATCTCATTTATATGAGTAGGAAAACAAATTCTAGCCTTAGCTGAGCTGAATATCTTAATATCTCTTAAAGCTTCTGCATTATATGGCACAATCCAGCTCTTGCTATTTCATGTAACATGGTGAACAGTTCCTGTGTTTTTTCAGCTACAATCAAGGATGAATCAAGTCTTAAGGATCCAGCCACATTAAAGAAGATCAAAAAGTTATTAATACTTACCAGAGTTAACAAAAAGTTCTCATCTCTCTATTAACATATCACGATATTATGTGACTCTACCATTGTTCACTAGAAGAGTAGTTTCACAATGGCTTTATATTCTTTTATTGGTTTTTCCTAACAAAAATCTATACTGCTACAAAGGTCAGGGATCATGTTACAGTGTCATTTACAGAGTCTAAGTGGTTCATTGATTGCTGGTCTCCTGACTCACCTGTATAACTAGCTAAAAGGTTATCTTCTCATTGATGAAAGTCATCCAGCAGGCAAGACAATAGACTGCATTGATGAAATGTCTAAAGGCAAAAAATGCAATTCCAATTCACTGTGAAATTCTAATTGGGAAACCAACCGTTTTAAGNAGAAGAACACTAGCTAAAAGGTTATCTTCTCATTGATGAAAGTCATCCAGCAGGCAAGACAATAGACTGCATTGATGAAATGTCTAAAGGCAAAAAATGCAATTCCAATTCACTGTGAAATTCTAATTGGGAAACCAACCGTTTTAAGCCTTCACTGTTGAGAAGTAGTTCCATTTATTTTCTATTGCCTGTAGCCCAGTGTTTTAAAGCCTGTTGATTGCTTGAGGAAGTGGCAGTGACCGATCCTGAATTTCCAGGTGGTCTGACTGAAAATCCAGAAAATGGTGGTTCTTTTCTGATGTGTTTTAGCTTAATTGAAACCTAACTCTTCCCAGGACCACATGTTTTTTCAGCTTTCCTCTTTAGAGGGTAATGATAGCTGCTGCACATGTGAGGCCTTCTGCTGTCTTCAGTAGAAAATATCTCACATAACAAGACAATGGTCCCATCACTTCATGGCAAATAGATGGGGAAGCAGTGGAAACAGTGACAGACTTTATTTTTTGGGCTCCAAAATCACTGCAGATGGTGACTGCAGCCATGAAATTAAAAGAAGCTTACTCCTTGGAAGGAAAGTTATGAACAACATAGACAGCATATTAAATAGCAGAGACATTACTTTGCCAACAAAGGTCCATCTAGTCAAGGCTGTGATTTTTCCAGTACTCATGTGTGGATGTGAGAGTTGGACTATAAAGAAAGCTGAGTGCTGAAGAATTGATGCTTTTGGACTGTGGTGTTGGAGAAGATTCTTGAGAGTCCCTTAGACTGCAAGGGGATCCAACCAGACCATCCTAAAGGAGATCAGCCCTGGGTGTTCATGGGAGGGACTGATGTTGAAGCTGAAACTCCAATACTTTGGCCAGCGATGCAAAGAGCTAACTCATTTGAAAAGACCCTGATGCTGGGAAAGATTGAAGGCAGGAGGAGAAAGGGACAACAGATGATGAGATGGTTAGATGTCATCACTGACTCAATGGACATGACTTTGTGTAAACTCTGGGAGTTGGTGTTGGACAGGGAAGCCTGGTGTGCTGTGGCCCATGAGCCACAAAGAGTTGGGCACGACTGAGTGACTGAACTGAACTAAATTGAACAAGACAATGACATTCTGAAGTCTACGTATCTATTTCCATTTTACAGCTAGAGAACTTGAGACTCAAGAAGTATTCAAACTTCTTTATAAAGGAGGTTCCCACTCCCCATGTGAGCAGAGGGGAAACACTAAAATTCCCCAAGTCATCATTGCTGCTCCTTATCTATCACCTTTATTTTCATATTCACATATGTTCTTGGATCTTATGTAACTTTGCTCTTCTGTATACCTCTTCAGTGATTTTGTTTGCAATCCTACTGTCTATTCCTTCACACCTGCTGTGGCTTGGATCCTGCACTGGGATGACTTCAATATTCATCTTGACAACCTATTTTATACTCTGATCTCAAATTTCTTACTAACTTCTCCTAGGTCTTTCTTATCCACTCCAGAATATCACATTTAGGGAGGCACCCAGACTTTATTTTCCCAACAGCTCCATACATGAAACATTAACTCTGATATCCTTTGGACCAAAGTGAATCTCTACACATGGCTTGGTATCCAGGGAGAGGCTGGAGACAAGCCTGTTAGCTGGAGACATTCCTGTCCCTGAATCAGCAGAAGCTATAAATCCCTGGTTTCTGGAATTTGTTCAGTGAACCTGAGTTTAGGATACCTTCTTTTCAGAACACTGAATTGCTGTTACCTCTATCAGACACTGTTATGTCTTTTTTACGCTTTAACTATGCTTGTTCATTTCCTCATTAATATTGCCTTGATCTCTCAGTCTGATTGATCTCTTAGATTATCGCTTACTTGTCAATGATGATTTAATAATAATAACAGAAGCAATAGTAACACCATTATATTATTTATCACTGTTTTTCAATAATCAATCATGCATTGCAGATGGTAGTTTCTATGTTTATAAACTGATTCTCAGCAAAGTAAAGTAGACTACCCACAGCGATATAGTTAATAAGCGACTTAACTAAGATGAGCAAACAGGTCTGCCAGTGTTGTTCCAAAGCCCTTGTTCTTTTTATTTGATCTGCCCCATTGGCACTCACTCTGCTGACATGCACTTGTGATCATCGCCATCAGGTCTCCTGTGCGCACAGCTCTTCCTCTGAGTCACCACTACGCAGTCATGGTGGGTCTCCAAGGCTGTGTAACTATAGTCAGCTTCCATCCCTAGCCAACCGTGCTGTGACTGCAAACTTTACTTTTCCTTACACTCCTCTGACCCTCCATTTATCATCAGACAAATGGCACGTGCTTACTCACATACACTTAAAGCAGATGACTTTGCATCCTACTTTACAGAGATATTTTAAGTTTTCAGACACAAGACTTCTCAGCATGCCATCCTCCCTTACCTCTTATTTGAACCCATGTGTATCCTCACAGCTATCCTTCCTGTCTCCCTAGAGAAGATGCTCTCCATCTGCTTGTCCNGCTTACTTACATACACTTAAAGCAGATGACTTTGCATCCTACTTTACAGAGATATTTTAAGTTTTCAGACACAAGACTTCTCAGCATGCCATCCTCCCTTACCTCTTATTTGAACCCATGTGTATCCTCACAGCTATCCTTCCTGTCTCCCTAGAGAAGATGCTCTCCATCTGCTTGTCCAAAGTTAATCTCTCTGAGTTCTAATTGTAAGCCTCTCAGGATCTTGATCTGTTAAGATTTTCCCCTCTTTCATAATTTCATGTACCTATATCTTTTTGTGTTGTGCTGTCCTTAGTCACTCAGTCTTGTCCGACTCTTTGTGACCCCATAGACTATATATCTTTTTAGACTCTATTAAATCTATGTAGATGTAATTTTTAGAAATGATTTTTGCCTGCAAATAACAAAACGCACTTCCATCAATGTCTTAAGAAAATATAAGTCACTTTGTTTTTATGTAGCAGAAAATCTGGAATGAGAAAGTTGTGTCATGGATTTAATAGCTTAGAATTGTCAGGGGCAATGTATTCTTAATTCTCTCAGCCCCATCCTCTCATGTAAACATGCTACTGCAGTTACATGCATCATATCTTTTTAGAGAGCTCTCAGCAGATTTCCACCCTGATCTTATTGGCTAGAATTTATTGGTCAGTTGGTTTTGCAAAGCTACCAAAGATCCTTTGACAAATGGGAGGGGGGGGGTGAATGTGCACTTCATTATGGCTAAAGAGTGAGGCAGAAAAGGAAGAAGGGAGTTAAGAAAGGGTGCTTTTAGTGAACCTATAGCGTCTGTCAAAACACATGTGTATACTTTAGTGTCTCCTGTCTTTAAAAGATTGGAGGAGGCAATGGCACCCTACTGCAGTACTCTTGTCTGG
>SJYA01003155.1:127428-144084 GCA_006410615.1 Neotragus moschatus | reverse complement strand
TGGTGGGCTGCAGTACTCTTGTCTGGAGAATCCCAGGGATGGGGGAGCCTGGTGGGCTGCCGTCTATGAGGTAGGTTATTCAAAGACGGTACCAAATGTGGATTTTCAGTTTCCGACCCTGTATTCAGCCAGTGTCTTCTCCCTTCTCTGTAGCATCTGAATGTATCAGATTTTACTCTTTGCCAGGGTTTGCTGGCAACCTAGTTCTCTAAATTTCTGGATCCCTCTTTGTGGACACTGGAGCTGTGACCACCTCACAGGAGTTACTGCTCCTTATTTACTTCTATCTGAAAACGCATGTTGGGACAATCATATATACCAAACAAACTTCTGGAATTTGCTTTGCAGTTATTAGTTTTCACATTTTTTCTCTGTTATCATTTTAACACTGTATTTAGAAAAAACTTTTGAGATGTGTTGAATCTGCCTTCTTAAATTGCAAGTTTTATCTTCTTACATTTGTTGACAAATTTTATGTCTATATTTCCTACTATATNCATATATACCAAACAAACTTCTGGAATTTGCTTTGCAGTTATTAGTTTTCACATTTTTTCTCTGTTATCATTTTAACACTGTATTTAGAAAAAACTTTTGAGATGTGTTGAATCTGCCTTCTTAAATTGCAAGTTTTATCTTCTTACATTTGTTGACAAATTTTATGTCTATATTTCCTACTATATTCTGAAATATGGGAACAGAACTAGTTTATCTATTTTATTTCACTTCCTTAGTACCATGCACCATCCTTGAATACACAATTATTGATGAATGTGAATGGAAAAGGTAATCAATTAAAAACTAAGTGCTCACAGGATTTGAAATTCAACTAGTAGCCTTGTAGTACAGGATTACTCCTTTACTAACCCTGTGAAGTAGTGAAATTTTATTAGTTATACTAAAATTTTTTATTAATTAATTACATTTCCTGTTGCTTTTATAAGGAATGATGCACTGTTTCCATTGTTTCTTTTTTCTTCTTTCTGGCAATGCCATGTGTCACGTGGGATCTTAGTTCCCTGAGCAGGGGTGGAACCTGTGTCCCTGCCCTGGAAGTGCAGAGTCTTAACCACAGGACCACCAGGGAAGTTCACAGTGAAGTTTACTTATCTCACTTCTTAGTAGCTCTATCTTTAAGAAAAATATCATTGTGTGTACTTCATGTTCTAAGATAAAGTCAAATAATGGATATAAACACACTTTATAAATTACAAAATGTTAGTAGTCATTATCTGACACATTTCTCTTTTGATAATCATCATGTGGAATCTCATAAAAGGATTAATCAATTAATCTAAACATCAATTTTCCAATTCTTTTGAAAGAAGCTGACAAATTAATGAACATTCATCAAACAGCTATTTAATAATACTATGTACTAGATCCTGCTCTAGAAATATATCAGAAATAGAGCAGCGACCATTAGATCAGTCTGGCTCACATAAACCATTCTTTCTGGTAAGTGATACTGGGCAAATGTATTAGTTTCCCATTTGCGGCTGAAATAAATTGGCACATTCTTCAAAACAACAAAAGTGGGTTATCTTTCATAGCCCAAAGTCTGATATTCACATGTTAAAACCAACATCTAACCAGGGCTGTTCTTTCTGGAGGGACTAGAGAAGAGTCTGTTTCTCTGCCCAACTTTGAGAGGCTGCCACATTTTTGGCTCAGAACTCTACTTCTTCATCTTCAAAGCAATAATCTGAGAGTTAGTCTTTCTCACACTGCCTTCTCTGGTTGGACAGTGATTCTCCTGCCTCTGTCTTTCACTTTTATAATGCTTGTGCTAAATTTGATTCACTCTGCTAATCCAGATTACCCTATTTTAGAGTCAACTGGTCAGCAACCTCAGTTCTCTCTATTATCTTAATTCTCCTTTTCTATGTAAGATAACATATTCACAGATTCCAGAATGTGGACATCACTGGGAAGCTCTTAGTTTGCCCACCATGGTTTGCCTGTCCCTTAGCTTAATAAATGTCTTTCTGCGTTTCTTTATGAATGTGTGTTATGCCAAACAGAAACCCACTCCATTATTCTTGCCTGAGAAATCTAACGGACAGAGGAGCCTGGATGGCTATAGTGCCTGAGGTCTCAAAGAGTGGGACACACCTGAGCAAGTAATTACATTAGAATTAGAATNAGTGGAGCTGAAAAGCATGTTTTCAGGGGTAGACCAGACTTAGTGGCATGTTGAGAAGGTTAAATGGGAAGAGATACAAGAGTTTAGGATGTTGCCTTCTCACTTCAGTCCTCTGGGGAAACTGAAAAACAAATCCATTGGCAATTGATAAAGTTAGGGTTCAAAAGTCATTCACACTTTTACCCAACAGACAGGGAGGCCTGATGTGCTGCGATTCAGGGGGTTGCAAAGAGTCAGACACGACTGAGTGACTGAACTGAACTGAATTGAGTAAAAGCTTAGTATTGAGAAATTTTTAATATTGATCATCCCCGGTCTGTATTGCAAAATGTGGTATTGGTGTAAAATAGTCATAACAACTAACCTCCCTAAATTTCTTCCATTAAGTTCTGACTAACAATAGCATGATTAATTTCTGTCCCAATTAGTATTGAACCTATCTGAAATGATCAACTGTAAATTAAGTTTTAGACCATGATACAGACATTAATCTGAATCATGCCATAGCAGGATGGAAAAGGGACCTTCTCTATGCTTCTCAAGTGACTTAAATTTTTCATAAAAATGAACTAAATGTATTAATATCATAATTGGAACTTTTTCTTGAGCACACATTTGAAGCTATCTCATGCTCTGATTTCTAACTTAATTTGGAGAGGAAAAAATGTAGAATTTTGACTTTTCTGTAGTACTATGTTAATAATGTACCTTTTATTTCCTCCCCCTACCCCCATATCTCATTTTCCATTTTCCAACTGGTAATTGCTCCATCTTTTTTGTAAACTCCTCACATTCATTTCTTATCTTAAGATTAGCTTCGAGGAGACTACAGTTGAAAACTAAATGTTATCAAATAATTTCTACTTTTATAACTGTGACAAAAACAAATGAACATTAGTAGGAGATATGGTAAATGATATTTTGTTGTTACTGTTATTCCCTTTCCCATTTTTTTCTGTTTCATTCTGTAAAGCCAATATCACATGCATATATATTATATTTGCCTCTAAGTTCTAAATTCAGAAAAAATAAGAGCTACTCCTATATTCTAAGCATTTTATTCCTAGCACTTATCACATTGCCTGGATCATATCTACTTTGTGTGAGACCATTGTGCTGGTCACAAAGTGGAATAAACTGATAACTTGCCTCCAATGACCTCAAACTCTAGTAGAATAAATAGCATAGTTATTTAGTGTTAGTCATCTCTTTGCAACCCCATGGGCAGTAGCCTGTCAGGCTCCTCTATCCATGGAATTCTCCAGGCAAGAATACTGGAGTAGATAGCCATTTCCTTCTCCAGAGGATCTTCCAACCTAGGGATAGAACCTCAGTCTCTCAATTGCAGGCAGATTCTTTACTGTCGGAGACATCAGGGAAGCATAAATAGCATACTCCTCATTAACACAAAGTAGCAGTTGCTAGGTGCCTTAGGGGATGGAGTGGTGGAGAAATGCTTTCCCATTGTTATTATAACTGCTTATTAGCTGTTGTTGTTCAGTGGCTAAGTTGTGTCTGACCCTTTGTGACCCGATGAACTGCAGCCATGCCAGACTTCCCTATCCTCCACTCTCTCTTGGAGGAGAGAGGTGGAGTCATGTCCACTGAGTTAGTGATGGTATCTAACCTTCTCATCCTCTGCCGCCCCCTTCTCAATCATTCTCAGGTTCAGGATATTTTCCAGTCAGTTAGTCCTTCACATCAGGTGGCCAAAGTATTGGAGTTTCAGCTTCAGCATCAGTCCTTCCAATGAATATTCAGGGTTGACTTCCTTTAGGATTGACGGCTTTGATCTCCTTGCTGTCCAAGGGCCTCTCAAGAGTCTTCTCCAACATCACAGTTCAAAGGTATCAATTTTTTGGTGCTCAGCTTTGTTTATTACCCATCTCTCACGTCTGTACATGACTACTGGAAAAATCATTGCTTTGACTATATGAACCTCTATCGACAAAGTAATGTCTCTGCTTTTTAATATGCCGTCTAGGTTTGTCATTGCCTTTCTTCCAAGGAACAATTGTCATTTAAATTCATGGCTGCAGTACCCTTCCACAGTGATTTTGGAGCCTAAGAAAATAAAATCTGTCACTGTTTCCATTGTTTCCCCATCTATTTGCCATGAGGTGATGGTACTGCTGATGGTGACTGCAGCCAGGAAATTAAAAGACGCTTACTCCTTGGAAGGAAAGTTATGACCAACCTAGACACCATATTAAAAATCAGAGACATTACTTTGTCAACAAAGGTCCGTCTAGTCAAAACTATGGTTTTTCTAGTAGTCATGTATGGATGTGAGAGTTGGAAGGCTGAGTGCAGAGGAATTGATACTTTTGAACTGTGGTTTTAGAGAAGACTCTTGAGAGTCCCTCGGGTGGCAAGGAGATCCAACCAGTCCATCCTAAAGGAGACCAGTCCTAGGTGTTCATTGGACGGACTGATGTTGAAGCTGAAACTCTTTAGCCAGCAACGCAAAGAGCTGACTCATTTGATGTTGGGAAAGATTGAAGGCAGAAGGAGAAGGGCATGACAGAGGATGAGATGGTTAGATGGCATCATCAACTCAATGGACATGAGTTTGGATAAACTCTGGGATTTGGTGATGGACAGGGAGGCTGGATGTGCTGCGGTTCATGGGGTTGCAAAGAGTCGGACATGACTGAATTGAACTGAATTGAACTGATGGAACAAGATGCTTTGATCTTTGTTTTTTGAATGCTAAATTTTAAGCCAGTTTTTTCATTCTCCTCTTTTACTTTCTTCAAGAAGCTCTTTAGTTTCTCTTCACTTTCTGACATTAGGGTGGTATCATCTGCATATCCGTTGTTGATATCTCTCCTGCAAATCTTGATTCTAGCTTATGATTCACCCAGCCTGGCTGTATGTAAGTTAAATAATCGAGGTGACAATATACAGCCTTGACGTACTTCTTTTTCAGTATTGAAGCAGTCCATTGTTCCATGTCTGGTTCAAACTTTTGCTTCCTGTCCTGCACACAGGTTTGCCAGGAGACAAGTAAGGCGGTCTGTTATTCCCATTTCTTTAATAATTTCTGCAGGTTGTTTTTGTGATTCCCACAGTCAAAGACTTTAGCGTAGTCAATGGACCAGAAGTAAATGTGTTTTTGGAATTCCCTTCCTTTGTCTATGGTCCAACAAATGTTGGCCATTTGATTTCTGGCTCCTCTGCCTCTTCTAAATCCAGATTGTACACCTGGAAGTTCTCAGTTCACTACTGCTGAAACCTAGCTTGTAGGATTTCGAGCATAATGTAGTGGAGAATAATAAAGTGACTTTTATTTGTGAACTTTTAATTTTCATAGCACTTTTCCTGTCTCTGGTGGCTCGGATGGTAATGAATCTGCCTACAGTACAGAGACCTGGGTTAAAAGATCCCCTTGAGAAGTCAATGGCAACCCACTCCAGTATTGTTGCCTGGGAAATCCCATGGACAGAGGAGCCTGCTGGGTTACAGTTCATGGGCTCACAGTAGGACACAGCTCATGGAAGGTTTTTTTTTTTTTTTTCCTGATACCTGAAACTAACTGCCTTCACATTGCTTAACTATCAGAAATCAGAACTAAACTAATTTATGTTAATATCTTTATTCCAGGTAATTCTTGCCCAAGAAAATAAGGCTGTAAACCAATAGCTAAATGCACTGCCTATGTTAGGAAATTTGTACACACCAAAGTGTCTGGACAACAGGGGTTAGGTCATCTGGGAAGTTACAGTGAGAAATTCAGACCTGGCCTCTTCCTGAGAGAGGCTACTAATCACATCATTTGGAATTTCATGCTAAGGTTTCCTTTAGAATGTTTGGAACTGAATTGGTCTAACATTATACAAATGACATGTCTAAATAATAATAGGCAATATATGAGAAAAGTAAGTACTTTGTAAGCTGTTATGACACCTTACTATGAAAAGGAACATTTTGTTCTTGTTGTGGATATTCTTAAAGTAAGTACAGAAAAACTATTGGAGGTCAGTTTAAATCAGAATAAGAAACACTTTTAAAGTATGTTAGTGACCCATCTTGAATGCCGTGACTCTCTACATGCTCCACCTTCTGACTAGAATGTCCATTCCACTGGCACCTTTGTGCTAAACTTTTCCTTCAAAACTTAGATTAAGGTCTATGTATTATTTTCCCAAAGGATAAAAACTGGCTCATTTTATATTCACAGAAATAAAATAAGACCATCATAGCTAGCCTTCCCCGAATTGGGCTCATGCCATTAGAATTGGCAGACATAGCAGTAAAACATCTTGTCCACAATCAAACTCTCTTCCATTTCCATGGTGAATATTCAAGGTCACATGCTTTTGTCTTGGAGTCATTGCCTTAGGAGAATCCAGTCCTAAATAACCTAAATAAACCTTTATTACATTATACCACAGAAGGTTTGAGGTTGTTTGTTAAAACAGCTAGCATTAATTATATATTAATTAATATATATATAAACTGAGTCAGATATTCAGTACTTTGTCTCATAAATTTATGTATCACAGTGATAATATTGCAATTGTCTATTTATTTGCATGTTTCACATACAGACTATGAAAAGTCTGACAAGAAGAGCAAATCTATTTTTCTGTCCTGACAACTGTACAACTCCTGGCATATTCTAAGTTTGCAATAAATGTCTGAATGCATGAATCAAGAGATAAAGACTGGTAAATAAATGCTGCTCTTTGCCTAGCTGTCATGATAATATGGAAGTAACCAATCCTCTTGCCGGCCTTCTACCTCTGTCTCTGGAATCCTAACTTCTTTTTCATGAGAAATAATAAAGACAAACTTCCCCTCTTCTGTTTACTTCATATCAGCTTTTCTTCCAAGGATAGAAGGATGACTTACCTTTCTGGTGAATCACACTGGTGAAAAAGCTTGATAAGGGGGAAAAGATGACATAATTGTACCAGGGCTTGTCAGAGAAAAAGCGCAAACTTTAGAAAATGCAGGGAAGAGTTAATCATTACACTGAACTGTTAGGTAAACTTCAGAGCAGTGAAATGAAACTGTAAAGTGTTCTAGGACTGGATAAAGGAAAGCCTCAAATGCTCTTATTGGGAAATATTGGAAGTCAGATGTGCTTTGGAAAATCTAGCATTACAGTTCCCTGATGAATGGGATGCACGAGGGAGACCAAGAGTCTGACTGGACAAGCATTACCTCTGTCCTCCTAAGATTCACTGAGAAGGAGTTATCCATTTAAAACTCTGAACATAAGGCCACATCTCAGAAGTAGGATTCTAATTTTTACCATTACCTTTCATTTTCACGTGTCATTAATTTTCCTAAACAAGAAAATCTGACATTAACCATAAAGAATAGTATTTGAAATCAATGTCATATCAGTCCAGGAAGAAAAAAGACCCATCGAAGCCATCTGTTCAGTCACTCAGTTGTGTCTGACTCTTTGAGACCTCATGGACTGCAGTACGCCAGGTTCCCTGTCCATCATCAGCTCCAGGAGCTTGTTCAAATTCAAGTCCATTGAATGGGTGATGCCATCTCATCCTCTGTTGTCCCCTTCTCTTCCTGCCTTCAATCTTTCCTGGCATCAGCGTGTTTTCCAATGAGTCAGTTCTTCACATCAGGTGGCCAAAGTATTGCAGTTTCAGCTTCAGCATTAGTCCTTCCAATGAATATTCAGGATTGATTCCCTTTAGGATGGACTGGTTCAATCTCCTTGCAGTCCAAGGGACTCTCAAGAATCTTCTCCAACACCACAGTTCAAAAGCAACAGTTATTTGGCCCTCAGCTTTCTTTATAGTCCAACTATATGGAGTTATTGAGGTCTATTAAAGGAGCATGTTTCTACCTCTCACACCAGCTAATACTTTCACAGCTAGCATATTTAGAAGGTCACTTGCAGTATAGTCTCTTCCAATCCAGAGAGTGACACCCAGACAGAAGTCTCCAAGAGAACACTGCCATTGCTTTGGCTGGATCACACGGACAATGCAGCTAATAAGTCTTCTGTAAGAGCTTAGCGTTCAGAAAACCTGGCAAGGGTACTAAGTGATTCAGGGAGAAAGGTTTCCTGACATATTTATGGTCATTTAAGATGTAGATAGCCATGTTGAGGAAGGAATGCTGAGACAATTCTAAAAGTAAAGAAAGAAAAGAAAGTGAAGTCGCTCAGCTGTGTCTGGCTCTTTGGGACCCCATGGACTGTAGTCTAGCAGGCTCCTCCATCCATGGGATTCTCCAGGCAAGAGTACTGGAGTGGATTGTCATTTCCTTCTCCAGGGGATCTTCCCAACTCAGGGATCCAACCTGGGTCTCCCACATTGCAGTCAGACACTTTACCATCTGAGGTACCAGGGAAGCCCCAAAGTAATGAAATAATAAAAATCGCTGCCTCTAATCAATATGTTGTACATTTTTGCATGCATTATTTTAAGCAGACAATTTCATTTAAAAGCGTTTTATTCTTGCCAGTACTACTCTGAAGGAATGCTGACAAATCTAAATCTCAAATCAAGCATGAAATGTTGCACAATTTCTAATTACCAAGTCCTCAGAAAAGAGTATATCTGAAAGAACGTAACACCAAGACCTATGGCATGGTGTATTAAGAATACCTCTGTTGGGCAAAGTGACATCTAAAGATGCTGGCCATTTCCCAATTAAGAGGTTTAAGTAAAGCCAGTAAAATTCAGAGTAAAACGTGCTGTCGGCTAAAAGGTAACTGCACAGAATGGGCCGTAGAGGTTTGTTTTCATTTGTTATGCTTTTCTCATTTCCTGCCAGCACATTTCCACAGCGTTGTTTTCCCAACAGCTCCTTGTTAATCTATATAGGATGCAACAGGTATATTAAAATGCACTCATTCTTTGTTGACTTGGACTTTAATGAATGCTGGCAGGTGTTTGTTTTCATTAAAGGACAACCTGTCATGGGCAACAGTTGTCTAAATCTCTTGGAAATAAAAGTTTAATATGCTGTTGCTGCCGTTACTTTCTATTGCGTGTGGCTCTTGTCTTTCCCTGAGTGCAGCCTGTCTTGTGGATGTTAATGCATTTGTCTCTATAGTCAGGTGTGCAGTTGTCAGCTCTTACTAACCTAGTTTTACTGACACTGGCATTTTATGACTTCCTCAACATCAAAACAAAGAATTGAACTTGTAGCACGTTCTTGTACCTACTACTCTACCCATACATTGAGTAGTATTAGGAAGAGCATATAAAGAGGTTAAAGAAAGGTCAGAAGAGGGAGATGGTATAGCTTTGATCACTTGCCATAATCTTTATCTTTATAGGCTCCTTGAATACTATTTGTCAGACATATGGCAAAATTTAGAGTTTTGAACTTCCGAATTGTGTGCATCATCCTGAAGCAAATAAAAAAGCAGAATCCGAGTGTGAACCAAGCTGACTCCTAAGAGATCGCTAGTCTTTCCCATTCTATTGTTTTCTTTTATTTCTTTGCATTGATTACTGAGGAAGGCTTTCTTATCTCTCCTTGCTATTCTTTGGAACTCTGCATTCAAGTGGGTATATCTTTCCTTTTCTCCTTTGCCTTTATCTTCTCATCATTTCTTAGCTATTTGTAAGGCCTCCTCAAACAACCATTTGGCCTTTTTGCATTTCTTTTTCTTGAGGATGATCTTGATCACTGCCTCCTGTACAATGTCATGAACCTCCATCCATAGTTCTTTAGGCACTCTATCAGATCTAACCCTTTGAATATATTTGTCACTTCCACTGTATAATCATAAGGAATTTGATTTAGGTAATATCTGAATGGTCCAGCGGTTTTAACTCTTTTCTTCAATTTCAGTCTGAATTTGGAAATAAGGAATTCATGATCTGAGCCACAGTCAGCTCCCAGTCATGTTTTTGCTGACTGTTTAGAGCTTCTCTATCTTTGGCTGCAGAGAATATAATCAGTCTGATTTCAGTATTGACCATCTGGTGATGTCCATGTGTAGAGTCTTCTCTTGTGTTGTTGGAAGAGGGTGTTTGCTATGACCAGTGCGTTCTCTTGGCAAAACTCTGTTGGCCTCGTACCTGCTTCATTTTTTATTTCAAGTCCAAATTGACCTGTTACTCCAGGTATCTCTTGAATTCTTACTTTTGCATTCCAGTCCCCTATAATGAAAATGACATCTTTTGGGGTGTGTTAGTTCTAGAAGGTCTTGTAGGTCTTCATAGAGCCATTCAACTTCAGCTTCTTCAGCATTACTTGTCGGGGCACAGATTTGGATTACTGTGATAATGAATGGTTTGTCTTGGAAACGAACACAGATTATTGTGTCATTTTTGAGATTGCATCCAAGTATTGCATTCTGGACTCTTTTCTTGATTATGATGGTTACTCCATTTCTTCTAAGGGATTCTTGCCCATAGTAGTGGATATAATGGTCATCTGAGTTACATTCACCCATTCCAGTCCATTTTAGTTCACTGATTCCTGAAATGTTGATGTTCACTTTTGCCATCTCCTGTTTGACCACTTCCAATTCACCTTGATTCATGGACCAAACATTCCAGGTTCCTATGCAATATTGCTCCTTATAGCATTGGACTTTACTTCCAAACCAGTCAAATCCACAGTTGGGTGTTGTTTTTGCTTTGTCTCCATCTCTTTGTTCTTTCTGGAGTTATTTTCTCCACTCTTCTCCAGTAGCATATATGGCACTTACTGACCTGGAGACTTCACTTTTCAGTGTCCTAGCTTTTTGCCTTTTCATACTGTTCATGGAGTTCTCAAAGCAAGAATACTGAAGTGGCTCGCCACTCCCTTCTCCAGTGGACCACGTTGTGTCAGAACATTCCAAAATCATCCATCTGTCTTGGGTGGCCCTACATGGCATAGCTCACATGTTTGATTGAGTTAGACAATGCAAAGATGGACACAATAAAGGACAGAAATCGTATGGACCTAACAGAAGCAGAAGATATTAAGAAGAGGTGGCAAGAATGTACAAAGAACTATACAAAAAAGATCTTCATGACCCAGATAACCATTGATGGTGTTATCAATCATCTGGAGCCAAGTTAACCTGGAATGCTAAGTCAAATGGGCCTTAGGAAGCATCTCTACAAACAAAGCTAGTGGAGGTGATGAAACTCCAGTTGAGCTCTTTCAAATCCTAAAAGATGATGCTGTGAAAGTGCTGCCCTCAATATGCCAGCAAATTTGGAAAACAACAGTGGGCAGAGGACTGGAAAAGGTCAGTTTTCATTTCAATCTCAGAGAAAAGCAATGCCAAAGAACGTTCCAACTACCTTACAATTGCACTCATCTCACACACTAGCAAGGTAATGTTCAAAATTTTCCAAGCCAGGCTTCAATAGTACATGAACTGTGAGCTTCCAGTGGTCAAGCTGGTTTTAGAAAAGGCAGAGGAACCAGAGGTCAAATTGCCAACATCCATTGAATCATTGGAAAAGCAAGATAATTTCAGAAAAATATCTGCTTTTGTTTTATTGATTACAGAAAAGCCTTTGACTATGTGAATCACAACAACTGCAGAAAATTCTTTTTTTTTATTATTAATTTTTATTTTTTTAGTTTGTTTTGCTTTACAATACTGTACTCATTTTGCCATACATTGACGTAAATCAGCCATAAGTGTACCTGAGTTCCCAATCAAGAGATAGGAATACCAGACCACCTTACCTGCCTCCTGAGAAATCTGTATGCAGATCAAGAAGCAACAGTTAGAACTGGACGTGGAACAACAGACTGATTCTAAATTGGGAAAGGAGTACACTGAGGCTGTATATTGTCACCCTGCTTCTTTAACTTTTATGCAGAAAACATCATGCAAAATGCTGGGCTGGATGAAACATAAGCTGGAATCAAGATTGCTGGGAGAAATATCAATAACCTCAGATATGCAGATGACACCAGTCTTATGGTAGAAAGTAAAGAAGAACTAAAGAGGCTCTTGATGAAAGTGAAAGAGGAGAATGAAAAAGTTGGCTTAAAATTTAACATTCAGAAAACAAAGATCACGGCATTGGGTCCCATCACTTCATGGCTAATAGATGGGGAAACAACAGAAACAGTGACACTTTATTTTGAGGGGCTCCAAAGTCACAGCAAACGATGACTGCAGGCATAAAATTAAAAGACACTTTCTCCTTGGATAAAAGCTATGATCCACATAGACAGCATATTAAAAAGCAGAGACATTACTTTGCCAACAAAGATCCATCTAGTCAAAGCTATGACTTTTTCCAGTAGCTACTTATGGATGTGAGAGTTGGACTATAAGGAAAGCTGAACTTTGAAGAATTGATGCTTTCGAACTGTGGTGTTGGAGAATACTCTTGAGAGTCCTTTGGACTGCAAGGAGACAAAACCAATCCATCCTAAAGGAAATCAGTCCTGAATATTCATTGAAAGGACTGATGCTGAAGCTGAAGCTCCAATATTTTTGAGCTTCTACCAGATGCAAAGAACGGAGTCATTTGAAAGGACCCTGATGCTGGGAAAGATTGAAAGCAAGAGGAGAAAGGGATGACAGAGGATGAGCTGGTTGGATGGCATCACCGAGTCAGTGGACATGATTTTGAGTAAACTCCGTGAGTTGGTGATGGNTTGAGCTTCTACCAGATGCAAAGAACGGAGTCATTTGAAAGGACCCTGATGCTGGGAAAGATTGAAAGCAAGAGGAGAAAGGGATGACAGAGGATGAGCTGGTTGGATGGCATCACCGAGTCAGTGGACATGATTTTGAGTAAACTCCGTGAGTTGGTGATGGACAGGGAAGCATGGTGTGCTGCAGTCCAGGGGGTCACAAAGAATCACACACAACTGAGTGACTGCACTGAACTGAACTGACTCCTAAGACAATTCTTCCTGCATTTTTCTCTCTTTCTATTGGTTACCATTTATTTTGTTTTTCTAAACTTTTATTTTATATTGGGGTATAGCCAATTATATGCAGAATACATCATGAGAAATGCTGGNACCAGTTTGAACATCTGGAAGTTGACAGTAGGAATCATCAATTTGAAGCAGATTGTTTTCCAAATCATTTTTGACAACTTGAATAAGGAAATCAGCATCAAGCCAATCTTATCTGCCACGGTGATAGATTAAGTGAGCTCACAGTTTAAAACACTAAAAAAGTCACCCATGATAAAGGGTCAAATAATGGGCCTCCAGTATAGTCTGCAAAGATTCAAATATAGATGAAGAATAATTGAGTAAATGAGAAAAAGAAAAGAAAAAAGTAATAAATTGGATCCTGCCTCAACCATTTGGATTTAAAAAGATAAACTAAAGCTGGAAAATGAGGAAAAAATGATAGATGTGGCATCAAGATACAGGCTAGCAAATGTGAGATCTGGGATGTAAACGTAGGTAANTTGAGTAAATGAGAAAAAGAAAAGAAAAAAGTAATAAATTGGATCCTGCCTCAACCATTTGGATTTAAAAAGATAAACTAAAGCTGGAAAATGAGGAAAAAATGATAGATGTGGCATCAAGATACAGGCTAGCAAATGTGAGATCTGGGATGTAAACGTAGGTAAGCAGGATTCCAGAGCTTTTATCCATACGTCTCAACATGAGTTAGGACTCTGGATTTGCGTGTGTGTGTGCGTGTGTGCGCACGCACGTGCGTGTACTCAACCATGTCCGATTCTTTGTGTCACTTTGGACTGTAGTTTGCCAGACTCCGCTGTCCATGGAATTTCCCAGGCAGTATAATACTGGAGTGGGTTGTCCTTTCCTCCTCCAGGGGGTCTTCCCTACCCAGGGATCAACCCACACCTCCTGTGTCTCCTGCCCTGCAGGTGTATTCTTTACATCTGAGCCATCAGGGACGCCCCAGTAAGAGTCACGAGGAAGGTAAGAGGTGTTCAAGGGAAGACTGTGGAAGATGGACATTTCCATTACATAATAAAGGCTCTTGCAATCTTTTGCTTCATTTAAGTAGCATTGCTTATTTCCCAGACATCCGTGATTCAGAAATGATACATTTTCAATATTTGGATTTATTGTAGAGATTTATTTATTTCATATTTATCTACCCTTTATCACATGGTTATGTTTTCTGGTTATAAATTACTTGAAAGTTAACCAAATCCTATAACAGTGTTTCTCTCTGACATAAGAGCCTATTGGTGTAATACAGGAAAATGAGTTTGCTCTCTTAGGTTGAACTTTGTTAAGCTCAGTATCTCTGTATGATTGAAATACCATTTTTCTACCAAGAAAAAGAGAATTTTCTTTTCAGCTTTGTAAAAGCAAAAAGGAAAATCATTGCTGTAGTTGAAAATCACAGCATATTTTTAATATAAAATGAATAGAAATTTCACTTTTAAGATAAATTGAAATTACTTCTTAGTTGAATTGTTAGATAGTTAGAATAGGAAAAAGGGGTCCAAAATGGCGGTGACTAAAAGACAAAGAAGAGAAAAGCCTGTGAAAATAGAAAAAAGGCAGGTTCGAGGACCAGAGTGAGGACCTCGGGTGAAACAAACAGCCCTCCTAGCTAGTCCAATTTACACAGGGCAGGCCAAGGGGCAAGAGAGAGGGAAAAAAAAAAATGTAAAAAGAGGAGCCAAAATTGAAGTAAGGGCTTCTTTTCTCTTCCTGTCTTTTGGGTCAGCCTGCCCTCATGCCTCCAGGATGTATTTTCCTTCAGTTTCTAAATAAAACTGAGCTAAGCTATAACACAAAGCTGTAACACTGGTCCATCCGTTGCCTCAAATTTCTGTTGTGACAAAACAGAACTGAGGAAATTACAAACTCCCCCGACAGAATCACTAAACCTCTCTTGGAACAAGCAAGTCTGAAATATGAACAACTCAGCACCTGGCATGTTCTCCTCTGCTACTCCTAGCATGGATCAGATATCAAGCTGCTTCACAGATGCAGGTCTGCGTGCTTCAGCTTCAGCTTTCTGGTGGTGCTGTCTTTACTCTCAGGGCAAGATTTCCTGACTTGTGAACTGTGAAGGGAACATAAGCCCTCCATGATTTGCATACTAAAAGAAACTAAGAACCAGAGTTCTCCTTCCAATTTTATTAAGTTAGTCTATGTTTGCCCCAGGAGAAAGAGGATGAACCCTCTCTTTTTTCAGAATGGCAAAGTAAAATTACAAATACCTTTCACGATTAATCTGTTCTTTTGAAAGAAAACTAAAGTGTTAGTCACTTAGTCTTGGCCGGATCTTTGTGACCCTATGGCCTGTAGCCTGCCAGGCTCCTTTAGCCATGGAATTCTCCAGGCAAGGATACTGGAGTGGATAACCACTGCCTTCACCAGGGGATCTTTCCAATTCAGGGATCAAACCTTGGATCTCCTGCACTGCAGTCAGATTCTTCATCTAAGCCAACACAAAATTAGACTCAATTGTTTCTGGTTTATACGTCTATTACTATGTGAGTCAGTCAGTCAGTTCAGTCTCTCAGTCATGTCTTACTCTTTGCAACCCCATGAGCTGCAGCACACCAGGTCTCCCTGTCCAAAACCAACTCCCAGAGCCTACCCAAACTCCACTGAGTTGGTAATGCCATCCAGCCACCTCATCCTCTGTCATCCCCTTCTCCTGCCCTCAATCTTTCCCAGCATCAATGTCTTTCAAATGAGTCAGCTCTTCACATCAGGTGGCCAAAGCATTGGAGTTTCAGCTTCAACATCAGACATTCCAATGAACACCCAGGACTGATCTCCTTTAGGATGGACTAGTTGGATCTCCTTGCAGTCCAAGGTACTCTCAAGAGCCTTCTCCAACGTGAAGGTTCAAAAGCATCAATACTTCAGTGCTCAGCTTTCTTTATAGTTCAACTCTCACATCCACACATGCTTACTGGAAAAACCATAGCTTTGACCAGACAGACCTATGTTGGCAAAGTAATGTCTCTGCTTCTTAATATGCTGTCTAGGTTGGTCATAACTTTGCTTCCAAAGAGTAAGCATCTTTTAATTTCACGGCCACAATCACCATCTGCAGTGATTTTGGAGCCCCCCAAAATAAAGTCAGCCACTGTTTCCCCATCTATTTCCCATGGGTGATGGGACCAGATGCCATGGTCTTAGTTTTCTGAACGTTGAGCTTTAAGCCAACTTTTTCACTCTCCTCTTTCACTTTCACCAAGAGGCTCTTTAATTCTTCAGTTTCTGCTATAAGGGTGGTGCCATCTGCATACCTGAGGTTATTGATATTTCTCCCAGCAACCTTGATTCCAGCTTGTGGTTCCTCCAGCCCAGCATTTCTCATGATGTACTCTGCATAGAAGTTAAATAAGCAAGGTGACAATATACAGCCTTGATGTACTCCTTTTCCTATTTGGAACCAGTCTGTTGTTCCATGTCCCATTTTAACTGTTGCTTCCTGACCTGCATACAATTTCTCAAGAGGCAAGTCAGATGATCTGGTATTCCCATCTCTTTAAGAATTTTCCACAGCTTTTTATGATCCACACAGTCAAAGGCTCTGGCATAGTCAATAAAGAAAAAGTGGATGTTTTTCTGGAACTCTCTTGTTTTTTTGATGATCCAGTGTATGTTAACAATTTGATCTCTGATTCCTCTGC
>SJYA01003155.1:0-126557 GCA_006410615.1 Neotragus moschatus | reverse complement strand
TGGCTTGGAGAATTTTGAGCATTACTTTACTAGTGTGTGAGATGAGTGCAATTGTTTGGTAGTTTGAGCATTCTTTGGTGTTGTATTTCTTTGGGATTGGAATGAAAACTGACCTCTTCCAGTCCTGTGGCCACTGCTGAGTTTTCCAAATTTGCTGGCATATTGAGTGCAGCACTTTCACAGCATCATCTTTCAGGATTTGAAAGAGCTCAACTGGAAATCCACCACCTCCACTAGCTTTGTTCATAGCGATACTTTTTCTAAGGCCCTCTTGACTTCACATTCCAGGATGTCTGGCTCTAGGTGAGTGATTATCCTATCATAATTAACTGGGTGTGAAGATCTTTTTTGTACAGTTCTTCTGTGTATTCTTGCCACCTCTTCTTAATATCTTCTGCTTCTGTTAGGTCCATACCATTTCTGTCCTTTATTGAGCCCATCTTTGCAATAAATGTTGCCTTGATATCTTGAATTTTCTTGAAGAGATCTCTACTTTTTCCCATTCTATTGGATTCCTCTATTTCTTTGCACTCATTGCTGAGAAAGGCTTTCTTATCTCGCCTTGCTAGTCTTTGGAACTCTGCATCAAATGCGTATATCTTTCCTTCTCACTTTTCTTCTTTTCACAGCCATTTGTAAGGCCTCCTGAGACAGCCATTTTGCTTTTTTGCATTTTTTTTCCTGGGGATGGTCTTGATCCCTGTCTCCTATGCAATGTCACAAACCTCTGTCATAGTTCATCAGGCACCCTGTCTATCAGGTCTAATCCCTTAAATCTATTTGTCACTTCCACTGTACATACTATAATAAATGAAGGGTTTCCAGGTAGTGCTAATGGGAAAGAACCCACCTGCCAAATGAGGCAAAAAGGAAGGTAAGGTTTGAAGTAAAAATATAATCAATGTAGTTTGAATCTTTGAATGTATTTATGAAGATAATATAAGACTTTTACAATTATGATATGAAAAATTTGAAAGTAATTCTCTTTACTATATATTTTAATAGCAGAAAAAATTACAGTTGAAACGATCTTCCTATAAATTACTTAAAAATATTGCAAAAGATGTTGAATCACGTCATTCTGGGAGGAAATTTTGGGATTAAATAGGCTCCTAACAGTAGTGTTCTGAGGATTTCTAGATATAATTGACAGATATGATCTTCATAATCTGATGAAATTGATAGAATGTCTACAGAGACTCAACAATTGTTCCTTCTCAAGAAATTGGGAAGAATGTTTTAAAACTTTAAATCTTATGGCCAACTGTGTGATAAAGGCAGTTTACAATTTTCTAAGCTATTCATGTCATTTTGCTTAACACTGACATTAAGTCAGCCATTTATTTGTGATTTTACACCAGGATTTGCAAGTATCTGGGATTAAGTGCTTCTACTTTCTCTTTGATTTAAACCTGGACTTCAGCATCTTATCTAACACAAACCTCTAGGCAGGCAATAGTAGTCATTTAGAGATGACATTTGAGCTGACATCTACTTATTAATGTAATATTTCATAAGCAAGAAACGAAACATTTTTATGAAATGAGTGTGCTCTTTTACAGTGGGCTGTGTAAGGAAAAAGAGGAATTTACCAAATGAAAATTCTAATTGGCTTAATGGACACTGCAAAACATTTCAAACATACTTTAATCATAATCTCCCATAGCTTCTGGCAGAATTTACTTCATTTTATATGATAAAGCAAAGATTCTCAGAGCTGCAAACATTTTGAAGTTCACCTCTTTTAACTCTTCCCCAGGTGTGTCAGTTGCCTCTGTATTGCCGTCAAATGAATGGACTCACAGACTTAGAAAACAAACTTATGGTTGCCAAAAGCTAACTACCAAAAGAGAAAGGTGGGAGGGGGAGGGATAAATTAGGAACTTGAGATTGATACATAATACTTTATTTAAAATAGGTAATCAACAAGAACCTACTATGTAGCACAGGTAACTCTGCCCAATATTCTGTAATAACCTAAGTGGGAAAAGAATTTGAAAAAGAATAGATATTAATTTGTATATGTATAATTGAATTGGGGCTTCCCTGATGGCTCAGTGGTAAAGAGTCCTCCTGCCAATGCAGGAGACAAGAAATCTCTCAGCAGCAAAGATCCCCTAGAGGAGGAATTGGCAACCCACTCCAGTATATCTGCCTAAAAAATCCTATGGAAGAGCAGCCTCGCAGATCAGGCTGCAGAGAGTCAGCCTGACTCTCTGACTCTCGAAGGTCACAGAGAGTCAGACATGACTGAACTACTCTGAGCACAACTACATAACTGAATCACCTTTCTGTACACCTGAAACTAACGTAACATTGTGAATCAGCTATAGTTCAATATAAATTAGTTTTCTTTTAAAAAGTGAATTTCCAGATTCTGCCTTAATATCTTCACGACTGAGGAAAGGTGCTGCTTCTGAAGACAGCTCATTTTCACTGAGAGGCAGCTTAAATTAGGTTAAAAAAAAAAAAACAAAAAAACCAACTTTCACTTCCAATCCTTAGACACAGGTCTTTCAGACCTTTGCACACAGCTGACTTCTTCCTTCCTTATTTTCTATTTCACTCAACTCAATGTTTCTCATTTTTATACGATTTAGCATCTTATGTTATTTTCTTAACTGCTTGCCCTAGATTTGTACATTTAACAATTTAGCTTTTAAGTAATAGATTCTTTGTATAAAACAAAAGCCCATGTGATACCCTCATGAAAAAACTACAGACCAGCAGATGAGCTGTGGATGGAGAGAAAGTAAAAAGCTGAGAACATGACTACTTGGCTTCCCTTTCGGACTTCTTGGAAACCCTCAGGGACCTCCATGGAAATCTAGGCTTCATGGCAGCGACATTGTAAACAACAGAGTAAATAAGTATGACATTTACATGTAGCTGAAAATATTAGTGCAAACGCCCAAGGTGGTTGTCTCTTCTCCCTTCGGTGGTCTTCATAGGTGGTTCTGAGTCTGATTAGCATTCCAGTCACTGTTTTGGACCCACCTTAGTGTGTCACACTGGAAGATCAGCCTTTATATGCCCTATTTTAAAATCAGTTACCTTTGAAATAGAATTTAATATGCATAAAAAATGATTTTATTGCTGTATTTTAATAAAAAGTAAATAAATCATGAGTGAGTTGCCCCAATAAAATTCAGATAAACAATGAAAATTTGGCTATGTGTATCAATATGGATACAATATAACATTTTATTCCTACTCATAAGAATTTTGCTCCTCAAATATCTAAAATGATTTCAAGAGTTTGCAATACAGCAAAAGCAGTTCACCTGCTTTTATGATCTTCATATGTGATTGAGGCAAAATACCCTCCAGATTGTCTAGTCTTGTATTTAAGCAAGTGAAGTATAGATGTGGGTGGTCACCTTGATTTGTTTTGCCAATCTAATGGCTTACACATCTAGAAATCATAAAAGCGAGTCATCTGAATGCAGAGCTCTTTTCCTCTGCTCATTTTGATTGCACAAGATAGAGCTGTACCTACTGGAGTGGCAATTTTAAATTTAATATGCTTTAGGAACTTGTCAGTATGAAGATTATGTGACACTTTCTGAAACGTTAAGGGAAATTTTTGCCTTAGGCATCTTTTTTAAGGGGTAAAATCAAGCTTTCTTTCATGGTTTCTACTAACAAACTCATCTCAACCAGTGGTATAATACTTAATTAAAATTTTTATTTGTATAATATTTGTGCTATATTTTATGAGTACTATATTTAGTTAACAATTCCTACTGTAATCCATTTTTTTAAAGTTTGTGTGTTCAATTAATATTCTGGAGAAAAATGTGGAATAAGAGTATGAACATATCTATAGTCATCATCATTAAAGAATATATTGTATATTTTTTCTGCTTTGTCTAAGCTACCTTTAATATGTTTCTTTCAATGTGTTTTATAGATCAGCTATTCTATTTGAAGTTTTCTGTTTTCATTGAAATGTAGGGAAGTTATTTAAATGGNTTGTGTGTTCAATTAATATTCTGGAGAAAAATGTGGAATAAGAGTATGAACATATCTATAGTCATCATCATTAAAGAATATATTGTATATTTTTTCTGCTTTGTCTAAGCTACCTTTAATATGTTTCTTTCAATGTGTTTTATAGATCAGCTATTCTATTTGAAGTTTTCTGTTTTCATTGAAATGTAGGGAAGTTATTTAAATGGATGCTCTGCTGTGCTGTGCTTAGTTGTTCAGTCGTGTTCAACTCTTTGTGACCCCCATGGACTGCAGCACGCTGGGCTTCCCTGTCCTTCACGATCTCCCAGAGTTTTCTCAAACTCATGTCCATGGGTCTGTGATGCCATCCAACCATCTCATCCTCTGCCGTCCCCTTCTCCTCCTGCCCTCAATATTTCCCAGCATCAGGGTCTTTTCCAACGAGTCAGCTCTTCCCATTAGGTGCTCAAAGTACTGGGGCTTCAACCTCAGTCCTTCCAATGAGTATTCAGGGTTGATTTACTCTAGGACTGATTGACTCTTAAAGGAAATCAATCCTAAAGAATATTTTGCGATTAGCCCTAAAGAATTATGAAAAGATTCTGCACATATTTATCATGTCCCACTGTCTGCATCTTGGAGAAGAAAATACAACCCACTCCAGTATCCTTGCCTAGAGAATCCCATGGACAGAGAAGCCTGGTGGGCTGTAGTCTATGGGGTCACAAGAGTCTGACATGACTGAGTTACTAAACCACCACCACTGTCTGCATAGTGATGCTGCTGCTGTGTATACAGTGATGATGAGAACAGATAGCCCTGTCCTCAAGTTGATGAAAGACTAGCTTTAAATAAATTAATACAAAGGAAAAGACTGCTACTAATAAATACTACAGAGAAGATGAAATTGATTAAGGTGGAAAGAGAGACTGGCAGTTGCTTTCTGAGAGGTAATGTTTGAGTTGAGAACTGAACAATGAGAAGAAGACAGCTANTTTTTAATGAATACATACCCGTAGAATCATTTATGCAAACTGCAAATATCCTCATTGGTTTAAAGAATCTGGGCAACGGCCCCTACTTTTCTTCACAATGTATGCCTCTGCACTTGTTCTCCTCTTCTACATTGCTTTCAAGTGTGTACATATCCATCCGTTTTAACTATATTTTAAATAAAACTAAACAAAGTGACTGTAAAGATGAAAAATAAAACTTTAGTTATTTTAATTCTGTCCTTCTATGTGACACATGGAAATTTGACCACCTAGACATGTTTATACATACCTTAAGTTATTTTTCTTCAGGGTCTCTTCTAATAAATTCCAAACTTGTATTTTCTATTTGCCCCATGAGAAGCATGCAGAGGGTGATATGGGAGGGCTCAGAACCTTCAAACAGTCTTGAATCCAAAGAAGCTTTCTCAGAAGAGGCAACATTTAATTATGATATTGACTTAGTAAGACAAATTTCTATATAATATTTTATTGGTTCCATAATGTTTTTCACATTATGGAGTTTCCACCAACATGTTATCAAGTAGGAATATTTATCTCATTTTTACTGATGAAAAACTCAGCTCAGGAATGTTATATAAGTTACCTGATATCACACAGCCAGTAGGTAGATGAGAGAGAGCATGAAATCAGATCAACATAATTTTTTAAAAAACAGATGAGAAAATTGCAAATCAGTAACTTAGCCAAGGTCAAAAGTGGTTGTGGAGAAGCTGATTTGATCTGATTTCTTGTCTAGTGCTTTCTGATTCTGCTCCTCACCCTGTCCAAGTGTTACATTTTCTNTGAAATCAGATCAACATAATTTTTTAAAAAACAGATGAGAAAATTGCAAATCAGTAACTTAGCCAAGGTCAAAAGTGGTTGTGGAGAAGCTGATTTGATCTGATTTCTTGTCTAGTGCTTTCTGATTCTGCTCCTCACCCTGTCCAAGTGTTACATTTTCTTCAGCAATAAATGGCACCTCCCATTTACTCTATACAGTTCATCTAAGATACAGTGCTACCTAACCCATGTAAACATTTGAAGATCAAAACTAAAGTTCTGACAATTTTTAAATAGATTGTTTATTAAGCATTTTAAGTGCTGAGTGTTGGAACTATAATACCTGCTATAAGCAACCAAAGGGCTTCTCTGGCGGCTCAGTGGTAAAGAATTGGCCTGTCAATGCAGAAAATGCAAGAGACAAGGGTTCAGTCCCTGGCTCGGGAAGATCCCCTGGAGTTGGAAATGGCAACCCACTCTAAAATTTCATGGACAGAGGAACCTGGCAGGCTACCGTCCATGGGGTGACAAAGAGTCAGAAAAGACTGAGCGACTGAGCACATCATAGCCAAACTACACAACCAGGGCATTCTGTAACTTATTTAAGCTGTTCCAATCTAAGATTTTGTAATGAAAAATGTTGAAACATAATTTTTAAAAGTTTACCCAGTTTTTGCCTACTTTTCACTTTTATTTTAAAGTACTATCTTGGCTTTATTTAAATGCAGTGTATCAAGGAAAGATCCACAATGTTGGACTACAGCTATAAAGAATATTGACACATTCTATTTATGCCTTCATTGTTGGGGACATCCATACACTTCCCTCAGGCTTTCCAATTCTTCTTCCATACACTCCTGAAATAAAGCCAAGCATATGGTACGTTGATCGTGGCATTTGCTCCATAGGGCCAGACCAGAAAATCTAAGAAGTCACAGTTATGTTGACAGAGTCATATGCCTCATCAAAATGAAACACTCGCATGTCTCACATGCTACTGACTTTAAAGCTGAAATCATAAATAAAGCAAAACCAATAATTAGCCATCAAATATTTACTACATGAATATTTTATGTGAATAAGAAATGTGGGTTAAAGCTACACACACGTACACACAAACTTTGCATACATATATGTACATATAACTTATAAAACATATATAAAACACTATCCATTACATGTGAACAAGATATATGACATATGATTAAGATTATATATAAACATATATAATATCAAGATATATATATATATATATATATGACCAATATATATAAACATATCA
The DNA here is from genome assembly GCA_006410615.1 of Neotragus moschatus. Taxonomy (NCBI): domain Eukaryota; kingdom Metazoa; phylum Chordata; class Mammalia; order Artiodactyla; family Bovidae; genus Neotragus; species Neotragus moschatus. The sequence continues at coordinate 119,543 of SJYA01003155.1, read as the reverse complement.
TTGCTGTTGCTGTTCAGTCCTAAGTCATATCCAACTCTTTGAGACCCCGTGAACTGTAGCATGCCAGGTTTCCCTGTCCTTCACTATTTCCTGGAGTTTGTTCAAACTCATGTTCATTGAGTCAGTGATGCTATCTAACCATCTCATCCTCTGTCATCCACTTCTCCTCCTGCCTTCAATCTTTCCTAGCATTGGAGTCTTTTCCAGTGAATTAGCTCTTTGAATCAGGTGGCCAAAGTACTGGAGACTCAGCCTCAGCATCAGTCCTTGCAATGAATATTCAGGCTTGATTTCCTTTAGGATTGACTGATTTGATCTCTGGGCTCTCCAAGGGACTCTCTCTCTTGTTTGTTTGGTTTTTTTTTCTCTCTTCTTCTAAATCTATGTTTTATTTCCAGAAGAATGATATGGAACACAGGGCAAGAAGATGAACACAATAAAATATTCACTACCTGTGACCATAAATTTAAGATTTATAAATAAATCTCATATCTTAGATTTATATATATATCTTAGATTTATGATATATAAATAGTATAAATATATGATATATATAAATCATATAAATATGTAAAATATATGACTTCTTTCATATATGTATATATAAATCTTAGATTTATGATCACAGGTATTGAATACTTGGTGTTCATCTTCTTGCCCTTTGTTCCTTATCTTCCTTCTGGAAGCAAAACATAATTTTAAATGAAGAGAAAAGCAGTTCCCCTTTCAAGTTCTTGTGATTTAAATGGGGCAGCACCCACTGACAACTTTCAAGGGTAGATGTGTGCAGCTGTGATGTCATCTCTTGACAAAAGGACTGGTGTGAGTACTGAAAAGATATTATGAGTATTGAAAGATATCATGTATGTGGATCCATACCATAGAAGATCACATCAAAAATGCCCTTTGAAGGTTTCAGATAATATTTGAAATTCCACTTCACTCTCCTTTGGTGGCTTCTGTAGAATTTGAAATTAACGGCAGCTGCCAAGTCATGTTGCTTCTCCCTTCACTAGTTTAACAACTAGATGTGGCACTGCCCCATGTCAGGCCTTAATCCCATTCACTCTAAACAGATCCCAAAGTGAAGTCTCTGCAGTTTGTGGTGCCCAGAAATGTAGCTGCTGATCTTTAAATCATAGTTTAGACTATCTATATTGAAATTTCTAGAAACTAGATGCAGTACTAAGTTTGGGTTTTTTGATATTGTTGTTGCTTTTTTTTTTTTTGCAGTTAATTAGGTTTGCAATGAACCTGTGGATGGCTTTTACTTATGTTCAGTTCAGTTCAGTTCAGTCACTCAGTTATGTCTGACTCTTTGCGACCCCATGAACTGTAGCACGCCAAGCCTCCCTGTCCATCACCAACTCCCGGAGTTCACTCAAACTCACGTCCATTGAGTCCGTGATGCCATCCAGCCATCTCATCCTCTGTCATCCCCTTCTCCTCCTGCCCCCAATCCCTCCCAGCATCAGAGTCTTTTCCAATGAGTCAACTCTTCTCATGAGGTGGCCAAAGTACTGGAGTTTCAGCTTTAGCATCATTCCTTCCAAAGAAATTCCAGGGTTGATCTCCTTCAGAATGGACTGGTTGGATCTCTGTACTTATGTTAGAGACAATTTTGAATGAACATAAAAATTTTTATAGAGAAAATTTGTTCACGTATTTATAAAGATGAGATGAAAGGGATGTATTTATAGAAATGATATTTAATGCTTTTGAAGTTGTATGCTAAGAATTACAAGGTGATCTATCATCAGAATTCTTCAAGTTATCCATCAGTTGATGACACAGATTTTTCTTCTAATTTTGCAGAAAGACACCATGGCTTCCAACTCAAAGCCCTAAAATAGCCTTCCAATGAACACCCAGGACTGATCTCCTTTAGGATGGACTGGTTGGATCTCCTTGCAGTCCAAGGGACTCTCAAGAGTCTTCTCCAACACCACAGTTCAAAAGCATCAATTCTTCGGTGCTCAGCTTTCGTCGGCTATTCACGGCCTCCCTGATTTCACCTCCTACAAATCCCTCCTCACCCACTAAGTTTTAGTTATAATAAATTCCAAGAGATTTGCTCCTTGAATACATTAAGCTCTGTGGCCACTGTAATTGCTTTTATGCTGCCTATTTCCTCTACTTGGAATGTTTTACCCTGATGTTTAGATATCACCTTTTCAGTGAAAACCCTTTCCTAACTAATGATTCTCTTCTTTATTGTTGCAACCCAAACTCCCAAACTTGACACTCTCCACACTCTTATGCTGCTATTCACTTAAATATTTGTATTATTTACTTACCATTTTACTATTTGTTTTTTCTCTTTCATTACTAGAATATAAAGTCCATGAAAATGAGTAACCTGTTGAAGGTGTTACAAGTGACAGGAGAGACCAGGACTGCAAATCAAACATCCCAGTTATGTGACCAGTACTTTAACTAATGTATCCCAAACCACACTCATCCCTGTTGCCTCCCAACATGCCCATTCACTGCCCAGCACAACCACTTATTTGTATTGTACCTCTTTGGCTGTTGTTGTTCAGTTGCTAACCTATGTTCTACTCTTTATGACCCCATGACTGCAGCACTCCAGGCTTCTCTGTCCTCCACACCATGACATGGGTAATCATCATTGATTTCTTTCTCTTTCTCTACTAAAAGGAAAGTTCTTGAGTGCACCCTATCTCCTAACATCACATCTGAAATTTTAAAAGTTATCATTTTTTTTAACAATTTAATTTGACAGTGGTGAAAATGTATCATCTATAGAAAGAGATTATTGGTGCTGGTCAGACATAGGAGTGGGGTACTACAAAGCGGGATTTTTCATTTTTCTTTATGTGAGAACTGTGGATTTTATTTTGCAGCTTTTACATGGCTTTGGATCCATCACCCTTCTTTTCTGCCAACCCAGTCCATTTAGTAAAGCAAATTAATCCAGCACAGCTGATGGGAAGTTGCATGTTAAGAGGATTATACTTTTATCACAGGAGATAAAGAAATACAGCTCTGATTATTTATTTTTCTCTCTCTCTACTTGGCTAAGATCAGAGACCAGGGAGGACTAAGCAAGTCACTGCAGAATTTCTATACCTAGGGGAAATTTATCTGACGGGTTACAGTAACAGTTCTGATTGTGTATTTGAGGTTGAAGTTTGATTTACTTTTTGGAAGTGCTCTAATTTCTTTTCTGAAAAGAATACATTTGATACATGCTGTTCCCTGGGGCTACACTCTATCTGGCGATTGAAAGTAACTCTAGCTTCGATTACTTTCAAATGGTGGGCTCATGGGGACACACACATGTAGGCACACCTTTCAAAACATTAAGATTGAGCTGGAAACTAGAAGGAAAGCTTTACTTCTATTGCAGCTCTGCAGGAAACCTCCATCTAAGATCACTGACTTGCTTGGCCAGTGGTGCTCAGGTTTGTAAAGGTATAGGAACAAAGGTCGCATATTCCCAGGCAACTCCTCCTCACAGAAAAACAGAAATTTGTGAACAACATATCTGCAGATTTTGTCAGTTTGTGTGCTAAGTTGGCATGGTCTAGAGAAAGTGTGTTTGTCTTTTTCCAGTGGGATCACAATGGTATTCTCTGATTATGATCTCTGAGATTATTTTGTTCTGTAGGAGAACACAATGATCTAGCTTGAAGTGTTAAGTCAGCTCCTAGAGAAAGCAGACAGAGGCTACTTTTTTTTTTNTTTTAACCAGGTTTTACTCAATATAAGGTGTAAATGCTGCAGGAAAATTGATCTAAGACCGTATCTTTCATATGCAACAAAAATGTTTAAGTAGATAATAAGGGTACATTATTTGTAAAAGAGAAGACCAAAGAACTAGTTATTTGTTAAAATTAGGCTATATATTTATTTCAAAGTAAGGTGCACTTAGAATTGTTTAACAAAAGACCAGTGCTTACATAGAAGTTGATTTCTTCCCTGCTTCCTCACTTTTGGTTTAAACTCTGAGCTAAGAGTTTATTTTATATACTAGTAAAATTGCCAATTGCAATATTAATTGGGTTATCCTCTTATCTTCTTTTTTTTTTTAATTTTAATTTAATTTTATTTTTTTCATCTCAGGTGTACATGAGTTCCCAATCTTGAACCCCCTGAGATAACTTTTATTCTGGAAACTTTCCTTCCTTTTTTCAATTTTTTATTTTACTTATTTGTTTTGAGAATCTGGAAATGGAGAAAAATTCAAATTACTTGAAAGAAGAGTCACTTGGAGCTGAGAGCTGAAATAGAACCCACAAAAAAACATAGGAATCAAAACAACCACACCAATATGCAAAATATATTCTAGATTTTTTTCTAAAGCAACTATCCATATGATCTTGATTTCTTCTCTAGAATTATCTAGGCTTAATTCAATCTTGAAAAGTTCAGTTCTGACTATCAAGATATAATCTTGATATATATTGCAACTTTTTTGAAGTTGCAATGTACACAGCACCTAGAAATTTTCATTTTGAAATGAATTGTAGATATTATGTTCTATTTTATAGCCTTATCTTCCAAGTGTTCATACTTAAAAATCTACCATAAACGGAGGCTATTTTCTATAGGGATGTTTTAATTTTACCAAATCTGAAGACATAACTTTTTTCATGAGGTTTTACAAAGTGATACTGATACTTTTGCGGGCCTACCAGGTGGTTCAGTGGTAAAGAATCCGCCTGCCGGTGCAGAAGATGCAAGAGACACGAGCTTGATCCCTGGGTTGGAAAGATCTCCTGGAGTAAGAAATGGCAGCCCACGCCAGTTTTTCTGGCCTGAAAAATTCCGCGGACAGAGGAGCCTGGGGCATCTACAGTTCATGGAGTTGCAGAGTCGAACACGACTGAGCACATGCACACTCTACCACTTTTTAAATATGTGTTTTTAAAACCAGTTCTTTCTGTTCCTGAAGCCCTTTGGATTTACCGTCTTTAGTCCCTGGTGGCTCAGACGGTAAAGCGTCTGCTTACAATGCGGGAGACCTGGGTTCGATCCCTGGGTCAGGAAAGTCCTCTGGCAACCCACTCCGGTACTCTTGCCTGGAAAATCCCATGGACGGAGGAGCCCGGTAGGCTACAGTCCATGAGGTCCCAAAGAGTTGGACATGACTGAGCAACTTCACTTCACTTTCACTTAGTCCTCACAGCAACTGTTAAAAGAATGGTGACTTTTCTCATTTTAGGGAGGATGACATAGAGATTGAAGAATGAGTTACTTTGCCCTTGATGCTACTGAGAGCCAGCCGTGGAACTCAGTGTCCAGTGTTCTGGTTCTAAATCTGGGGCCTACATACAGGTTTTATTTGCACTAGACATGTTAATAAGCAAAAATGAAGCGAACAGGAATTCTGTCTCAGGAGCTGCAAAGTCATTTAAATGCAGTGTGCCTTACTGCAGAGCTACTTTCAAGGGATTTGTGCTGTTTGACAAGTCAACTCTTTGTTTACAGGAGCAACAAAACATGTATTTACTTTATTAGAAAAATGCAAAATACAAGCAAGTGAAATTTGTGTAGGGTTTGATGACTTTTTGGGGCTCTGAGTCATATCTTCTCCCATCCAGGCAGGCTCAACTTGGTATATCTAATTAGATAGTAAGCATCAAGATATATTTCAGTCCTTTATCATCGTGGACATTATAGGATCACATTAACAAAAACACCAAGCAGTGGACCCTGCTGAGCCACACTGCATACAGACTCTGATCTACAGAGCTCTGAGTCAACAGATTTGTGTTTTGCTTGAGACACTAAATTTGTTACAGCAGCAACAGGAAATTCATACATTCTCACCTCAGAAACCTCCTTGAGCTTTCCAGTACACGTCTTCCTATTTCCAGCTTCCTTACTTTTCTGTTTTCTTTTTTCTGCCTGCAGTTTTCTCCTCTCTTCTTTTTCATATAACTAGATTTTTCCTAGTAAATGCATCCTGTAATTTTCCGAATAGTAAGATTGTGTGAGTTTTACAGCTACTGGTATCCTAGCATGAAGGTGCCGTGACTCACCCTGGAGCTGAGAGATTAGGTGGATTAGATGTTACTGCCTCCATATAACAACTTGCTTGTTGTATAGCCAAGTGTTGATTCTTACAATGGTCCTTTCCCTGATAAATTGGGATTAACTATTGCTGAATTCATGTCTAGACAATAAGAATTCTGAGTGCAGAGATCATGATTTAGTCTTTTATAAATCAGAGACTGTTTGGTACATAATAACAGCTTAATATCTGTTTACCAAACCAAACATGTATGTCGACTTGTTTTATCACTTACAAAGAATATTTATCAATATTATCACAAGCTCATTATGAGTTCATTTAGCTTTATATTAAATATCCTTATCTGACTGCTTTATAAACTGGTAAGAGGTTAAGTGTCCAAGTTAATGTGTGAGAGAGTTCGTTTCACACCAAAGGTTTCTATTCCGAAGACTGTGAAGTCTATGTTATACCTACTTTTCAGAGTAGGTTCGCAATATGGAAAGTCTCCCACATGCAACAGATGTCCTCATTAGCTATAAAGTTCGGACCCTGATCTGAGACTTGTCATATGCATCACGGGATTTAAATTATGTACCAAACAGTTCCTTATGCATGATTTGATTGGAGACATAAAAGGCAGCCTTACACTGATGCCTGAGCAGAACTTACACCCCGAAAACTGTAGTGGAAAACTTGATTGGAATTAACCACTGTACTGAGATGAGTCTTTCTTTATAAAATGACTGTCCAGGGAATAAAAAGATTATTCATAAAGAACAAGAGCTCAGTAACTTTACACTGTCCTATCAAGTATCCAGAGAGCTGCTCACAGGTGAACCAGAATGAATAAAAATAATGAAAGCAACTACTGATAAGTAACAAGTCATTTTCTTTTACAGAATTTGAATGTGTTAGATCAGCAATGAGGTGGGAGTTTTGCCTATTTCAGGCAGCACCAGGCAAGCTGTAGCTCGCACGTTCAATTGCAAATGTTTTTGCTGTGAACAGGGCCACTTTTTAGTCTCTGGAAAGATTTTTTCCTCTCCACCTGTGTGTTTGGATCTTCTCCATCCTTCAGAGGCTAGTACAAATCCTTTTTCTACCTTATAACCCTTTCAGACTATAAGGTGACATACTCAGTTGAGCCATATGAAATTGCAAGTAATCCTATTTTACTTACAAAAATGACAATTTCATTTTCAGTATACTTGCTTTGAACTGATCACCTATTATCCTTTATATGTTTTGTGAGATAGAAAGGACCTGAAAGTGCTATGGAAGCTATTAAGTAACCAAACAAAAAGCTATAAATTACAATGCATGCAGAAAGTTATCTGTATGTATGCATGCATGTATGTTTGTTTACATAGACACCCATATTACAGTCTACACAATCTAGTAAAAAAATATACTAGAAAATAAAAGAATAGGAATGTTAGGTGGTCATTGAATGACTGCTGAGTGTCAAACTCCAACTAGGGACTTTAGTCCCATTCTTTAATTTCATTTGTCAGCTTTTAGTTAGGTGTTATTGCACTAAATAAGAGACAAAAGAGAGTCAGAAACTTTAAATCACATCATCACATCCATACAGGATGCGGATGAGGACTAGAGCTAATTTTCACATCCAATCCATCTGTCTTCCAAAACCCTCCCAAGAGTGATCTCTCCAGCTTTTCTTGCTTCTCTCTTGTTCTTAATGAGCAGGGCAGCTTAGCAAGATCAAAGGACCTCAGGAGAGAAGATATCTACTTTCCTAAAACAGACTTGGTGGAGAGTCTCTACCAACCAGGAATACACAACACTTGAATTTGTGTGACTAAGTTCTATTATATTAAGCTATGAAGATTTAGAGTTTTATCTCTTCCTGAGTCTAGTATTATTCTGAAGAAGACAGTGCTTTGTATTGTGTTCAAATTGCATTCAATTTGTCACCTGGGCAGCAACATCTTTTTTCAGTTGCCCAGTCATGTCTGACTCTGTGACCCCATGGACTGCAGCACGCCAGGCCTCCCTGTCCCTCACCATCTTCCGGAGTTTGCCCAAGTTCATATTCATTGCATCAGTGATGCCATCCAGCATCTCATCCTCTGATGCCCTCTTCTCCTTCTGCCCTCAACCTTTCCCAGCATCAGGGACTTTTCCAATGAATTGTTTCATCAGATGACTGAAACAGTGGTGCTTCGAAGGCATCAATTCTTTGGGGGAGACAAATTCTTGAATTAACATAATCTGTTTCTCTATATCATTTTTGGATAGAAAAACCACAGCAATCTTATGAACGAGAGCAAATGGTTTGATAGTGACTCCTCAGAGAACTGGATTAAGAAGGACTCTGAGAATGTATCTGTATCATAGGTCAACCGTTTCTGTCTACTGCTTTTATTACCCTAAATTGAGTACTTACACACTTACAACAGAGATTAATTTTCTTGGCTTCCTGGTGAGCCTGACAAAGGTGGAGGCTTTTGGGTATTGGTTCCAGTGGACCTNTTGCTGAATTCATGTCTAGACAATAAGAATTCTGAGTGCAGAGATCATGATTTAGTCTTTTATAAATCAGAGAGTGTTTGGTACATAATAACAGCTTAATATCTGTTTACCAAACCAAACATGTATGTCGACTTGTTTTATCACTTACAAAGAATATTTATCAATATTATCACAAGCTCATTATGAGTTCATTTAGCTTTATATTAAATATCCTTATCTGACTGCTTTATAAACTGGTAAGAGGTTAAGTGTCCAAGTTAATGTGTGAGAGAGTTCGTTTCACACCAAAGGTTTCTATTCCGAAGACTGTGAAGTCTATGTTATACCTACTTTTCAGAGTAGGTTCGCAATATGGAAAGTCTCCCACATGCAACAGATGTCCTCATTAGCTATAAAGTTCGGACCCTGATCTGAGACTTGTCATATGCATCACGGGATTTAAATTATGTACCAAACAGTTCCTTATGCATGATTTGATTGGAGACATAAAAGGCAGCCTTACACTGATGCCTGAGCAGAACTTACACCCCGAAAACTGTAGTGGAAAACTTGATTGGAATTAACCACTGTACTGCGATGAGTCTTTCTTTATAAAATGACTGTCCAGGGAATAAAAAGACTATTCATAAAGAACAAGAGCTCAGTAACTTTACACTGTCCTATCAAGTATCCAGAGAGCTGCTCACAGGTGAACCAGAATGAATAAAAATAATGAAAGCAACTACTGATAAGTAACAAGTCATTTTCTTTTACAGAATTTGAATGTGTTAGATCAGCAATGAGGTGGGAGTTTTGCCTATTTCAGGCAGCACCAGGCAAGCTGTAGCTCGCACGTTCAATTGCAAATGTTTTTGCTGTGAACAGGGCCACTTTTTAGTCTCTGGAAAGATTTTTTCCTCTCCACCTGTGTGTTTGGATCTTCTCCATCCTTCAGAAGCTAGTACAAATCCTTTTTCTACCTTATAACCCTTTCAGACTATAAGGTGACATACTCAGTTGAGCCATATGAAATTGCAAGTAATCCTATTTTACTTACAAAAATGACAATTTCATTTTCAGTATACTTGCTTTGAACTGATCACCTATTATCCTTTATATGTTTTGTGAGATAGAAAGGACCTGAAAGTGCTATGGAAGCTATTAAGTAACCAAACAAAAAGCTATAAATTACAATGCATGCAGAAAGTTATCTGTATGTATGCATGCATGTATGTTTGTTTACATAGACACCCATATTACAGTCTACACAATCTAGTAAAAAAATATACTAGAAAATAAAAGAATAGGAATGTTAGGTGGTCATTGAATGACTGCTGAGTGTCAAACTCCAACTAGGGACTTTAGTCCCATTCTTTAATTTCATTTGTCAGCTTTTAGTTAGGTGTTATTGCACTAAATAAGAGACAAAAGAGAGTCAGAAACTTTAAATCACATCATCACATCCATACAGGATGCGGATGAGGACTAGAGCTAATTTTCACATCCAATCCATCTGTCTTCCAAAACCCTCCCAAGAGTGATCTCTCCAGCTTTTCTTGCTTCTCTCTTGTTCTTAATGAGCAGGGCAGCTTAGCAAGATCAAAGGACCTCAGGAGAGAAGATATCTACTTTCCTAAAACAGACTTGGTGGAGAGTCTCTACCAACCAGGAATACACAACACTTGAATTTGTGTGACTAAGTTCTATTATATTAAGCTATGAAGATTTAGAGTTTTATCTCTTCCTGAGTCTAGTATTATTCTGAAGAAGACAGTGCTTTGTATTGTGTTCAAATTGCATTCAATTTGTCACCTGGGCAGCAACATCTTTTTTCAGTTGTCCAGTCATGTCTGACTCTGTGACCCCATGGACTGCAGCACGCCAGGCCTCCCTGTCCCTCACCATCTTCCGGAGTTTGCCCAAGTTCATATTCATTGCATCAGTGATGCCATCCAGCATCTCATCCTCTGATGTCCTCTTCTTCTGCCCTCAACCTTTCCCAGCATCAGGGACTTTTCCAATGAATTGTTTGCATCAGATGTCTGAAACAGTAGGGCTTCGAAGACATCAATTCTTTTGGGGAGACAAATTCTTGAATTAACATAATCTGTTTCTCTATATCATTTTTGGATAGAAAAACCACAGCAATCTTATGAATGAGAGCAAATGATTTGATAGTGACTCCTCAGAGAACTGGATTAAGAAGGACTCTGAGAATGTATCTGTATCATAGGTCAACCGTTTCTGTCTACTGCTTTTATTACCCTAAATTGAGTACTTACACACTTACAACAGAGATTAATTTTCTTGGCTTCCTGGTGAGCCTGACAAAGGTGGAGGCTTTTGGGTATTGGTTCCAGTGGACCTCACAGATCTTGAGCACCAGTTGGGCTTATGGGCATCAAGGCTGCCTCCCTGCTCCAGCATAAGTCCAGTCGTGTGACTNAATGAAAAAGTCTGAAATTAACATTGAATTTTGCTAATAATTGTAGGAAATTGTTTCAATACATACAGATGCAACCCATTGTTGTAAATCAAGCTCTTCCAAAAGACATACTTCAGGCATGTATTATAAAATTAACTTTACTATCCATTTAGCTACCTACATTATTGCAGTCAACAATGATTCACAGTGCTAAATGTGTACAAGAGCTTTGGATTCATGCTTTCTTTCTTTCATTTTTTTTTTCATTCTACATTTCCTTTCTTCTACAAAAAGTCCTGATTACATCTTATTAACAGCCACTGTTGTGCCATGTTGCAGTGTTTAAAATGGTATAATAGGACTTAACTCTTCTGTTATATTTAATACTTTACTTTCTATTTATTCTTTTTATTTATTCTTGTTTACTATTACTGACATAATGAATGAAGAACTTGAAGCAACATACCATAGTTCTGCAGCTCAGAATTCCAGGGGAAGCTCAGTTAGTTACCTTGCTCTGATTTTCATAAGGGCAAAATATAGATATCATTTCACTTGGGTTCTTAATTGTAGACTCCAAGAGATAACTTGCTTTATGCTCATTTGGTTATTACCAAACATNTATTACTGACGTAATGAATGAAGAACTTGAAGCAACATACCATAGTTCTGCAGCTCAGAATTCCAGGGGAAGCTCAGTTAGTTACCTTGCTCTGATTTTCATAAGGGCAAAATATAGATATCATTTCACTTGGGTTCTTAATTGTAGACTCCAAGAGATAACTTGCTTTATGCTCATTTGGTTATTACCAAACATCACTTTCCTTGAACTGTAGGGCTGAGGTTCTCATTTTCTTGCTGGCTTTTTGCAAAATCTTTCTCTCAACTGTGTAAGCTATTTTCATTCCTTGTCACATTGCCCCTTCATGTCCAAATTTAGCAGGTATGTCTACTAATTGCTGCTCACACTTCTGATCTGATATATTCTTTCTGTGGGGTACAACAGGAAAAAGAGGTGCTTCAACCTTAATTGGAGAAAATTCTGCTGAATGTTATGCAGTTTCATGGGTTACATTAGTTTCAGAGACTAATCCAGGATATATATATTTTTTCATTTTAAACCCATAAGTTTAATTACATATGCAAAGTTACTTTTGTAATAATATAAAATTATTACAAATATTGTAATGTAATAATATAATATTACATGGTCACAGATTCTAGGGATTAGGGCATTGGCCTTTTTGAGGAGCCATCTTGTCTACTGCAGGAATGATAGAGGTTTTCCTGGGAAGGAATGCTTCACATTTACAGTGTCATTTCCTACAGAAAGATCATGAACTTGAACACCTTGAAGAGAGGCCGGATGCTTGGCTCATGTCCAAGCTCTGAACAGTTTTACATCTTGAAGACAGATGCAATGTTTGGCAGAATATGATATGGAATAATACCCAGGGCCCATCAGTGGTGTAGACTAAAGAGTTGGAAGCCACAATTTTTCCGCAACATGTCATTAAGTTTCAGAAACAGAAATTTGCAACCCTTGTTACGTTTCTCCACTGAATGCAATCTGCTTATGAATGTGCAACCTTCTCATGAATAAGCTTGACCGGAAAATTAAAGGCCCCTTGTTATTCAAAATCCAGGCATTAATGTAAATAGGTTGTTGCAGTGTGTGTGTGTGTGTGTGTGTGTGTGTATGAACCACGTGTGCATTTGTGCTATAGTTAGTACATTCTTTTCCCTTTCTAAAAGTTTTTCCTCAGCATACCTAATATTTTTATGTGTTTATTCATTACAGTTGAAAAAAGAAATCAAAGCAGCTGTCAGTCTTACCCAAAAACCTTCTTTGGCAATCACTAGAGTATATCATAGGGTGAGCACACAATGCATGGCTATTTCATCCTGTTTCTTGTGGCTTTGCTCATTGAATTTCTCTATTTTTCATCCCCATTTGTGCTCAGAAAAAAGCATTTTATAAATTTTATATTCCCTTTTTTTTCCTCCTTAACCAATGGTTGCTAGAGTTGATTAAGTATACTTCCAGTGAATAAAGAAGAAAAGAACCTTAAACTTATAGCTAGATGTTCTTTGTTATTACTCTTTCAACTGAATCAAAATATTTTATTTCTACTGATTTTGACTATTATTTGACTGAAAAAGTAGATAGGTGATGTTTCTAATGTCAGTCTCTCTCTCCTAAAGGTGGTTGATCTCACATGGACAAACTGTAAGCCTCAGGAAAGGTGCATCCTTTTATTATTTTAAATTGGTATTTGACTCATTCATTCATTTCTTACTAAATGATAATTTGACTAACATCAATTTTGTTTCAGAAGTAATTCTGTGTTCTGAGGATACAGCAGGGAACAAAGCAGGCACAAATTCCAATTTTTCCAGAGTTTACACTTTTGTGGCAGTGGAGAGGATCTCTTCAAAGCACTGACAGTGGAACTGTCACACGGATTATCACATGGATGGTGTTCACTGGAGGCACACACAGTTGGATCCTTAGTAAGTGCAGACCTTCAATAAGTAAATAAATGATACCACTTGATTCATGTATCCCACAAATATTATTGAATACTTACCATATACTAGTCCTGTGCCAGTCACTGGGAACATCAGTGAATAAAATAAAGACATTCACTTCAATGAACAAAATAAAGATATCAATTTCACAGATTTTATAATCTAATTAGATGATATAGACAGCAAAAGTTTAAAAAGTAAATTACATTTTATGTTAGATGTTGCTTAAGAAAAATATAGGACAGGATGAAAGAGACGCTGATGCTAGGGGAGTGCATTTTTCAATAATAAGTGTAGTAGATTTAGACCCAGTTTAAACAAAACCTCAATTTAATGAGAAAAATGAAGTATGGCTTTAGTTAGCTACTTTCTGAAAAGGATTCTTAATAAAATCCTCATAACTTCAAAACTCTGTAAATGTCCCTTTTTAAATACATATTTGTTTAATTTCTTCAACTGCCATACATTTTTCTAGGAACTCCTGGGATATCAAGAAGAATAAAACACAATCTTGAACTTAAGCAACTATAATCAAGTAGCAAGATAATAGTCTTACATATGCAACAAATCAACATGTGAGGAAAGTGGTAAATATATATAAATATTGTAGAAATTTTAAATTATGTCATTTCAGACTGCTGCATTGAGTACAATTCCAAGAATGAAATAGTCTTTGAAATATATCTGAAAGAGTTGGTAAGATTTTAATAGGTAAGATTCAATAAAGGGTAGGTAATTTCTTTTTCTATCTCTAAGCATAAGGAAAAGAAAAATAATATCATAAACAAATAATCAAAGACTAATATTGACTCCAAAATACGTAAAAATGTTTTGCTTCATTTGCCAGTATGTCAACCTACTCCTTTTAGTTTCCTCTCCTTTTCGCTTAAATAATGTCATTATAGATCCAGTGGTCCTCACTAGAAATAGCATATTGAATTCTCTATTTTTCTTCACCATTACCCATGCAATTTATAAATTTCTCCATCTTGAATTCATACCCAGGGCATTCATTAAGTGAATTCTGAGTACCATCTTGAGCTGGGAGCTAGTAACCCAAGAAAGAGCGATACAGCAGGAAGGTATTCATCCTCCAATCCCAGGGACAGACATTATCTTACAAAAGGCTCCCATCCCATCTTCCCTAGGAACGATTATGTGATGTCCCTTTCTCCAACACCTTTTATGGAAATCTAGCATTTAGGTGTCAGGACAGCAATCTCCATAGAATATACATGTAAAAATATTTGCTACAACATGTTTTTATAAAGATATTTTTTAGTTGCACATGAAAGAAATGCAACTCAAACTAAAAATTTCAGGTTTATTTCTGGATTTAGGTATGGATGAATCATTACTCAGTCTCTCTCCTTTTTGGTTCTGTTCAATGTGCCTATTAAATTCTTACTGAAAAATGAATTAATTTTACCCATTCCTCAGTCAATCATTGTTGCCATGAGGGTAGGAAATTCTCAATAATCAGCATAGTTTACATGCTCATGCTTGGAGCAAAAATCCAGTTATCTTCTGGGGAAAATTTGGATCTCCAAAGGATGACTTCAGTGCAATAATTAGAAGCATAAGAAGGAATAATGGGAGAGTGGGGATAAATGCAGGATAAGTAAAATCAACATATGTCTGCTAAATCTGCTTAAAAACCTAGCATGAGTCATTATTGTCCAGATCCTCGAGTTGGTATATGAGTCTTTTTATAGATGACCCCAGACAGCCTCAGTAGCTTTTGACTTGGCACATCTCTGTTGAGCAAATGGTACCAAATTAGCATCATTCCCTAAATTTTCTATCAACTCCCCTCCTCTGCATCTTTGGTATGGTTGTTATCTGACAGCAGAGCTCCCTGTACCATTCCCTTCTAAAGCACTTCTCATATCCATGGAGTAAACCTCCCTCATTCTATAAAAAGAGTCTTTTTTCAAAATACTTTCTTCTCTCTCTCCCAAGCAGAGTTAAATTGCCATCTTTATTCTGATTGTAGTCCCACCTTGTATTGCATCCTGGTCTTAATTATTTCTGGTAAATTTCTGTTTATATTCCTTTCTGCTTCTTCAACTATCAGTTTCCAACTATCCATTTAAATTAAAGGGCCTGCCCTGTTCATTCCTGCATTTCTAATGCTGAGCATAATGTCTGTATATATTAGATCAGTAAATTTGTGTTGAATTAGAAACAGGGTGAAATAAGAGATATAATTTTAATTTAAAAAGCCAACAAGGAGGGACTTACTTTCAGATATTTTCGAACATAAGACTGGATTGAGTATTTTGTGAAAAAAAAAAAAAAAGAAAAAGAAAAATGTTTTAGATATGGCCTATTACCAACTCTTGGTAGCCATGAAATTCATTTATGGTTCCCTGCTGCTGCTGCTGCTGCTAAGTCGCTTCAGTCATGTCTGACCCTGTGCGACCCCATAGACGGTAGCCCACCAGGCTCCCCCGTTCCTGGGATTCTCCAGGCAAGAACACTGGAGTGGGTTGCCATTTCCTTTTCCAATGCATAAAAGTGAAACGTGAAAGTGAAGTCGCTCAGTCGTGTCCGACTCTTAGCGATCCCATGGACTGCAGCCTACCAGGTTCCTCTGTCCGTGGGATTTTCCAGGCAAGAGTACTGGAGTGGGGTGCCATTGCCTTCTCCATGGTTCCCTAGGTTTGTATATATTATTTCCTGATGACTAAATACAATATATTTTACTGTTGTGACAGGGTTGTCAAGGGTTATGATAAATGGCCTTTTTTAAATATCTACATTACAAATGGAAATCAATTTCCCTAAAGGCTTCTAAGACTGGCATGAAAAGAGACCATCATGTAGCCAGGTAAACAGTTATGATCCATCAGTCCACTGACCAAAAACATATTCAAAAAGGAGCAAAGGCAAACAAATATACCAGATTTTATTTCATAAACTCTGTGTAGTAGGAGAAAGTCTGTGCTAAATTGTTTCTACTTGGAAATGAGAATGGAACATTTGTAGAGCTGAGAGACCTAGTGTGGACAATGGGCCCCAGATTGCTTCCAGGTTGCAATAGAATTTTTAAAAGGTTGTCATGTTTCTTTTTATATCACTTACAATATATTGATGCTTGATGTTCAGTGTTTTGTGTTCTACGTTCTATTTGATTCTTCATATTAGGAACATGGCTTCCCTGGTGGCTCAGCAGTAAGGAATCTGCCCTCCATGCAGGAGATGTGGGTTCAATCCCTGGGTAGGGAAGATCCCCTGGAGAAAGGAATGGCAACCCACTCCAGTATTCTTGCCTGGAGAATCCCATGGGCAGAGGGGCTGGGTGGGCTTTAGTTTGCAAAGCGAACTGTACGACTGAAGTGACTGAGCATGCAGGCATTAGGAACACAGACATGTGAAATAGCAACCAAATGTCACACAGTCAGTGAGTTAAAGCTGTCATATGGAGCCTATGACTCTCAGGCCCATCTGTATTTTAACTCATAATTCATACCCTGCTTAATTCCTAAAAAGATTTGTAAAAGCTTTCAATAAAATGCATATAAATAAGACAATACACCAGCATGATGTAAGAGAGAATTTTGCCCATTCATTGGCTTAGCTCATCTTAACACGCTCTTCTTGGAGTCTTTCAGGCTACTGGTAAAAGGTTAAAGAGCTTCATTGAGTTCTATTGCTTGGAGAAAAAGAAACATAAGATGGTCAGAGCTTATGAACACGAGGTATACCCTGGTCTTGTCCACACTGTATTTTGCCTTACGAGACACAGTATCTAGCTGCTAAGTTCAATTTTTAATCAACAGAATGCTCTTTTACTTTGCTCCTAAATATGATGTCTGTATGTGTGTAACTGTGTGCATTTCTATGTTCCATAATTAAATAGTAATTAAGCCAAGCCCAAACTAAATTTGAAGAGGTTAAAAATGTGTCTTTTCCCTTCTAGGCTTTTTAGCTGGTCTAATATTTAAATTCACATAAGACAGTTAAACAGCAAAAGAACAAAATGTTGTACATGCAGAAGACCATAAAAACCGGAGTCCCAAGGGCAAGTTGGTAAGGGAGGCAATCGAAGTTTATATACCATCCTGAGCGAAGGAATCTGATAGGAGCCTGGGCTTCTAAGGGGAGGAAGGTAATTCATAGGATGATAAGATGAATAGATTTTTGGTGATTATGTTTTCCCTGCCATGCAGATGATTCTTTTGAATAAAAAGTAATTTCTGGTAATAATTCTCTGACTGGGCCAAGTCCCTACCTAAATTATTTTAAATAGTTAAAGAGGAGGTAAAAGGGTTTTTCTTGAATTCACTGGGTCTTGATTGCCTTCACCTCAAAGCAATCTACATACCACACTAACACATTTTAAGATGGCTATTCTGCTCGCTTTTAAATATAATTTGAATGCCACATAATACTGTGAAAGAAAATACCTTGGACCTCAGTTTCTCCAATGGTACTACAGAGAATAATGGCCTTCTACTTCCAGGAATGAAGATCCTGTGAGCATGAGTTCAGCAGACACTACAAAGGTAAGCTGAGTGGCATCTTGGCTTCAACCTTGGTCTTCCTGGGCTTAACCTGTCTCCTTGATCACTGATGCTAGTGTGATCTTTGTTTAATGCACATCTTTCACTTACTATTGGGGAATATATGCTTTCTTCTCTCTCTTCATCCTTCTTGCAGTTATTCTCAGTAATCTGAGAGTAATCTTCTGATAATCTCCTCTAATAACACATGGGGGTTACCAAGCTTCTCTAAACCTCCTCCTACCAGGCCTCTGTGCTTGCTTTCTTGCCTTTACCCTGAGTCTCATAATTTCCCTCCTTAGTGGCTTTCAGCCCTCTGCACTCCTTCCTACTTGAAGTCTCTATTTTTAGAGCTTCTGTGTATTTTCTCCAACTGAAGTGGCTTTATCTCAGCCCACAATTTAAAAGTCCATAAAGTTTGAGGTAACATGGACATATTTTTCTATTGAAGGCTTCATCACACAAGTTATTATTTGGGCCTGAAACTCACCTGGCAAACTGGCACACAGGTGAGGAGTTGATGGTCATGTTGTAGAGTGAATATGTTCCACTGTGCTTAGCACTGGAGGTAAGTGAGGAATACAGTAGATAAAAGGCATGGAACACAGATAACATATTTTTTTGGAAAACTATAACATATATGAAATACATCTGGTCCTAATGGGGCTTCCCTGATAGCTCAATTGATAAAGAATCCAGCTGCAATGCAGGAGACCCTGGTTTGATTCTTGGGTTGGGAAGATCCATTGGAGAAAGGATAGACTACCCACTCCAGTATTCTCAGCCTTCCCTGTGGTTCAGCTGGTAAAGAATCCATCGACAATGAGGAAGACCTGAATTTGATCCCTGGGTTGGGAAGATTCCCTGGAGAAGAGAAAAGGTATTTTGGCCTAGAAAATTCCATGGACTATATCGTCCATGGGGTCGCAAAGAGTCGAACATGACTGAGCAACTTTCATTTCATTAGGTCTTAATCCTGGGCAATTGGAAGGATTTCAGAATCTCAGGGCACAGCCCAATAAGTGTTCAACTTCATATAAAGTCACTTTGCTTGTTATATCTGTGCCTGGGAACTCCTACATGACAGGAGATATTATGCAGTCTATCAATCAACCCTCACTTCAGTTGCTCAGTCCTGTCTGACTCCTTGTGATCCCATGGACTGCAGCATGCCAGGCTTCCCTGTCCATCACCAAATCCTGGAGCTTACTCAAATTCATATCGATCGAGTCAGTGATACCATCCAACCATTTCATCCTCTGTTTTCCCCTTCTCCTCCTGCCTTCAATTATTCCTAGCATCAGGATCTTTTCAAATGAGTCAGTTCTTCACACCAAGTGGTCAAAGTATTGGAGTTTCAGCTTCAGCATCAGTCCTTCCAATGAATATTCGGGACTGATTTCTTTTAGAATGGACTGGTTGGATCTCTTTGTTGTCCAAGGGAATCTCAAGAGTCCTTTCCATCACCACAAGTCAAAAGCATCAATTCTTTGGCTCTCAGCTTTTTCTATAGTTCAACTCTTACATCCATAGATGACTACTGGAAAAACCATAGCTTTGACTAGACGCACCTTTGTTGGCAAAGTAATGTCTCTGCTTTATAATATGCTGTCTACGTTGGTCGTAACTTTTCTCCCAAGGAGCAAGCATCTTTTAATTTCATTGCTGCAGTTANCTCAAACAATCACATGTGCAGCTGTATGAGTCCTGCAGGCAGGCTAGAAAGCCATCAGAGGGGTTTTTGGATTGAAACACTCTTTCAAATGCAGAAGACTAAAGCCCTGAGTTGACTTTTTCCAGAGAATGTCAGAAGAGTGGAAAAGCAGGCAGATTCTTATTTTTGGTAGGTACATCCTCAGGAAATGCCAGGGGGAAACCTGAGATCTGACTCGACCTTGCCCATCAAATCTCTGCTGCATGACCTTGTCACTGGTGGGATTCCTCACGCTGGCTCCTGGTAAATACCTATTATAAATCAGATACTCATGGATGCTATTCTTATATCAGTAAATAAACACACACAAATCAATCTTGTCCTTGTATAGTTGCATTATAGTGACAATAGATAAGCAATAGTATAATAAGTAAGACAGTATTTTACATAGGTATGACAAACAGTATACAAAAAATGAGGGGTTTTGGAATATCAGGAGGAGTTACCATTTTAACTCTGGTGATTAGGGTATGCATTATTTAAAAGGTAACATTGAACCTAGACTTAAAGGAAATGAAAGAGTAAACTAGCGTTCCAGGTAGAAAGAAAATTTAAAGAAGTCTCAATATGATTTTATCTTCTATTTTTAAGTACATATTAGAGATCTGTAAAAAATAATTGTGAAAGCATTTATTCCAACAGATAAGAAATGTGTAAAGTCATAGTGTTTTTAAAAATCAGTGTTCTGATAAGTAATATTATTTTAACGGCTTTAGGTTTGCAAACTGCTTTTGGCAATAGAACTCCTTATATGAATTCTGATATAAAACTGCTAAAGCAACGATCTCTTTTAAAGCGGTGATGAGAAGCCTCTCTCATAGTCATGTAGGTGTGTGTGCTCAGTCACTCAGTCATGTCTGACTCTTTGCAACCAGATGGACCATAGCCCACCAGTCTCTGCTATCCATGGATTTTCCAGGCAAGAATACCTGAGTGAGATGCTATTTCCTTCTCCAGGGGATCTTCCTGACCCAGGGACTGAACTTGCATCTGCGTTGGCAAACAGATTCTTTACTGCTGGGCAACCAAGGAAGACCCCTCGTAATCATAGGTCAAACAAAATTCAAAGTTTGATCTTTCAAAAATATGAAGCACCAATTTAAATATTGTGAATCTACATATGCAAATATGGAACTTTTCTTTAGTATAAAGTGGAAAAAATCATACAGAACAATTTATAACAGGAGACCTTTTTTAAAAGTACACGGGGTGTTATGTGGGAGTGTCCATAGAAAAAAATATCACAAATAGCCATTAACAAATGTGCTGTAATAGCAGAGAGAACTCTACTCAGTGCTCTGTGGTGATTTAAATGGGAAGGAAATCTAAAAAAGATGGCATTTATGTATGCATATGACTGATTCACTTTGATGTAAGCCAAGAAATTAACACAACACTGTAAAACAACTATACTCCAATAAAACTTAATTTAAAAAAATGCAAGCAAGAGCAACAACAAAAGAATAGTCATAAACACGGTTACCATATAGAGAGTGTGAGTGTTCGTCTTTCAGTCATGTCCAACTCTTTGTGACTCCATGAACTATAGTCTGCCAGGCATCTTGGTCCATGGGATTCTCCAGGCAAGATTATTGGAGTGGGTTACCATTCCCATCTCCAGGGTATTATCCCAACTCAGGGATTGAACCTGGGTCTCTGGCATTGCAGGTAGATTCTTTATCATTTGCACCACTAGGTAAGCCCCATGGAAGGCTACAGACCTCAAACATAAATAGTTTTATTGTTTTGACTGTTTACAATGACTTTGTATTATTTTCTGCTTAATATATATTCTTTTAAAAGAGAAACCACTGCTCAATATTGTCACAGTTCAGTTCAGTAGCTCAGTCACGCCCGACTCCTCGCGACCCCATGGATTGCAGTACGTTAAGCCTCCTTGTCCGTCACCAACTTCCAGGAGCTTGCTCAAACTCATATCCATCGAGTTGTGGATGCCATCCAACCATCTCATCCTCTGTTGTCCCCTTCTCTGCCAGCCTTCAATCTTTTCCAGCACCAGGGCTTTTTCCAATGAGTCAGTTTTCGTATCAGGTGGCCAAAGTATTGTAGTTTCAGCTTCAGCATCAGTCCTTCCAATGAATATTCAGGACTCATTTCCTTTAGGGTGGACTNTATACAAAAAATGAGGGGTTTTGGAATATCAGGAGGAGTTACCATTTTAACTCTGGTGATTAGGGTATGCATTATTTAAAAGGTAACATTGAACCTAGACTTAAAGGAAATGAAAGAGCAAACTAGCGTTCCAGGTAGAAAGAAAATTTAAAGAAGTCTCAATATGATTTTATCTTCTATTTTTAAGTACATATTAGAGATCTGTAAAAAATAATTGTGAAAGCATTTATTCCAACAGATAAGAAATGTGTAAAGTCATAGTGTTTTTAAAAATCAGTGTTCTGATAAGTAATATTATTTTAACGGCTTTAGGTTTGCAAACTGCTTTTGGCAATAGAACTCCTTATATGAATTCTGATATAAAACTGCTAAAGCAACGATCTCTTTTAAAGCGGTGATGAGAAGCCTCTCTCATAGTCATGTAGGTGTGTGTGCTCAGTCACTCAGTCATGTCTGACTCTTTGCAACCAGATGGACCATAGCCCACCAGTCTCTGCTATCCATGGATTTTCCAGGCAAGAATACCTGAGTGAGATGCTATTCCCTTCTCCAGGGGATCTTCCTGACCCAGGGACTGACCTTGCATCTCCTGCGTTGGCAAACAGATTCTTTACTGCTGGGCAACCAAGGAAGACCCCTCGTAATCATAGGTCAAACAAAATTCAAAGTTTGATCTTTCAAAAATATGAAGCACCAATTTAAATATTGTGAATCTACATATGCAAATATGGAACTTTTCTTTAGTATAAAGTGGAAAAAATCATACAGAACAATTTATAACAGGAGACCTTTTTTAAAAGTACACGGGGTGTTATGTGGGAGTGTCCATAGAAAAAAATATCACAAATAGCCATTAACAAATGTGCTGTAATAGCAGAGAGAACTCTACTCAGTGCTCTGTGGTGATTTAAATGGGAAGGAAATCTAAAAAAGATGGCATTTATGTATGCATATGATTGATTCACTTTGATGTAAGCCAAGAAATTAACACAACACTGTAAAACAACTATACTCCAATAAAACTTAATTTAAAAAAATGCAAGCAAGAGCAACAACAAAAGAATAGTCATAAACACGGTTACCATATAGAGAGTGTGAGTGTTCGTCTTTCAGTCATGTCCAACTCTTTGTGACTCCATGAACTATAGTCTGCCAGGCATCTTGGTCCATGGGATTCTCCAGGCAAGATTATTGGAGTGGGTTACCATTCCCATCTCCAGGGTATTATCCCAACTCAGGGATTGAACCTGGGTCTCTGGCATTGCAGGTAGATTCTTTATCATTTGCACCACTAGGTAAGCCCCATGGAAGGCTACAGACCTCAAACATAAATAGTTTTATTTTTTTGACTGTTTACAATGACTTTGTATTATTTTCTGCTTAATATATATTCTTTTAAAAGAGAAACCACTGCTCAATATTGTCACAGTTCAGTTCAGTAGCTCAGTCACGCCCGACTCCTCGCGACCCCATGGATTGCAGTACGTTAAGCCTCCTTGTCCGTCACCAACTTCCAGGAGCTTGCTCAAACTCATATCCATCGAGTTGTGGATGCCATCCAACCATCTCATCCTCTGTTGTCCCCTTCTCTACCAGCCTTCAATCTTTTCCAGCACCAGGGCTTTTTCCAATGAGTCAGTTTTCGTATCAGGTGGACAAAGTATTGCAGTTTCAGCTTCAGCATCAGTCCTTCCAATGAATATTTAGGACTCATTTCCTTTAGGGTGGACTGGTTGGATCTCCTTGCAGTCCAAGGGACTCTCAAGAGTCTTCTCCAACACCAGAATTCAAAAGCATCAATTCTTTGGTGCTCAGCTTTCTTTATGATCCAACTCTCATATCTACACATGACTGCTGGAAAAACCATAGCTTTGACTAGATGGACTTTGTTGGCAAAGTAATGCCTCTGCTTTTTAATATGCTGTCTAGGTTGGTCATAGCTTTTCTTCCAAGGAGCAGGTGTCTTTTAATTTCATGGCTGCAGTCACCATCTGCAGTGATTTTGGAGCTCAAAAAAATAAAAATGTCTGTCATCATTTTCATTGTTCCCCCATCTATTTGCCATGAAGTGGTGTCACAATATTATCACAGATACCTTGAAAACAGATATGTATTCACACCCTTTTCAATTTAAGTTAAACTCAAATAGTGAAAGCAATAGGATCATTCCATTCACTTCCGAATTCTATGCAAACCCCAGGCACAATCTGCATCTGCCAAAACCACCCCTGAATACACAGTACTATCCATCACTCATACTTAGTTTTAAGGCTGTTAGAGCAGATGGTAGTTCCTAAGAGCAATCGTAATCCATGGCTCATGGGAGGAAGCATCTCTTCAAACATTCCAGGGACAGTTTCAATTTCTACCACATTTGCCATCCAACATCTGTCAGATAATAAGTCTCTTCTCTGCCAATAAGGATAAAGTTACTAATCACAAGCTCACCCCTTAATAAAAGAGCTGTTGTATCAATATAAGGCAAAGGAGACTCAGTTACTGGAAAAATTTTTCTAACTGTATTTTTAATGATGATTTCACATAAAAATTATCAACCGATATACTTTCTATGAAAGTGTGAATTGGCTCAGTGGTAAAAAACCCCCTTGCCAATGCAGGAGACCCAGGATCAATCTCTGGGGCAGGAAGATTGCCTGGAGAAGCAAATGGCAACCCACTCCAGTATTCTTGCCTGGGAAATCACATGGACAGAGGAGCCTGGTGGGCCACAGTTCATGGTGTCACAGAGTCAGACAAGAATAAACCATAACAATATTTTCCATGATATGTGGAAGCTATAGACAGAATCTTCTTCCTGTCTGAATAAGAGTGCAAGAGGGTGAGGGGTAAAAAGACTGGTCACTTTACATCTTCAAACCATATAGTCCATGGTGTTGCAAAGAGTTGGACCAACTGAGTGACTTTCGCTACCAATACCACTACCACTACTTTGACTTACTAATAGATGACATACATTAGTATGAGTCCATCACTGAAAGCATAAGCTTTCTTTCCACTCCATAGAAAAATAAATATTTGTTCATGAGGGTATTTCTGGGTTATAAAATGCTAGGTGATAAAATATTTTATTTTTATATATTTAGCAAAAAGATCTTGGATATAACCTAATGTGAAATAGGTTGCATTTTGAGTGGCTTTCTGTTGTCTCTAAGGAAAGTTAATACTATGTCATATTGATTGCCATCCGTAGAGAATGTGCTTCTATTAATTTAGTAACACAAAAATGAAATAATTCTCTCAACAATGCAAATACTTCGAATTGCTTACAAAATATACTTAGATATATAAGATTTAGAGATCACAACATTAGCCATGTTTGAATAATATGTTTCTTTGAATTGTTTAGAAAACACAGAATACCATTGTTCCTGTTCACTTGGGGATAAAAATATTTTCAATATGTTACTGAAGTCATTTTAAGGGTTTGGGCAAGTCACTAAGTTCAGCTTCCAGAAAACTTAAATCAAAATTGCCTGAAATCAGAACAACTGGATTANATAATATGTTTCTTTGAATTGTTTAGAAAACACAGAATACCATTGTTCCTGTTCACTTGGGGATAAAAATATTTTCAATATGTTACTGAAGTCATTTTAAGGGTTTGGGCAAGTCACTAAGTTCAGCTTCCAGAAAACTTAAATCAAAATTGCCTGAAATCAGAACAACTGGATTAAAATTCTTGTTAATACTTGACTTTTTATTTAACCAATCTTCAAAAAAGGGGAAGCTATAAAATCTACCTCACAGTTGTATGAAGTTTAAAGACAGCAGTATAATTACTATGTCTAGAACAATTTTTGTCATAGATTAATTAACTCACCATTGTTAGTTATCATTTCTTCATTTACCAAGCAAAATCTCTAAAGTTGAAGATCTCTAACATTCTTCCAATTTAAACTTTCTCAATTTATAATTCTGCTTTTTTTCCCTACCAACCATAGTTTGTGTCTACTATATTTTAAGGTGGATTTTGGTGAGCCGATATTTAAATATTACATTTTTTGCTACTTATTNGTTGTTGGAAGAGGGTGTTTGCTA
Source organism: Neotragus moschatus (assembly GCA_006410615.1). Classification (NCBI taxonomy): domain Eukaryota; kingdom Metazoa; phylum Chordata; class Mammalia; order Artiodactyla; family Bovidae; genus Neotragus; species Neotragus moschatus. The sequence goes on along the minus strand of SJYA01003155.1, from coordinate 93,714 downwards.
TGACCAGTGCATTCTCTTGGCAAAACTCTATTAGCCTTTGCCATGCTTCATTCTGTACTTCAAGGCCAAATTTGCCTGTTACTCCAGGTGTTTCTTGACTTCCTACTTTTGCATTTCAGTCTCCTATAATGACATCTGACATCTCTTTCGGATGTCAGTTCTAAAAATTCTTGTAGGTCTTCGTAGAATCCTTCAACTTCAGCTTCTTCAGCGTTACTGGTTAGAGCATAGACTTGGATTACTGTGATATTGAATGGTTTTCCTTGGAAATGAACAGAGATTAGAATAGTGCATTATTCAGAATTATTCACCCCGATTTAGAGATGAGATAGATACTTTCTGAGGTTCAATAAGCTGAGTCCTGGTCATGATTCTATTTTGAGGTTAAATAAGCTGAGTGTGGTTCATGATTCTATTTTGTGATGCTAATCGATGTGTAACATCAAGCCCTGCGAGACTCTATTATATGATATGTTAATCATATCATATGGGGCTTTCCATGTGGCGCACTGGTAAGGAATCCACCTGCCAATGCAGGAGATGGTTCAGGAAGATCCACTGGAGAAGGGAATGGCAACCTGCTCCAGTACTCTTGCCTGGAAAATTCCATGGACAGAAACTGGTGGGCTACAGTCCATAGAGTCGCAAAGAGTCAAACAAAACTGAGCACAGCACAGTAGCAGTAACCATATCGTATAATAATCTCAAACCCTGACACTGTACAAATCTCGTATCTGGCCCCAGGGCATACATCTGACTTCCTTAACTTTGTTTCCTTCTTGATGTATTCATCCTCTCTTTTTTCTCCTATATATGATAAAATGATTTTTAAAAAGTTAATTATCAATTTTATCATGTTATCTCACAAATTCAATTAATAACTGATAGCATGATATGATTTTAATAATAATTCCATATTAATGGTATTCATACTTTGTATTTTTGTGTTCTTTAGAGGAAAAGGATTAGATCGTTATGATAATTTTCCAGAATAGGGTATTTCCTCTGCTGCAACACAACCCTTAATGTGTATTTTCTAACAGGAATGACTAACAATTGAATTTATTTCCAAATGAAATACCTTCCAATATCTCAGTGGCATAACAATGTAAATTGCATTATTTTTTTTCTATAAAACCCTAATGAATCCCAGAGTGCTGTGGAATTGATATATAATCTAACAAACTGATCCTCTGAGTGATGTTTGTNATTTTCTAACAGGAATGACTAACAATTGAATTTATTTCCAAATGAAATACCTTCCAATATCTCAGTGGCATAACAATGTAAATTGCATTATTTTTTTTCTATAAAACCCTAATGAATCCCAGAGTGCTGTGGAATTGATATATAATCTAACAAACTGATCCTCTGAGTGATGTTTGTATTCACCGAATAAATTCCACTTTGCTGCACTGTTGATACATTTGTTGGCTCATAAAGTTATTGAGTGCAGTGTCCAGGGACTGATTGTGCTTATGTAGCAGGGATATTCCTCTTCACAGCCAATAGCCTGTACATTCCAACATATCCAGATGACCTCAGCACCTGGGAACTCTTGCATAATTCAGTGTATAAATATTATGGGGAAAATCATGAATGATTTAAACTATTAAACCATTCGTGTGTGTTTCCAATAGCAAAATTGCTCAGGTTTTGATGGTGGATATTATTTGATTGTCAATGAATTTCTACACAGGAGGCTTTGAAATTTTCTAAATTGATTTTTTTTTGTTAATCTGGTGTGTAATAAAGTGTAAAGATGAGGTAGAAAGCTCTCTTAAGCTTGCTGTTTATTTTCACACTAATCACTCTTTAGGCTATCTCTGAACTCATCCACATTCTTTTTCCATCCGATAAATAGTGACTTTGATAGCCCGTGTAACATGTCCAGGGACCACATATCAGTTTCCCAAATCAGTTTCCTTGGGAAAGCTTTGATCTTTCTGTTTTTCTGGTCAGCTTCTTTCCCCTGGCAAACTCTCTGGCATTGCTGTGGAGTTAGGAGCTTTTTGAGAAAAGGAAATTGGGGCTCTACTATTCTCAGTTGACCAGGGTAGAGCCTCCATTTTACCAGTGGGGGCAGAGCGGAAGAAGGGAACCCCCATCCTCTCACTCTCGGTTGCCTGGAATTTAACTTCTGAAAGGAGAAGGCAAGGATGAGAAATGACAGCAGTGTGTCCTGCCTGGGGAGATACCATAACTGTTGGGAGGAAAGGGAGTTCCATTTTCTTGTCAGTTCTTGGGTACAGTGGAACTTACAGAGTCAGGGAAGAGGGAACACACTGTGGCTTGAAGAGCATAAATCTCTTCTCAATTAGGTTTAATATTTTTCTTGAGTAAATGTTTATTTGCTGTATGCTGGTAGGGCAATTTCCAGAGATTTTAAATGCTGCATTGTTATTGTTGTCATTATTGTCTTGCATCACTTACAAATGCTTTATTGGGATGAAATTTCATGTTGTTCAGTTGCTAAGTCATGTCTAACTCTGCAATCCCATCAACTGTACCACGCCAGGCTCCCTTGTCCTTCACTATCTCCAGAAGTTTGCTCAAATTCATGTCCATTGAGTCAGTGATGCTATCTAAGGATGAAAGTTATTGGAGCTCCACACATTGCCATTCCATACCTACACGTCTCCACTAGTATTTATTTTTCACTTCACATTTCAATAACTTGAAATAAAAATATAAAATTAACAATACCTAGCCCAAATCTGCAGAAATTCTGATTTAACTTACTGAATGATACTGAAGAGAAACAAAAATTAATGATCATAAGCCACATTTATTTATGAGTGCTTGTGTGCTCAACTGTGTCTGGCTCTTGGTGACCTCCATGGACTGTAGCCTGCCAGGCTCCTCTATCCATAAGATTTTACAGGCAAGAATACTGGAGTGGGTTGTCACTTCCTCCTCAGGGGATCTTCCTGACCCAGGGACCAAGTCCACGTTTCCTACATCTTTTGCGGTGGCAGATGGATTCTTTACCACTGAGCCACCTAAGAAGCTAACATTTGAGACTCTAATGAGAGGCAGTTTTTAAATAACTCTGTGTGATTAATTAAGCTATCTGGAAAAAAAATGGGTGTCGACTAGTTTGTGGTTCTACTCAGTATATTATACACTTTTGCTGATATATAAGATCAGCATTGACTTTGGACAACAATTTGGCATTAATTTTAAAGTTAAGCATGCATATATTCCAGAACTTAGTAGTTCACCTTCTAAGGAATCTGCATGTAGATGTTTTCAAGAATATTCATAGCAGCATTAATTTAATAGCAAAAGCAATGTAGGCACAATCCATATGTTAGCAAGAGAAGAAATGACCACGTAGTGTACTTTGCATACAGTGAATTTTAAACAGCAATACAAAAGAATAAACTACAGTCACATCAATCAACATAAATAATATTGAGTCAAAAAATGCAAGAACCTAGAGATTATTTTCAAGAGGATTGCAATTTTAGGTTTTAAATTGACAGATTTAAATAGTTGTTTAGGGGTGTCTGTGTGTGTCTGTGTGTATGTGTGTGTGTGTGTGTGTGTGTGTGTAAGAGTGAAAAACAGCAAAAGAGTGATTAAACACAAAATTCAAAATGGTAATTCTCTCTGAAAGTTGGAGGAACTGGCATAAGGGAAGAATTACATATACAAGTATAAATAATAACATTATTCTAGTCCTTGGGTTGAGTGAGTGGTGAGTTCAGGAATAAATTAATAATGCCCCAAATTGGATTCATGATGCTATCATGCTTTGAACTGTTATTTTTAATTTCATACCATATACCTGAGATCCAATTAAAATGATTCCCCTGGTAATTTGAGTGTGTAGCCAAGGTAGACAATCACTGTACCAAGTCAATCCTTACTATTTGTGACATGATCTGACAATTAGCAGAATAAAAATCTCCTGGAAACTGATTACAAATGCTGACTCCCCAGCTCCATCTCAGACCTACTGAGTTAGGATCTACATTTACCAAGATCCTTACGATGATAATTTTGAGAAGCACTGCATCAAATTATCTCTATTATGTCTGCCAATATGTATACTTTATATATGCTTGAAAAGAATTACAAGTCAAAAAATGAAGGAGTTAAGACATAAAATTTGAATTGTTCTAGAAAAGTTTAAACTTCCTATTATTTTAATCTTTTTGGTGTATAATGACTGCTTGGAATGAAAAATCTTCAAATGATAAAAGTTTAAACTTTATTCTATGTTATCAGCTCAAATTATAAATCAAAGAATTATTGATTAGGAAAGGAATGATGTCTATGCACAGAAAGACTTGACCCTGAAGTACAGAAATTGTACCATGAAGTCATACAAAGTATTAGCTACTTAATGGAGAGCATATGAAAACTTTAAATTAGATACTTTAAGTCCCTGAAATTTCAAATGTATGTGACTTTAGTTTCACTTGTACATTAGGATCTTTGCCTCAAAATCCAATATCCTTTTACTGTTTTTATGATCACAATACAAGACCCTGTTGGTTTTCCATCCCTGTGGCTATGTTGGGTATTTTAACACAAAAGAAATATTAAGAACTCTAAGAGATAAATAACTTCAATTAGCTTCCTCAGTTTAAATAAGATTACTTTAGCTATTACTCACTTACTTCACTTTCCCTTTTCAAGAGCTTTAGGCAACTGCTTTTAGACACCAAAGCCAGGTAAAAGGAGTTAATTTAAAAATATTATCAGAAACTTTCTATTTCCTTTAAGGTTGGACTGTGGTTAGTATTCCAGGGAGCAGCTGCATAAGGAAACTTTTATCATCACCATTGCAGTAAAAAATGAGAATGTGTTTCTTGAGAAAGATCATCGTCTAAAAGATGCATGAAGTATTCTTTATATGATAGTTGTTTAGTCCCTCAGTCGTGTCTTGCTCTTTGCAGTCCCGTGGACTGTAGCCTGCCAGACTCCCGTCCATGGGAGTCCCCAGGCAAGAATACTGGAGTGGGTTGCCATTTCCTTCTCCAGAGGATCTTCCCAACCCAGGGAATCAAACCTCCACATCTCCTTCATGGGCAGGCAGAGCCTTTACACTGTACCACCAGGAAAGTCCCTCATATGATAAAGCAAAATGTTACCATCAGTTGTAAAGAAGTTTCTAGAAAATTTAGGGACTATGGAGAAGATAATGGTTTGAAGATACACCTCTGTCTCCTCCCCGTTTTCAGTCCCAATCTGGGAAACTTCCACCAGGAAGAAGGCAAGCTGGCGGAGTAAGCAGTGTCCTTCCAGTTAGAGAATTGTCATCTGGTGGCAGAAGGTGCAAGTTCCGATCAAGCCAGGGGGTGGCAGCAGAGGGGCTGAGAGTGTGTCCATGACAGACAGATAAAGGGAACATCTATGTAAGTCCCTGAGGAAGTCTCACAAAGAACCTTTGCCATCCTTTAGAGTCAGATTAGTACTCTGGCCACCTCATGCGAAGAGGTGACTCCTTGGAAAGGACTCTGAGGCTGGGAGGGATTGGGGGCAGGAGAAGGGGACGACAGAGGATGAGATGGCTGGATGGCATCACTGACTCGATGGACGTGAGTCTGAGTGAACTTCGGGAGTTGGTGATGGACAGGGAGGCCTGGCGTGCTGCGATTCATGGGGTCGCAAAGAGTCAGACACAACTGAGTAACTGAACTGAACTGAATTGATACCTGCTTGCACCCAGAGTTGGTCCAAGGTTCAGTTCAGTTTGGTTCGAGTCAGACACAACTGAGTAACTGAACTGAACTGAACTGATACCTGCTTGCACCCAGAGTTGGTCCAAGGTTCAGTTCAGTTTGGTTCAGTTCATTTCAGTCGCTCAGTCGTGTCCGATTCTTTGCGACCCCATGAATCGCAGCATGCCAGGCCTCCCTGTCCATCACCAACTCCCAGAGTTCACTCAGACTCACGTCCATCAAGTCAGTGATGCCATCCAGCCATCTCATCCTCTGTCGTCCCCTTTTCCTCCTGCCCCTAATCCCTCCCAGCATCAAAGTCTTTTCCAAGGAGTCACCTCTTTGCATGAGGTGGCCAAACTACTGGAGTTTCAGCTTCAGCGTCATTCCTTCCAAAGAAATCCCAGGGTTGATCTCCTTCAGAATGGACTGGTTGGATCTCCTTGCAGTCCAAGGGACTCTCAAGAGTCTTCTCCAATACCACAGTTGCTTGTGCTTAATTCTTCTTCCTTGCCATTTTTGAATCCGAATAGTTGCTTGCCCTTCCAGCAAGTCATGTCCAACTCTTTGTGACCCCCATGGATTATAGCCCGCCAGGCTTCTCTATCCATGGGATTCTACAGGCAAGAATACTGCAGTGGGTTGTCATTCCCTTCTTCAGGGGATCTTCCCCACCCAGGGATCAAAGCCAGGTCGCCTGCATTGCAAGCAGATTCTTTACTGTCTGAGCCACCAGGGAAGTCCTTACAGAAACCAGAGGGCAAGGAAGCTCTTTTTCATTTCTAGGAGAAAAGATAATGGTTTAACAGTACAGTCCTTTTCTGATCATTCATTCATACGTCACAAAAGTAGAAATTGCTAATTTTTCTTTTACTTTTCTTTAAAAGGCGTTTTTCGAGTCTTTATTGAAGAACAGATAGTAACAATGGGCACCTTTATAAATGTATGCCTGAAGACAGTAAGAGAATAAATAAGTGATGTGATAGTTTTCTGAAATTTTTTACTAAAATTTTCAGAGCTCTTTTAAGAAAAAAGTAGTGAATATCCATGTGTCTACCACGAAGTTCAACACTTGCTATAATTTTGCTATTTTTGCTTTATCTACTTATGAATGCCTTATGTCTGTTTGTTTGCCAAAACACAAAAAATGCTTATGGCCTGATTTTTTTTTTCTGGAGTTGAAGGAACACAGACTCAATTAAAATCAGGGATAGGAAAAAGCAAAATAAAACAATGAATACCAAAAAAAAAAAAAGATGCAAAAACTCAGATTCACATGATGGAAACTAATGTTATTAAAGATCAAGTCCATTCCTTGAAAGAGAAGTAATGGAAGAATTAAAAGAAAACCATGCATTGAAATTCTCATGGAGATGGTACTAGAGGGAACACTTGTAAAAGTTAATGAAAACAATTTCTGTTTCTAGTCACAGTATGATAACGAAACATGAGGTTTACCTTACTATGAAAAGCAGTTACCTTCCAACTTTCCTCAACTTGCTTTAATATTCTGCACTTCTTTTTCCCTTTATATACATTCTAGTATAAATCCTTGACAAGTTCTAAATCTACAATTTGCTCTTTATCTGGTCCATTCTAATCAGCATATATATGCAAAATGTTTTTATTTATTCAACTTCAAAAATAAAATATTCATTTTGGGAGAGATTTTTTTTTCTCATTGCTGATAATTTCCTGCATGTAGTATATCTCAGTCTGTAAGATGATTAAATAAAACATAAAATTAATATCTCTAAAGGGCTTAGAAGGGTGTTCAGTTCAGTTCAGTCGCTCAGTCATGTCCGACTCTTTGTGACCCCATGAATCGCAGCACGCCAGGCCTCCCTGTCCATCACCAACTCCCAGAGTTCTCTCAGACTCACATCCATCGAGTCAGTGATGCCATCCAGCCCTCTTGTCCTCTGTCGTCCCCTTCTTCTCCTGCCCCCAATCCCTCCCAGTATCAGTCTTTTCCAATGACTCAACTCTTCACATGAGGTGGGCCAAAGTACTGGAGTTTCAGCTTTACCATCATTCCTTCCAAAGAAATCCAGGGTTGATCTCCTTCAAAATGGACTGGTTGGATCTCCTTGCAGTCCAAGGGACTCTCAAGAGTCTTCTCCAACACCACACTTCAAAAGCGTCAATTCTTCAGCTCTCAGCCTTCTTCACAGTCCAACTCTCACATCCATACATGACCACAGGAAAAACCATAGCCTTGACTAGATGTAGGCACATGTAAATAACTCAGTAATTGTTAGTCATCACTACTATTGTGACTATTACAACTACTATCACCCCGTTGTCATGTGTGCACGTGTGTGTGTATGTGTGTGTGTGTGGTGCACTCAGTCATTTCCAACTCTTTGCCACCACAATCCTCTGCCCGTGGGATTTCCCAAGCAAGAATACTGGAGTGTGTTGCAATTTCCTTTTCCAATGGATCTTTCTCACCCAGGGATCGAACCCGTGTCTCCTATGTCTGCTGCACTGGCAGGCAGATTCTTTACTACTGAGCCACCTGGGAAGCTCCTGTTGTTATACCTGTCATTATATTTATTAAAAAAAAAAAGTCCAACTTTGCTTGTGGCAGTACCTTTTCCTTTGGGTGGCAGTTTTGCTATTCATAAAGAATTTTTTTCAATTATTCATGTGTTGAGTTCCTCGTTTCAGATTTTTTGGTTGTGATCTCTGAGACAGTAGAAGGATCATTTTTGTTTTTGTTTTTGTTTTCAGAGAAACTAAGAATGAGTAAATACAGAGTGCCCAGTGCTTATCTTCAGTGCTACCTTCTTCCTGGTTCCCCCAGTTTGTCTAATGTGACTTAGCACCACCTCTCTAGCCTGAGATCGTTCATTCTTTGCTCTTGATTGGAAAGAGGCTCCAGAAAGTCACTTTCTCCTGGCCTAATCCTATCCTAGCTTATCTGGTTCTGTCCAGTTTTCTGGGCATGATATATTCTTGAAACTTGTTTTCCCATTTGCATTGAAACACTCACAGAATTTTCTCATGCGTGCATGCTAAGTCACTTCAGTTGTGTCCAACTCTTTGTGACTCCGTGGGCTGTAGCCCACCAGGTTCCTCTGTCCATGGTCTTCCCCAGGCATGAATACTGGGTTGTCGTTTCCTTCTCCAGGGGGTCCTCCCTACCCAGGGATCAAACCCGCATCTCCTGTGACCACTGTATTGGCAGGCAGTTTCTTTACTACTACTGCCACCTGGGAAGCTCAGTTTTCTCTACAACCATTCAATCTGCTTTCCATTTTAACTATAATCATTGTTTCCTCTTGCTATGGACTGAATTTGTGTGTCTCCTGAATTTATATGGTGAGGCTCTAACTGTCCCCTTCCATGTCATGGTATTGGGAGATAAGGTCTTTGTGAGGTAACTAGGATCAGATGAAGTCATGAGGGTGGGGCCCTCATGATGGCATGAAAAAGTGAAAGTTTCTTAGTGGTATCCAACCCTTTGTGATCCCATGGACTATATAGGCTGCCAGGCTCCTCTGTCCATGGAATTCTCCAGGCAAGAATACTGGAGTGGGTAGCTGTTTCCTTCTCCAGGGGATCTTCCAAAAACAAGGATTGAACCCAGGTCTCCTGAATTGCAGGCAGATTCATTACCATCTGAGCAACCAGGGAAGCCCCACGATGGCATAAGTGTCTTTATAAGAAATGAGGGAGAGAGATCTTTGTCTTCATTTTGTGAACACATAGTGAGAAGGTAGCCATCTTCCAAACTGCAAGGATCCTCAACAAAACCAAGTCATGCCATCACCCTGATCTCAGACTTCCAGTCTCCAGAACTGTGGGGAAATAAACTTAAGCCACTAGTCTATGGGGCTTTCCTGGTGGCTCAGCTGGTAAGGAATCTGCCTGCGATGAGGGAGACCTGGGTTCAATCCTTAGGTTGGGAAGATCCCCTGGAGAAGGGAAAGGCTACCCACTCCAGTATTCTGGCCTGGAGAATTCTCAGAGTCAGACACAACTGAACGACTTTTAGTAGCCTACGGCATTTTGTTTTTAACAGTCTGAACTGACTAGGACACTTGTCCTCAAAATGTTCTATTTCTTATTTTCAAGATATTTCTAGTTTTTAAATTATTTCTTTAAGAATGTGGAGGAAGATAGGAATCTAGCAACCCTTTTTCAAGATGTTGGTTTAGCTAGATTTGAGTGGTGTTTTCAATAAATTTCACAGTGAAATACTTATTCAGACTAAGGAAATGTACAGAAGCATTCCATTACATTTCATACCTCAAGGTTAACCTAACTTACTATGAATGCAGTTTATTTAATCAATAAATTGAAGAAGAAATATATAACTATATGAGCATACATACAACAACCCTAAGGAAGTTTGCTAGTGATTCTTAATGAAAGTTTAAATAAAATGGAAAGAATAGTTATAGAAGTCAACTTTTACTAGGATATATATTGGAGGAAGAAACAACTGTGAAATCTCTGGGGCAATAAAAGTTNGTCTCCTGAATTTATATGGTGAGGCTCTAACTGTCCCCTTCCATGTCATGGTATTGGGAGATAAGGTCTTTGTGAGGTAACTAGGATCAGATGAAGTCATGAGGGTGGGGCCCTCATGATGGCATGAAAAAGTGAAAGTTTCTTAGTGGTATCCAACCCTTTGTGATCCCATGGACTATATAGGCTGCCAGGCTCCTCTGTCCATGGAATTCTCCAGGCAAGAATACTGGAGTGGGTAGCTGTTTCCTTCTCCAGGGGATCTTCCAAAAACAAGGATTGAACCCAGGTCTCCTGAATTGCAGGCAGATTCATTACCATCTGAGCAACCAGGGAAGCCCCACGATGGCATAAGTGTCTTTATAAGAAATGAGGGAGAGAGATCTTTGTCTTCATTTTGTGAACACATAGTGAGAAGGTAGCCATCTTCCAAACTGCAAGGATCCTCAACAAAACCAAGTCATGCCATCACCCTGATCTCAGACTTCCAGTCTCCAGAACTGTGGGGAAATAAACTTAAGCCACTAGTCTATGGGGCTTTCCTGGTGGCTCAGCTGGTAAGGAATCTGCCTGCGATGAGGGAGACCTGGGTTCAATCCTTAGGTTGGGAAGATCCCCTGGAGAAGGGAAAGGCTACCCACTCCAGTATTCTGGCCTGGAGAATTCTCAGAGTCAGACACAACTGAACGACTTTTAGTAGCCTACGGCATTTTGTTTTTAACAGTCTGAACTGACTAGGACACTTGTCCTCAAAATGTTCTATTTCTTATTTTCAAGATATTTCTAGTTTTTAAATTATTTCTTTAAGAATGTGGAGGAAGATAGGAATCTAGCAACCCTTTTTCAAGATGTTGGTTTAGCTAGATTTGAGTGGTGTTTTCAATAAATTTCACAGTGAAATACTTATTCAGACTAAGGAAATGTACAGAAGCATTCCATTACATTTCATACCTCAAGGTTAACCTAACTTACTATGAATGCAGTTTATTTAATCAATAAATTGAAGAAGAAATATATAACTATATGAGCATACATACAACAACCCTAAGGAAGTTTGCTAGTGATTCTTAATGAAAGTTTAAATAAAATGGAAAGAATAGTTATAGAAGTCAACTTTTACTAGGATATATATTGGAGGAAGAAACAACTGTGAAATCTCTGGGGCAATAAAAGTTAATTACTTCTGCATAGTTCCACTGTACTGTGAATTGGCTGTGATTCAGCTTCTCTCTTTTCAACTCTGCTGTAAGATACAGACAGGAAAAGCAGCCCTGATTTTGAATCCACTGGTTTTGTGTTGGAGGGAAAAATGAATCTTGGCAGAATCTTGCTGTTGACTTCAAGTTCCACTCAGATGTTTTATAAGATCTTCTCTGCTCATCTTTTATTAACCAGAGCAAGTTGTATGTGCCTCTGGTGGTAAAGAATCTGCCTGCCTATGCAGAAGAAGCAGCCAGATGCGAGTTAGATTTCTGGGTCTGAAAGATCCCCTGGAGAAAGAAGTGGCACCCTACTCCAGCATTCTTACCTGGGAAATTCCATGGACAGAGGAGTCTGGCAGGCCACACTCTTGTGGAGCTGCAAAGAGTCAGACACAACTTAGCGACTGAGAATACCTTGTCCATGGAGCCCAGATATATATTCTTCCACAAGGAGGCACTGCAAGTCAAATTACAATGGGCAAGGAGGTATAGTCCTTTTATAACAAATGCAAGAACTAACTAGGAACAGAAATTGAAGCTATCACAGAGGTGACCAGTTTAAACATGAATAAGTTCCATAAACAAAGTTTTCTGCATGCCTACCTAATATTTAAATGATAATTCTCTTTTTATAATTAGCAAGACTAAAATACAAACACCTACAATCAGAATTATTAGTCATCTTTGTTTAGGCAACAAATATTTTAAGAGAAGAAAATTAAATAGTCAAAAAAGACAGTGCTTTATTATTCTTTGATAATGATATTATTTATAAAACCCTTCAGTCTCTATTATTATTAGAAAGAGGAGACAGAGGGAACAAATGAAGAGTAAACATGGGAGCTTGGTAACTTCATATTTTTTTTTCTAAATCAGCTGATAATGGAAAATAATCTCTCACACTAAAGTGAGGAAATAAATACAATAACTGTGAATAAAAATAAATTTTTAAAAGCAAGACCATTAAAAAAAGGAACATTTTAAAAAACTTAATGTAAGACCTAAAGACAAGATAAATTTCAAGGCTCCCAGTGCTTCCCTGGTAGCTCAGACAGTAAAGAATCTACCTGCAATGCAAGAGACCTGGATTCAATCCCTGGGTTGGGAAGATCCCCTGGAGAAGGGCATGGCAACCCACTCTAGTATGCTTGCCTGGAGAATCTCCATTTTCATAGGAGTCTGGCAGGCTACAGTCCATGGGCTCGCAGAGTCGGACACAATTGAACAACTAAGCATAGCACACAGCACAGGTAAAGAAACTGAATATCACAAAAATATGCTTCTAAAAATAAAATAAATTTAGTGGCACTCAAATCCTCATTGTTTTGTACTAGAGGAATACATTTTAAATTTTATATGATTCCAAGGACACAACACACACTAATTTTCCTTTTACCTCACAGGTTATTCCTTTCTATATCTTTATAGTTTTCTTTAAAAAAAATTATTTGGCTCTGCCAGGTCTTAGTGGCAGCATGCAAACTCAGTTACAGCATGTGGGATCCAGTTCCCTGATAAGGGATTGAAACTGGGCCCCCTGCATGGGGAGAGTGGAGTCTTAGCCACTAGACCATGAGAGAAGTCCTCTATTTTTCTGTAATTATTAAAATCTGAATTTTTTATAAATGTGCCATAGGAGCTCTTTGTATGACACTATAATTCTTATCACTTTAACTACTTTCAATGTCCATGATTCTCAAATTTGCAGTTGCAATCTAGCAAACTATAGTAAAATGAATCTGTGTAGTTTAAGCTGCTACTTTTGTAGTGATTTGTAATGGAAACAAATAATACAATACATTCATTCTCTGCTGCTTGACATCAAAATTCAACTGGAAGATGGACTAAGTCAATTTTGTTAACCATCAGAGCCCCAGCATTCTGTAAAAACTTGGTACCTGGTAAGAGCCCAATAAACGTGGATTGAATAAACTACAACATCACCACCAATATAAAAAGTTTGGCTTATTGGATTGCTGTCTTAAGTAAGCACTTTACTTAGTTCTATCTGTATGTTGTTAGTGTTATTAGTATGACTATACATATGCAGGATTTTTTAATTATATGAAGATAATAAGCTTTGTCCAAGACAGCAAATTGATAAAAAAGGAAAAGATGAGAAAAATAAAGAACATTATTTATGCCTTGAAGAAACATCCCATCTGAGTAGCAAGACAGGTAGATATACAATGAAATACTATACAAGGCAAGGTTCACTAAGAAATTCGTATCAGAAAGTGCTGTGTGAAAAGAAATTGAAAATAAGAAGTGATTCCAATTTGAGGTGTCAAGAAAATTTCTGTGGGATTTGAAACGCACAACAAAATATTTGAAGAGTATCAATAGTCAGAAAGGTTGACAAGTTCTATACAAAGAAAATTAGTGTTGCTATCAACCTATGTCAAGCTAAAACATTTGGAAGTTAATCATAGCACTTACAATGCATCATGTCTATTCTTAATGCAAGAACAAATTACTGCTTGATTATTTCTGCTGTAGTTGGATAGCATCTTCGTCTTAATGGACGTGAATTTAAGCAAATTCTAGGAGATAGTGAAGGACAGGGAAGCCTGGCGCACGGTAGTCCATAGGGTTGCAAAGAGTTGGACATGACTTCACGAATGAACAACATCGACAACTTTATTAGCTGGATATTCATTTGGTGACTCTAGAAAGCTGAAATAAAAGAAAATTCTTTAGATTTTACTACTTAAAAAACATATTTATTGTAATTGCCTCTTTGGTATTTTCCCTGCAATGCTCTTGTTCAGTTCAGTTCAGTCAGTTCATGTCTGACTCTTTGTGACCCCACAGACTGCAGCACACCAGGCTTCCCTGTCCATCACCAACTACCAGAGCTTAGGTAAACTCATGTCCATAGAGTCGGTGATGCCATCCAACCTGCTTATCCTCCGTTGTCCCCTTCTCCTGCCTTCAATCTTTCCCAGCATCAGGGTCTTTTCCAATGAGTCAGTTCTTTGCATCAGGTGGCCAAAGTATTAGAGTTTTCAGCTTCAGAATCAGTCCTTTCAAGGAATATTCAGGACTGATTTTCTTTAGGATGGACTTTTTAAAATCTCTTTGCAGGCCAAGGGACTCTCAAGAGTCTTCTCCAACTCCACAGTTCAAAAGCATCAATTCTTCGGTGCTCAGCTTTCTTTATAGTCCAACCCTCACATCCATAGATGACTACTGGAAAAACCATAGCTTTGCGTAGATGGACCACTGTCAGCAAAGCAATGTCTTTGCTTTTTAATATGCTGTCTGGGTTGCTCACAGCATTTTTTTTTCCCCAAGGAGCAAGAGTCTTTTAATTTTAATTAATGGCTGCAGTCACAATCCACAGTGATTTTGGAGCCCCCTCAAAATAACGTCTGCCACTGTTTCCATTGTTTCCCCATCTATTTGCCATGAAGTGATGGGACCAGATGCCATGATCTTCGTTTTCTGAATATTGAGGTTTAAGCCAACTTTTTCACTCTCCTCTTTTACTTTCATCAAGAGCCTCTTTAGTTCCTCTTCACTTTCTACCATAAGGGTGGTATCATCTGCATATCTGAGGTTAATGATATTTCTCCTGGCAATCTTGATTCCAGCTTATGATTCCTCCAACCCAGCATTTCTTATGATGTACTCTGCGTATAAATTAAATAATCAAGGTGATAGTGTATAGCTTTAATGTACTCCTTTTCCTATTTGAAACCAGTCTGTTGTTCCACATCCAGTTCTAACTGTTACTTCTTAACCTGCATACAGATCTTTTAGGAGACAGGTCAGGTGGTCTGGTATTCCCATCTCTTGAATTTTCCACAGTTTGCTGTGATCCACACAGTCAAATGTTGGTGTAGTCAATAAACAGAAGTAGATGTTTTTCTGGAACTCTTTTGCTTTTTCAATGATTCAACGAATGTTGGCAATTTGATCTGGTTCCTCTGCCTTTCCTAAATCCATATTTTCTCTTTTACCTTCCCAATTTCAAAAGCTAATATCACTTTCAAGATTCAAAAAAAATCAACAACCTCTCTTAGAAACTTACATTGTACAGCTGAAGTAGAATATAATGTGATTGAAGTTGTGTTTACAGTGCAGGCTCAGGCAGAGGGTGATGATTTCAATACATGTTCCAAAGTGTGATGCTAAGATTAATATCCAGTAAATAAAATCAATTAAGGTATTATTTCAGGGCATATGCATTAATAATGACAATGGTCTCTACAATTCATAGGGCCTAACAATATGCAAAAAAAATCTGTTTTATACAAACATGGATCTCCACTTCTAACTAGAATAAACCTGCATGTCAGCTAGTCCATCCATGACTGACAAATGTAAACAGAGTCCATCTTATTGTTTACAGACTGTAGTGTAAATTCCTGAAACCATTTCATTCTTTGAAATACTGTCGAGCAAAAAGACAAATTGTGAAATCTATGTGGATTGCAACTCTTATCAAATTTCAGTCTATAAAATTTATCTGTGAAAAGAAATAGCAGCATGTTGGTGAGTGCTTAACAAGCAGCTCTTTGCATGTAGTTCTGACATGAAAGGTTGATTGATTTTTTTTCCATTAACAAGTATGATCATAGTGAAACAACTAAGAAACAACTAAGATATATGTCAAAACTTCACCCATTCATCAACGATAGGAGTGACTGCCTTGCTGAATCGGATGAGTACTCAGATTCTGAAAGCGTATTACAGCAGTTCTGTGTGCCATTCACAATGTAATGCTACAGATGGAACATAATTTGAAATGTGATCTGTATTATTCACAGTTTGTTTCTTAAACAATCAGAAAAAAAATATTAATTTCTGATTTTTGGTTTCTTCTAATTTCCATAGTGGAACTACTCCTTGCCTCACCATTTTCAAACCAGCAATGTGATGTCACTGAATGCAGAGCTGGGAAGTGACAGTGAGCAGCTCACCCTTGTATATATGCTAGCATGCTGATTCAAAACACATATATAACCTCAACAGAGAACAGCAGTGAAAGAGAGTAAAATAGTTTGAAGGTGATGCATTTTGAGTATTTATTATCTTTGTCTTTAATATAACATAATACAATTTAAGTTTTAACAATGACTACTTTTAACTACCAACTCAAAATATTACCCCAAATTTAAAATAAGCTTGCAGGAAATAGTATGAACAAGCCTGGCACTGAAAAACCATTCATTCCTCTTCTTAAATTCCCATTCTACAAAAAATGCATTTCGACTCATTCTGGGGTAGCATACAGAGGTGAAGGTCTGTCATTGCTCCTCCTGTCATCCTCATATCAGGGGACTGTCCTATCAAGCATCTAAATGACTGTGCCAATCATTTCAGCTAGAAGCAACGAAAACCCCAGTTATAGCGACATAGACAAAAGGAGGGTTAGCTGATCTCATGTAATCAAAAGCCAGGAAGTTTGCAGCCGGCACCAACACAATGGCTCAGCACTGTCATTGGGAATCCCAGGTCCTCTCACCTTTAGAATCTGCCACCCTAAGCGTATTTGCAATATCATCACGATCTCAGGCTAACTGCTATGCCTTCAGGGAAGTCTTCCTTCCCTCAGAAGAATGCAGGTAAAAGACCTGCCAATAGCTCGTCTTTAAATTTTTAAGAAGCCAAAAGTTTCCCCAACTCTCCCCTTAAACAACAAATTACCTCTGAACAAAATTTCAGTTGATGACACTGTTTTTCTCCCCCTACATCATGCCACTAAGTGCAGGCAACTGGTATTAATCCCTATATTAGTGTAGTAACCTCTCTCTGGTTCCAGTATCTTTGTCTTAAAATCATTTTCCTTTCCAAAAGTAGATTTCCTAAGGCACAATTTTGATTATGTAACTCTATTTCTTATAACCCATAACATCATTGTTTTGGTATAAAGTCTAGGTTTCTTTGACATAATAAACAAGACTCTTCATATCCTTTATGTTCGGGCCACTTAATTTCCTCTTCCAGCCTGCAGTTCAGTTCAGTTCAGTTCAGTCTCTCAGTCATGTCTGACTCTTTGCAACCCCATGAACTGCAGCACACCAGGTCCCCTATCCATCACCAACAACTGAAGTTTACCCAAACTCATGTCCATTGAGTTGGTGATACCATCCAACCATCTCATCCTCTGTCGTCCCCATGCTCCTCCCACCTTCGATCTTTCCCAACATTAGGATCTTTTCAAATGAGTCAGTTATTTGCATCAGGTGGCCAAAATAATGGAGTTTCAGCTCAACATTAGTCCTTCCAATGAATATTCAGGACTGATTTCCTTTACGATGGACTGGTTGGATCTCCTTGAAGTCCAAGGGACTCTCAAGAGTCTTCTCCAGCACCTTGATTCAAAAGCATCAATTCTTCAGAGCTCAGCTTTCTTTATAGTCCAACTCTCACATCCATACATGACCACTGGAAAAGCCATAGTCTTGACTAGACAGATTTTTGTTGGCAAAGTAATATCTCTGCTTTTTAATATGCTGTCTAGGTTGGTCATAACTTTCACTCCAAAGAGGAAGGGTCTTTTAATTTCATGGCCGCAGTCACCATCTGCAGTGATTTTGGGACCCAAAAAATTGAAGCCAACCACTGTTTTCCCATCTATTTGCCATGAAGAGATGGGACTAGATGCCATGATCTTAGTTTTCTGAATGTTGAACTTTAAGAGTTTTTCACTCTCCTCTTTCACTTTCATCAAGAGGCTCTTTAGTTCTTCTTCACTTTCTGCCATCAGGGTAGTGTCATCTGCATATCTGAGGTTATTAATATTTCTCCCGGCAATCTTGATTCCAGCTTCTGCTNGTTTAGGTCTTTAATCCATTTTGAGTTTATTTTTGTGTGTGGTGTTAGAAAGTGATCTAGTTTCATTCTTTTACAAGTGGTATCTTCATTTTACCAATGAGTGGTTCAAATTACAAGAAAGTAAGAAACTTGACAAAATCACACCTATTAAAAGGCTGAAGTTATAATTCAGGTATTTCATTCTCTAAAGATTCTGTTCTTTTCCACTGTAAGTTTCTCAAAATGAAGTGATTTTCATATTATCTGGAAATAAAGAAAATTCTACAAGTAAAACAAATATAATCTGAATTTGGTACCCTGTGTAAAGTGTCACATTGAATAAATATATAGTTATACTCATTGTTAATATTTCAAATATTTATTATATATCCTGAATGCTGATATTTGAGATAAAGAATTGATAGTTTTTCCTTTAAAAAAATTGTCCTTCTGACATGTAAGCCTGAATGTGTAATTCAGAGTGAAAAATAATTTTAAAAATTTTGTAATAGCTCATTGTTATAAAGAGATTCCAAAGAAAACTAACAGATGATTGATTTACAAATGAAAGCTCAATTAGGCATTTAGGAAGATGTTATCATTCTTGAGGCATAAACAAATATGCAGTGTCCATTTCTGTCTCTCATTCTTAGAATATGGACATTTCAAAAATATGAGACAATCAAGAAGAATTAACTGAAAGACTTATATAGGTTTACTTACAACTCTTAGAAAGCTGTGAAAGAAATTTATTTCCTATTTGAAGAGGAAGATTTTTCTAGAAGTTCCAATTAAAGTCTAACTGCCAACAGTGATAAACACTGTGTCTATAAGTGTTGTGAAAATTTTTAAAGGCTTATTTTAATTTCTGAATTTGAGCTATCACCATGTTGAAAGACAAAGCTTTTGCTATCTTTACAAACAGAAAGCCATTAATTAAAAAGCTCTTTCAAAATCTTAAGTGTATTTGTTGAATGCAAATGCTGTATTTGTATACTGATCTAGTAGCTATTTACACCTCCACTGCCTCAGACAATGTTTTTTATTAGGCAGGCTGTTTTGCTCATATTGAAAATGAATTGCTAAATAAAAATGTTATATTTTAAAATTTGAATTCATAACTATTGTTTCTAACACTCAATGTAAGACAGCTCAAATTTATTGTGCCTTCCATTTGCTGTGCTTTTCTTTCAATTCTCTGTACTGACTGAAAGCTATAGACTGTGATCACATAAAAGCTAGTAAATTATCAAAGAAGAACAAAAGCATAAGTCGAATACAGATTAATGGCTTTAAAGATTCATTTGCCTTATGCAGTCATCCACTGTTTCTTTAATCGCCCATATTCAGTCAAGTTTTGTTAATAACTATTTAGAAGTCAATAGACATTTATTTGCCTACTTGTTTTACTTGCAACTTAAAACTTTATGCATCAAAATACTATGAAGTTTCAACATAAATAGTAATAGCAAGCACAGCATTTACTTCTACATCATAAGTTTATAGTTTTCAAAGCTTTTCTCTCTAACAGCATGAACATTTTGAAGCATTTTAATGCCATTCACTCTCTTTTCCTATAGAGAATGGAGTTAATAAAATGAATATAAGCTATATGTTTTAGTATCGATGTCTTCAAATCCAAGACAATGCTAATAGATTTTTAAGCCAAGAATGGAGTCAAAGAGCTTCATAAATGTTAAGTTAGGCAAAGATAAATAGGCATCTTCATTGACGAATTTCTCATAACTCATAATGTGAGATTATGCAATGTTCATCTCTAGGATACAGAATTACCAGATATTGTTTCACAAAATTACTGAATCATAGAATCCTATTAACATCTGTGAGACTAGTTATCTCAAGAGAAATGGTTGTAAAAAGCAGTTTATGAAGATTATTTTTGTCATACCAGAAAGGTGGGAAAGAGGCAAAGGGATATGAATCAAGATGGCAGAGTAAGAGGACTAACTGGAAAGTGGCAGAAAAGCTAGTGAACAACCAAGCCTGTAAGAAAGATCCACATATGACTGAATAGGAAGGGAAGAAAAGGAACTGGGTCAGGATCTGCGTCCCTGGGAGGGGACTCAGACCAAACAGGAGGACATGTGGACAGAGATCTGCCCTGTGGAGTAAGTAGAGAGAGTCACAAATTGGGCGCCCCAGTCATGGAGATAAGCCCCTTGGCTGCTTGGAGGGTGACCAGCAGTAATAAGAGGGCTGTGGGAAGCCTGGATTCTGCTTTTCAGAAGCACACACACGTTGGCTTGCCCCAGAGGCAGGGTAGAGAGTGTGGCAGCTCAGGTGGCTGCCAAATTTCTCATAACTGCCTTGGCACAAGCCCCAGTCATGGCTGAGCAAATGCTTCATCCCTGCTTACTCCCTGTCACATTGTAACACAGGATCTAGGGCTGCCATGACTGGGGAGGAGGAGGGGCAATGGTTGCCTTTGTTGGTACTTATACAAGCAGCACCTCAGAAGCAAGCCAAGGTGGCTGATGGTGGCTGCTTCCCCACAGCTCATTCCCTGAATTACTCTGCAAGTCCACAAAGGCCCTACCCACCCTCTGGTGAGGCTCCAGAGCAGGGAGAGGACAGTGGATGCTAGGGGCAGTGATAGGCTGTAAGAGACAAGGGGGGTTTGCACCCAAGTTTCCATCTGAGCAAAGTGGAGGGAAAAACTGTGAGTGCCCAGACAGATAGCACATTGAAGACAGGTCAGAATTCTATCTGGGGCCAGCACAAGACAAGAGTCTGCATGCCCCGCTCCCCCCAGCCCAACACCATTTCAACACCCCTCCCCTTTGGGGCAAGGATTCAGGTACTTGGAGTGGGGAAGGCACACACTTACAGGGAATAGCGCCAACTCAGGCCAACCCTCAGGGCTTTTGATCCAGCAACTTGGGATCAGTCATGCACCCAAGATGGCCACCGTGGCCAGTGAGTCCTGAGTCACACCCAGTTCCAGCTCTGACACCTTCATCTCTAGCTTCATCTTCGACTAAGGTAATAGCAGCCAGCAAAACCTGAGGAAAGGCGTGCCTTGAATGCATGTCCAATCCACCAAAACCATGGGGCACATGCAGTCAGCACCGGGATACTCTCCCAAAGAAACACGTTTCAAGACTGTAATAGGTAAAAGCTGCAATTCAATTTATAGAATCAGAGAGTTAAGCAAAATTAAAATGCAGAAGAACTGCTATAAATTGGAAGAGCAGGAGAAAACCTCTACAAAAGTAATCAAAAATCAACAATTTACCACATAAAGAATTGAAAGCTTTGATAATAAAAATTTTAATTGAATTAGAGAAAAGACGAGCACAGTGAAAATTTTAACAAGGAAGTGGAACATATTTTAGAAAGTTCAGAAATGAAGAATTCAAGAACTGATATTAAAAACATTAGAAGGAATGAATAGTAGACTAAGCAACACAGAAGAATGTTTAAGTGATCTGGAAAATAGAATAATGGAAATCACCCAGTCAGGATAGCGAAAAACAAAAGAAATTTTAAAAAAATGAAAACAGCTTAGATCTATGAGATAATATTAAGCATGCCAACATTTAATACATTAGAGGGATTCTAAATGGAGAAAAGAGAAAAGAGGATCAAATATGTATTTGAGAAAATTATGACTGAAAACTTCCCAAACCTAAAGAAGTCAACAGATACTTAGGTACAGGAAGAACACAGAATCCAAAACAAGATGAACTCAAACAGACCAACACCAAGACATTGTAATAACTTCATAATGGGTAATCCTATGAATTTGATGTAGTTGGACGTACAAAAAATGGAATAATTGCTGTCTATGTGAAAATAAGAGTTGGACTGTGAAGAAAGCTGAGCACTGAAGAATTGATGCTTTTGAACTATGGTGTTGGAGAAGACTCTTGAGAGTCCCTTAGACTGCAAGGAGATCCAACTAGTCCCTTCTAAAGGAGATCAGTCCTGGGTGTTCATTAGAAGGACTGATGCTAAAGCTGAAGCTCCAGTACTTTGGTCACCTCATGCGAAGAGTTGATTCACTGGAAAAGACTGATGCTGGGAGGGATTGGTGGCAGGAGGAGAAGGGGACGACAGAGGATGAGATGGCTGGATGGCATTACCGACTCAATGCACAAGAGTTTGAGTGAACTCCAGGAGTTGGTGATGGATTCATGGGGTCGCAAAGAGTTGGACACGACTGAGCGACTGAACTGAACTGATGTGAAAATATTATTTTAATGAATTTAAAGAGGCTATCGTTGTCACGCTCAGTCGCTAAGTCTTATCTGACTCTTTGCTACACTGTGGATTATAGCCCACCAGACTCCTCTGTCCATGGGATTTCCCAGGCAAGAATACCAGAGTAGATTGCCATTTCCTCCTGTAGGGGATCTTCCCCACCCAGGAATGGAACCTGCTTCTCCTGCGTTGGCAGGTGAATTCTTTACCACTGTGCCACTTAAGAAGCCCCCAAAGGCCATAGAACTCTAATAAAGAAACTGTCTGCTATCATATAGTCATTATTTAGCACATGTTATTTTCACAAAAATTAAAAGGCAAAGAGATAAAGATTAAGAAAAAGAAGATATAAAATTTAAATGGTTGATACAAACAGATTTTATAATTGAAGTTTGAGATTGTTAATAACATCCTTCAAACTGTTACTTTCTCTTTTACTATAAATACTATATACTACACACATTGCTTTTTAATTAGGTAATAATAAAAGATAAATTTCCTGGGGCAGATAAACAGAGATTAGTAAGATGTTTTTCAAATATGAACTCTTCAGATGTACAAGGACGTTTTTGTAAAGCAAGTTATATTTTATGTCATATGTATACAAAATTTTAATCAACTTATTTATCATTCTATTTCATGCACACGATATAACACTAACACTGCAATTCTTTTGAACCTGCACTACTTTCGTATTTCACCCATTTTTGTTCTTGTATGACTTGTATAATGTAGATAACAACTGTATTTGTAGCAAATGGGCAACTCAATGTTACTTTTAACTATTGTTTCAAAATTATAAATTTAAATTATTTATGAGGTAATTGTAAATTTGTAGGAAAAAAATGCAAGAACAGCTCAATTATCAACTGGCTGTCCATCTCGCCTTCCTATAATTTAAATCTGGAAAATGACATAATTTTGAGTTCAAGAAATTATCGCCATCAGATGCCATGTACATCTGTTTCCCCTTATTATACACAAATGTATTCAGTAATAATAATTTTATCCAGGAGATACAGTTCCAGGAAACCTTGAAATGTTCTCTAGGTGAAAAGTACTTTGAGACCTAATATCTCCTTCAAAATAAAATGAAAGGAGCGATTATGAAAAGAGAGAGAGAGCTTTAAAATAAACATTTTAAAACTAAAGTGTGATTCTAAAGTAGAAAACATTCAAAATGACAGGCTTGATCATTCATGACTTTTTTTTTAAAAAAGATCAGCTTTATATTTTGAAAATGGCTGATAAAGCTTTTTAAAAAAATTATAGAAATTAAGTAATTTTTTTTCCAATTCAAGTCAGAATGTGGCTCATACAGTGTTGCAACTAACAGACTTTATGGAATGTGTCAAAATGATACTATGTCAAGACAAAAAATTGATAAATACAGATGGAGTGGGTAGTAGTTAAATAGTACTGTTCCAGAAAAACAAACTGATGGACACATACAAAAATGTAACTTTATTTTCATCAACGCAGAATGGAAGTTAAAAATAAACTTCCTGCCACTGAGTCTCTGCATGTCCTTGAACAAACTATTTATGCTTCAGAGTTTAAACAATTTTTTTTCTGTACAGAAGATGTACTGTAGAATCTCTGCCAGTAGCCAAATTCTTCCATTCTGCAATATTATTAAGAGATCTCTTTTTCACTTTTCTTCCTTCTCTTTGCTCTCTCCTTTTCTTTCTCTTTTCCCCATCAGGCTTTATTTCTTCCTTCCTTCTTCATTTGTGTGTATGTTTCTCTGTAGGTGTACACACTTAGAGGCAGAGAGAAATCTATCTACCTACCTACCTATACACATATACACGTAGAGGCAGAAAGAAACTAAATATACATATTTTATTAGGATATACATGTATAATTTAAATAGATTTTCAATTTTGGAAAATTTTTGAGTTATAAGAAATTTTAAAGTGGTTTTTATTATTAAATGCAAAAGAGAAAAATTAATGGCATACATTTCTTTGATTTTTATGTTATCATTTTATCATTAATAAAAAAGTGATTCATAAAAGAGCTTCAAATTCTTTCACTCCCAGCTAAGCAATTTAATTGGATAAAATAAAAAAAAAAATAGGACGGATTAGGACAGATACCCATACATCAGTTCTAAAACACAAGCACACCTGCATTTTGTTTATGAATGACCCGTTCAAATCAGAGTTCATTAAAAAATGTATGAAGTACATTCTTATCCTTTCTTTTTATTTTTAAAGACTGATAAAACCACTTAGGGCTCCCTGTGTAACTCAGCTAGTAAAGAATCTGCCTGCAATGCAGGAGACCCCAGCTCTACTCCTGGGTCAGGAAATTCCCCTGGAGAAAGGATAGGTTACCCACTACAGTATACTTGGGCTTCTTTGGTGGCTCAGTCAGTAAAGAATCTGTCTGCAGGGCCAAAGACCTGGCTTCAGTCTCTGGGTTGGGAAAATTTCCCTGGGGGAAGGCAAGGCAACCCATTCCACTACTTTTGTCTGGAGAATCCCCAAGGACAGAAGACCCCTACAGTCCATTGGGTTGCAAAGAGTTGGGCATGACTGAGAATCTAAGCAACATATACACACAAAATTAGCTAATGAAATTTGCTTGACTTCATTTACTATGATAAAAGAAGATGTCCAGGAGAAGCAATGTTCAGTTCAAGTTAACTCATTTGTATCTGACTCTTTGTGACCCCACAGACTGCAGCACACCAGGCCTCCCTGTACATCACCAGCTTGTGGAGCTTGGTCAAACTCGTGTCCATCTAGTCAGTGTTGTCATACAACCATCTCATCCTGTCATCCCCTTCTCCTCCCGCCTTCAATCTTTCCCAGCATCAGGGTCTTTTCAAATGAGTCAGCTCTTCACATCAGGTGGCCAAAGTATTGGAGTTTCAGCTTCAGCCTGGTCCTTCCAATGAATATTCAGGTTGATTTCCTTTAGGATTAACTGGTTGGATCTCCTTGCAGTCCAAGAGACTCTCAAGAGTCTTCTCCAACACCACAGTTCAAAAGCATCAATTATTCTATGCTCAGCTTTCTTTATAGTCCAACTCTCACATCCATACATGACAACTGGAAAAAAAAAAAAGCTTTGACTGGATGGACTTTTGTCAGCAAAGTAATGTCTCTACTTCTTAATATGCTGTCTAGGTTGGTCACAGATTTTCTTCCAAGGAGTAAGCATCTTTTAGTTTCATGGCTACAGTCACCATCTGCAGTGATTTTGGAGCCCCAAAATATAAAGTCTCTCACTGTTTCCATTGTTTCCCTATCTATTTGCCATGAAGTGATGGGATTGGATGCCACCATCTTCATTTTCTGAATGTTGAGCTTTAAGCCAACTTTTTCACTCTCCTCTTTCACTTTCATCAAGAGGCTTTTTAGTTCCTCTTCACTTTCTGCCATAAGGGTGGTGTCATCTGCATATCTGAGGTTATTGACATTTCTCCCAGCAATCTTGATTCCAGCTTGTGCTTCCTCCAGCCCAGCATTTCTCATGATGTACTCTCCATATAAGTTAAATTAGCAGGGTGACAATATACTGCCTTGACATACTCCTTTGCCAATTTAGAACCAGTCTGTTGTTCCGTGTCCAGTTCTAACTGTTGCTTCTTGACTTGCATATCGATTTCTTGGGAAGCAGGTCAGCTGGTTTGGTATTCCCATCTCTTTCAGAATTTTCCACAGTTTATTGTGATCCACACAGTCAAAGTCTTTGACAGTGAAATATTAGGAAGCAATGTTAGGATTTGCTTTTCAGTAAATAAATAAATAAATCCTAGAGATCAGGTTTCCATCTATTATTCTCAGTCTTTATGCAAGGATATTTAGTTAGCTTATATTTATTGCATTCATATATGTAACTGCTGACTATGGTCTTTATATTTCATAGTTAATGACTATAGAAATGATTACGACTTCAGTTAGAGTAGTCATGAGAAGAAACGAGAGCTAGAAATGTCCATATGTTTGTGCATGTATGTGTGTTTAATTCTCATATTCATACATTTAAATATCTGTACCTAATCCTATGTTTCTTGCATTGTCTGCCAGGGCTCACTCTTTTGACTTGTAACTCTAAGTGCTATGGTCACTATTAAACGGACGAAATCCTATAAGTTTACAGGCCTTGAATTGATAATGGCTATTTGCATCTTTTTCGTCCTCACTTGAGAGCAGTAGAGAAGCAGGCTCTGAATCATCTGGTTTGTAAACACCTACTTTGCTCTCCCCACTTTCATTGAAGAAATATTAAAGACCATATAAATCTGCAAGGAGATCAAACCAGTCAACCCCAGNGACGAAATCCTATAAGTTTACAGGCCTTGAATTGATAATGGCTATTTGCATCTTTTTCGTCCTCACTTGAGAGCAGTAGAGAAGCAGGCTCTGAATCATCTGGTTTGTAAACACCTACTTTGCTCTCCCCACTTTCATTGAAGAAATATTAAAGACCATATAAATCTGCAAGGAGATCAAACCAGTCAACCCCAGAGGAAATCAACCATGAATATTCATTGGAAGGACTGATGATGAAGCTGAAGCTCCAATACTTTGACCACCTGACGCAAAGAGCCAACTCATTGGAAAAGACCCTGATGCTGGGAAAGAATGAAGGCAGGAGGAGAAGGGGACTACAGAGGGCAAAATGGTTAGATGGCATCACGAATTCAATGGACATGAGTTTGAGCAAGCTCTGGGAGATGGTGAAGGACAGGGAAGCCTGACATGATGCAGTCTATGGCGTCACAAAGAGTCATTCAATCATGTCTGACTCTTTGTCACATGATTGAATGACTGAACTATAAAGTCTCAACCACTGTGCTAGGATTGGAGAAAATAGATGATATATATTTTGTACTTCATGGAGTATTAGCGAAAAGAAGTATGGAAGAAAAGTTATAACTAAGGAAAAGTTATAATAGGAACATAATAAAATAATACATGAATTCAGGAAGAATTATAGTATGTTTATCAAATGTGGCATTAGCTTAGTATTTAAATGAATAGACACATATGGCACATATGATGAGGGATGCCTTCCTACTAGCTTTCTGGGCTAAACAATGGGGAAAATGGATTGAAAGTCCGTCATTTTATATGAAGATCTTTAAATGGCCTCTCTCTTTCAAATCCAAGTCTTACTCTTATCCTATGAATTGTTTAAGCATGACCTCCTACCAGGACTGGAGGGAAACCTAACTTCCCTCTCACCTGAATTTTCCTGTAGAACTACACTAACATAGGAGAAGGCAGTGGCACCCCACTCCAGTACTCTTGCCTGGAAAATCCCATGGATGGAGGAGCCTGGTAGGCTGCAGTCCACGGGGTCGCTAAGAGTCAGACATCACTAAACAACTTTACTTTCGCTTTTCACTTTCATGCATTGGAGAAGGAAATGACAACCCACTCCAGTGTTCTTGCCTGGAGAATCCCAGGGATGGGAGGCCTGGTGGACTGCTATCTATAGGGTCGCACAGAGTCGAACATGACTGAAGTGACTTAGCAGCAACACACTAACATAAAATCTTTTCCATTTCCTTGCTTAATCTTGTCTCACTCCTTCATAACTTATGGGTCTTTTACAATTCAATTTACTTAGTTTGTCTATTGATGATCTTACTATCATTAAATTATTTTTGAGGTAATCTTGAGCTGAATAAGCTTTGTTTCCCAATGTTAAGGATCAGCACAAATAATTGTTTTCCTTTTTCCCTAATTTTATCAAAGCATTAAGCTAAATGAATTTTTAAATTTCATAAACACTCCCATATCTTTTCTCAAAGTACTTTTGGTTTCTATGGATTAATTATTTGTAGTGTAATTATTAAATGTTAACATACATCAGAATCACCTGGAGAGTTTGCTAAAGTACATATTGCTGGCCCCTTTCCCAGAGTTTCTAATTCAGTTTGTCTGGGTAGACCCTAAGAATTTGGGTTTCTAATTCTGTTCCTACCTCCTTGGGGCAATCACACTTTGAGAACCACTGAACTAAAGTCCAGAAGCTTCTCAGGTGGCACTAATGAAAAGAATCAGTCTGCCAATGCAGGAGAAGCAAGAGATGTGAGTTCTGATCCCTGGTTTGGGAAGATCCCCTGGAGGAAGTCATGGCAACCTACTCCAGTATTCTTGCCTGGCAAATCCCATGGAGAGGGAAGCCTGGCGGGCTACAGTCCATGGGGTCACAGAGTCAAAAATGACTGAGTGATTAGAGTGAAACTTTAAATTCTTAAAAAGCAATAGCAATTAAAACTTGGTTTAATCCCTATGAGAAAGCCAATAAAGTAATTATAAAGAGCATATCAGATGTCTGAGAGTAGCTGAAAAATGAACAGAATATACTTTATAAAAAGATTGTTCATGAATTGAAAATTATGAATAACATGATAGTAAATCTAGCTTGGAATAGTGGAGATATTTTCTACATGTCTTTATTTTTTTAACTATATTATCTCCTCAAACTGGCTAGATCTAGCAATATGTTTACTTTTTTTGTTGTAATATAACTATAGATCCTATAATCTTACTAAGAAAAACTTGAATTTTTCTAGTCAAAATTAGCCTAAAAAGAAAGAAAAAAATTTGAGCAGGAAGAATGAGAATACAAAATTGAATTTCTTGAAAATTTCTAGTCTATGTAAACCTGTTTCATCTACTTCTCTGTTCTTAAGATAATGATTCACTCCTCCAGTGGGGGAAATAAATGAAGATGGTCAAAGGTTACAAACTTCCATTTTTAATATGTATTTGGCATTAGGATATAATGTAGAACAAGATGACCATAGTTAACAATGGTGAAGGTGAAGGTGAAATCACTCAGTCGTATCCAACTCTTTGCGACCTCGTTGATTGTAGCCTACCAGGCTCCTCCGTCCAGGAGATTCTCCAGGCAAGAACACTGGAGTAGGTTGCCATTTCCTTCTTCAGGGGATCTTCCCAACCCAGGGATCGAACCCAGGTCTCCTGCATTGGAGGCAGACGCTTTAACCTCTGAGCCACCAGGGAAGCCCCATAGTTAACAATACTGTATTGTAAATTTGGAAATTGCTAAAGGAATAGACCTTAAAGGTTTTCACTTCCGAAAAACACTTGTAATTATGTGAACTGACTGATGTGTTAACTAAGCCTTTTCTGCTAATCATTTCACAATATATACATAAATCAAATCCTTACATAATACATCTTAAAATTATATAATGCCGTATTTCAGTTATATCTCAATAAAGCTAAAAATTTAGGCAAATGGTATAATCTAATAAAAAAGAAAATACATATATATATATACACATATATATAGTATGAATATATTATATATATATATATACATACACACACACATATAAAGCAGCTAGAATTTGACAAGGATTACTTTTATTGGGAAACTTAAGAAAAAATCAGACTTTTTTAACAGAATTTTTCCATCATCTTGTTTACCTGATAATGTAATTGCCATCTGATACACTAGTGCATTAAGTGCTGTCATTAATATGATTGGTTTTAACAAAATCTATGATACTAATAATGCTGATCAAGTATTTTAGAAGATTGATTAAAATCTTCAAAAGATACTATTATTTCACCAGGATATTAAAAATGTTTTTGTCTTTTAAAAAAACTCTAAAGAAGTACACAATAGGACTTTTACTAAAACTACACAGTCATCAGAAATACAGAACCATCCAATTCTATCTGAAGCATGTCATCTATTTGGAGGAGGAAATGGCAACCCACTCCAGTATTCTTGCCTGGAGAATCCCATGGGTAGAGGAACCTGGCTAGCTACAGTCCATGGAGTTGTAAGAGTTGGACACGACTTAGTGACTAAACCACCACCACATGTCATCTAATGAGTAACTTGGTTCTTTTACTGAGGATGATTTTCTACTTTTATCATAAATAATCAAAAATTTAATTTTTCATTTATGCTCAGCAATTAATAAGACAGAGTGTTAATGCAACAAATTAACTTTTGTTACAATAGGTTTTTGTATCAAACTCAGGTTTCCAAAGAAACACACATGTGAATATCACTTGTGTTTTTCCAAGGGGTAAACTTTGCTTCCCATGAATATCTATGTGATAGTCAAATTTAAAAATGGATTATATCTGTGGCAGGAGCAATTTTCTGAAAACCTGATTTTCTCTCAGAAAAGTTAAATTCAGAGAAATGTGTGAATGTTTGTTGCTATTTGTAATAGAAGCTAAATTGATTTTCATTGCTTGGTAATCCAGTATAACAGTAAAATGAATCTATTTTTATTTCACTTTTTTCTTACTTTACTTTGAATTATAAAGGAAATGGAATAAACAGCAGGAAGAACATGTGATATTATGAAATATATGACAGCGCAATGTCAGCAAACCTGGTAAACAAAGTTAGCACTGTTCTCATTAAACGTTTAATGTAGAGGATAAATTGTGAACCAACTGATGTGCCAAGGGAATCTTAGAAAACACCTAGTCCACCTTAGTGATTTTAAACATAAGGACCCAAATAAATGAAATAATTTCACTTATTTGATATCTTGCATCTTTCTATGTTAACCCTTTGTCTTGCATTGTCAATATTTTTGGATATTTGTTAATCATACAATGATTACAATTAACATGCTCTTGAAAACTATTTTTGAAACCACTGAAGGAAGTCTTAATTATATAATTTTCACAGACATGTCAGAGTTTAAATAAGAGAATGAGAATTTGAAACTTTGTAATCTTGTTCTTCATGAGGATGAAGATCTCATGAATTGCTCCTAAAGATCTTCATGACCCAGATAATCATGATGGTGTGATCACTCACCTAGAGCCAGACATCTTGGAATGTGACGTCAAGTGGGCCTTAGGAAGCATTACTACAAACAAAGCTAGTGGAAGTGATGGCATTCCAGTTGAGCTATTCTAAATCCTGAAAGATGATGCTGTAAAAGTGCTGCGCTCAATATGCCAGCAAATTTGGAAAACTCAGCAGTGGCCACAGGGCTGGAAAAAGTCAGTTTTCATTCCAGTTCCAAAGAAAGGCAATGCCAAAGAATTGTCAAACTATTGCACAATTGCACTCATCTCACACGCTAGTAAAGTAATGCTCAAAATTCTCCAAGCCAGGCTTCAGCAATACGTGAACTGTGAACTTCTAGTTGTTCAAGATGGTTTTTAGAAAAGACAGAGGAACCAGAGATCAAATTACCAACATCCGCTGGATCATCAAAAAAGCAAGATAGTTCGAGAAAAACATCTATTTCTGCTTTATTGACTACATCAAAGCCTTTGACTGTCTGGATCACAAGAAACTGTGAAAAATTCTGAAAGAGATGGGAATACCAGACCACCTGACCTGCCTCTTGANGAAATGGACACACAGCCTCAAAGGACCAAGGGCAGGCCACCTCCCAGGTCTCCTGCCCCTTCTCCCAGGATCCTGGCTCTCTAGAGAGGAAAGGCCTGATGGCTCCTGGGGTGCATGGTAGGCTGGAGCCCCCAAAGGGTCAGCTGAGGGTGGCGGGCAGCGGGTGGGATGCGGGTGCCCTGGAGGATGGGACAATCTCAAGTCATGTTGATCAGAATTGGGGTCACTCCCCAGGCCAGCTGGGGGCAGACCCAGGTCCTGAGGATCCCATGAAGCTCAGAGGTCCCCGACTTCACCCCAGCAGGTCACCCAGGAAACCAAAGGATCAGGGTGAGTGTCTGAGAGAACACCTTTTGGAGTGATTTCACCAAAGAGGGCCCCAGGCTGTGACCCTGCATCCTTGCAACAGATGGGCCAGCAGTCCGGAACAGATTCAAATCAGCTTCGTGAGCCGTTGGGGCAAGTTCCCAGCAAAGATAACGCAAGGTTGCCCTGCCAGCTGGAAGCTGACCCCAAACTCCGGGCCTGACTTTTCTGCCAAGCATAATCCCGGCTGCCTGGGGCTCTGGGTTCTGGGGCTGGTCCCTGAGGCATCCTATTGGAAGTGGGGGAGGCCCAGCAGCCAGAGGGAGGGTGGCTGGAGGGGACCTTGGGGTGTTTGCAGCTCTGACCACAACACCCTGCGCTGAAGCCAACCCCTGCCCCACTGCCCGGAACAAAGCGACTGCCCAAACTTGCATGGGACTTGCAGGACACGTCTTAGCCCCAGAGCGTGTCCAGCAGGGCTCTGTTTCAGTGGGGCCAGCCCTGATGGCTATCTGGGAACTTGTGACAACAGGGAGCATGAGCCCAGCTCGGTAGTATCAGCTGACCTAACCTCAGATGAAAGGAAACACGCGGGCAGCCGGATCTGAGTCCGGGGTGGGGCGGGGTGAGTGTGGGGTGAGGCTCCGCGGGCCCAGCCCCCGATGGCCTGGCCCTGACCCAGGGCCCCAGCTGGTATGCCTTCCGGGAGCCCTGCTGCCAGCCCCCAGGTCCCACTGCTCTGGGCAGCCCTCAGGAGTGGAGTGGGGTGGGGTTTCCCCTTTGCCCAAGTGGTCCCTAAAGGGCTTGTGTGCCCCACCTGTGGGCACACGGCTAGACACACGTGTGCGATACATGTGTGCGCCGCCCCCCCCGAATGTGCCCACACAGCGCACCCCACTCCCAGCGTGTACCTGGGACTGGAGGGCAGTGGCTGCCTGGACCTCGGGCTGTGTGGGAGCTTCCACGAGGGGCCACCAGCTGAGCCGTGGGGCTCATCCCCGGGGCCGGGACCACCCCGGCCAGCCAGCTGCTCAGTGAGCATCTGGCAGCCCCCAGGGGCAGCGGGGAGATGGATGCCCCCACCTCCGCCCGGCCTCGGGTGCTGTAAGCTCGGGGTCCTTGGCCTCCCCTGCCCAAGAGGGAGGGAGAGGAGGCAGGTGAGAGGCCGGGTCCCGGGCTGGCGGGCACCCCTGCAGAAGAGCCCGCC
The DNA here is from genome assembly GCA_006410615.1 of Neotragus moschatus. Taxonomy (NCBI): domain Eukaryota; kingdom Metazoa; phylum Chordata; class Mammalia; order Artiodactyla; family Bovidae; genus Neotragus; species Neotragus moschatus. Next base: position 60,520 of record SJYA01003155.1, on the reverse strand, counting down.
CTGTCCCTGTACCCTGGTCCTCCTCCCCTCTCCCTGCCGCTGACCCTGGGCCTGGGGTGGCCCTCAGGGCTCTGCAGGAGGGAAGGGGTGAGTGGACACTCCAGCTGCGGAGCTGGAGGGGGGTGCCAACTGGACAGCTCTGGGGGCAGATCCCTGGCCTGGACGCTGACCACTCCCCCCACCCCAGCCTCAGTTTCTCTCTGTGTCCCTGACAGCCTCTGGGCTTCTTGCACTTCTCGCCCGGCATGGGTCTAGGGAGCTGAGGGGTCTTGGCCAAGAGCTGCCGAAGGAAGGTGAGTGTGGTGTTTCCAGAATATTCTGAGGCACGGAGTCAGCCATGGTGCCTGAGAAGCAGGGAGAGGGCCTCCTGGTCCGCACCCAGCCAGGTGGGCCCGTCAGCTTCTGCCTCCAGAAGCCCAGGTGTGAAAGGAGTGGTCCCTGGGGAGGGAGGGGGCTTTCCTTACTGTGGGGGGGGGGTTCTGAAGGGCAGCTGAGGAGGCCGTGGCTGAGCCATGACCCCTGAGAGCCCAGGCCTGTGCTTCCCGGGTGCTGGCCCTTACCATTCAGCGCCCAGCCCCCCGCCTGCTCTCTGAGCCCCTCCTCACCTGAGCCTCAGCCCTACTTCACGCAACCACTTCCCTCTCCCCACCCCCAGTTCTTCTGGCCTCTCCAGGCCCCCCAGTTCTCCTGAGCTTGCGGGAAACTTGCAGGGACCCCTGGTTGTCTGGCCTCCCCTTCAGTCCAATGTCCCACACCGGGGCCAGGACCCCCAGAACTGGCTCCTCAACTCCCAGGTGCTTGGGTGGCTACTGATTATAATTTTCAGAATACGAAGACTTGCGCGAAAGTAAAGCACGTGGTACGGAGCCTGAATCCGCCAGCCGGCTCAACAGGGGCAGTTCAGAGCAGGCTGGTCTCGTCTCCTCCGGCCGCCGCCCCTCCCTCCCGGTCATTTGCAGGCAATTCCCTGACTCCGCATCGTCTGCCCGGAAGCCCTCAGCACCTCGGTGACCCTGGGGTCCGGTGCGTGCACAGGAGGAAGGGCAAATTCTGGACTCTGTCCCTTTCTGGTTTATTTTATTCCTTTTCAGAATGATGAGCCCTAGCCTCCGACCAAGGCCCAGTGAGGATTCTGTAGTATTCTTTTGAATAAAATGGATTTTTAAGATATTTGGTATATTTTAATCCATGCTTTTTTTTTTTTTTTTTTACTTTATCACCTCATTCACTTGGAGCATGAGGCAAAAGAGAAAAAAACCATGCATCAGCTTCAAATGAGCATCATTTTCCATTTGATTGCAAAGCTGTCTGTGGATCTTGGCACTGAAAACATCTTAAAATCTAAGAGCAGCCTTTACACGGAAAGGTAATATAAACCATAGCTTAGAATCTCTGTAGAATGAATTCATATTGCCATGTTTCAAATCACAAGCAGAAAGGATGACTACGAAAAGGAAAAAGGTCTTCTAATAGAGTGAAAAGCACTTGAGTTAAGAATACTGTTAATGAGCGTTTTGGTCGCCAACGATCTTTCACGTGAAGCGTCATTTCCCGTCCGTGGCGCTTTCTCCGTCTGTGTTTCTGTCTGGCCTGTTGTGCAGGGCGACTCAGCAGCGGACGTTTCTCCTAAAACAGGCCCACTCTGAGCCGTCTTTGTTGCTGCCGTCCAGTCGCTCGGCTGTGCCTGACTCTGCGGCCCCACGGGCTGCAGCTCGCCAGGCCTCCCTGTCCTTTCCCACCTCCCGGAGTTTGCTCACACTCATGTGCGCTGACTCGGTGATGTCAAGTAACCATCTTGTCCTCTGTCATCCCCTTCTCCTCCTGCCCTCAACCTTTCCCAGGGCAGGGTCTTTTCCAGTGAGTCAGCTCTTCACATCAGGCAGCCAAAGTATCGGAGCTTCAGCTTCAGCGTCAGCCCTTCCAATGAATATTCAGGACTGATTTCCTTTAGGATGGACTGGTTGGATCTTCCCCCAGAACCACAGTTCAAAAGTATCAGTTCTTCAGCACTCAGCCTTCTCTGTGGTCCAGATCTCACATCCATGCATGACTACTGGAAATACCATAGCTTTGACTGCACAGACCTTGTGAAAGAAAAATCACCCCGTTGTGTCTGAGTCTTTGTGACCCTTTGGACTATAGCCCACTAGGCTCCTCTGTCCATGAAATTCTCTAGGCAAGAATACTGGAGTGGATTGCCATTCCCTTTTCCAGAGGATTTCCCCAACCCAGGGGTCAAGCCTGAGTCCCCAGCACCGCAGGTGGATTCTTCACTGTCTGAGCCACGGGGGAAGCCCATCGGCAAAGCCATGTCTCTACTTTGTAACACGCTGTCTAGGTTGGTCACAGCTTTCTTCCAGAAAACAAGTGTCCTTTAATTTCATGGCTGCAGTCACCATCCACAGTGATTTTGGAGCCCAAGAAAATAAAACCTGCTATTCCCATCCCCCTCCATTTATTTTACGTATCATTTTTATGCGAAATCCATACTTCTTTTTGATGAGACAGCTTTTCAGCGGTCAGAACTAGAAAGTAGCCTTGTTTTGAGAAAATAGCTGAGGAGTTTATGTTAACATCCCCAATTCAAATTTAAGGATGGGTTTGCACTTTGATTTCCTATTTTTCTCTCTTTTCTCTTGTACTGAAAATCCTGGTTTCTAAGAAGTCTAACATGACATGTCCTGCGTATATTACACATATATGTCATTTCAAAGCAGCAATGCCAATATCAATACTAACGCTGTGACTCTCAGGGTTCCTTTTGTCCCTGGAGTGTTAGTGACACCATTGATAACATTGTACGCTGTACCATAGCATGGTTCAGCTAACTGAGGGGCATTCTGGCTGTTTTTATTCTTTCCCTAGTACAGAGAAGGGCTTCCCAGGTGGCGCTAGTGGTAAGGAGACCGCCTGCCAGTGCCGGAGAGTGAGAGCCCCAGGTTTGATCCCCGGGTCGGGAAGATCTCCTGGAGGAGGAAACGGCAACTCACTCCAGTATTCTGACCGGGAGAATCCCATGGACAGAGGAGCCTGGCAGGCTCCAGTGCAAAGCGTTGCCAAGAGTTGGACGGGACTGAAGCAACGCAGCACACGCGTGCAGTACAAGTAAGTCACAACTCGTAGCCTCATGCGTGTGTTGTTTTCCAGTTTCCCTGTGTGTCTGTGGGCCAGTTCCTAGAAGTGGAACCAACCAGCCCACCCAAATGATATAAGCCCTTGTCCTGAAGCTGCCAGGACCCCCTGCTGGCAGGTGACATGCCAAAAACACCTGCTCTCCCTCGGCTCCGCCCATGGAACCTGCGGGAATGCCTGGACTTTTGCCCATCAGATAAGAAAGCAATGATCTCTCTGTGTGCCTTCAAATTTACATTTTTTTGTTCCGAGTGACGTTGAGCATTTTTTTTTCACAAGAGCAAAGATCACGACTCCCTTTCGCTGTGAGCTGTTCACGCCTTTCACCTGCTTGTCCACAGGGCCGTCTATCATCTGCGTGGCCTCAGACGCCCCTTAGGCATCAGCGCCTCAACCCTCGGCCTGTGCTGCCGTCCGCAAATCCCTTTCCAGGTTGTCCTTTGTTTGCTTTGCTTGGTTGATTTCAGTTATTGTCTCCGGGTTTTGGCCACAGCTGGGGGTGTCTCCGCCACGCAAAGTTTGTGGAGGAGCTCACTCATATTTCCCTGTAGCGCCCACACGGCTTCATTTCAGCTGTCACAGTGAGGCCTCTGAGCCACTCAGGCTTTACCCTGGAGCACTGTCTGCAAGGCGGGTCGACTGTACTTTTTCTCTCTCTCTTTGACTCTTCAGTTGTGCCAACGCCGCCTATTAATCGTTCATCTTCCCCCGGCTCACTGGGGTGTGGGTGTCCTTGCCCTTCACTCACACAGGCCTTCATTCGGGAAGTACTGACTGAATGCCTGCAGGTGCCCTGGCTGTGCCCCAGGCCCCGTGGAGGCGACTTCCCGCCCTCTTCTGGCTGTCCGCCCGCTTTGTGTCCTAAATCACGTGCTTCCCAGCAGGGCCTTGCTGCCTCGGCCGCCCTGGGTCTCCACGTGCCTGGCACAGGTGGGGACCCACTTCATTCATTCCTTCTGAGAATACAGGCTGTGCCAGCCGCACCAGCCGAAGTGTGGGGAGTCAGAAGGGAAGGGCTGAGCTGCATTCGGTCCAGCAACCAGAGCTGACTTTCTTTTTTCTCATTCTGGGAAGGAAAACATTATCCCTTTTGGTTTTACTCCCTAAATAAATAAACTAATTTTAAAAATTTATTTATTTATTGTAATTGAAATTAAAAAAAAATTTAATTACAGGATAATTGCTTTAAAATGTTGTATTGGTTTCTCCCATACAACAATGTAAATGAGCTATCAGTTCAGTTCAGTTCAGTTCAGCTGCTCAGTCGTGTCTGACTCTTTGCGACCCCATGAATCGCAGCATCCCAGGCCTCCCTGTCCATCACCAANTCTAGTCAAGGCTATGGTTTTTCCAGTGTCATGTATGGATGTGAGAGTTGGACTATAAAGAAAGCTGAGCGCCAGAGAAGATGGTTTTGAACTGTGGTGTTGGTGAAGACTCTTGAGCATCCCTTGGACTGCAAGGAGATCCAACCAGTCTATCCTAAAGGAGGTCAGTCCTGGATGTTCATTGGTAGGACTGATTTTGAAGNGTATGGATGTGAGAGTTGGACTATAAAGAAAGCTGAGCGCCAGAGAAGATGGTTTTGAACTGTGGTGTTGGTGAAGACTCTTGAGCGTCCCTTGGACTGCAAGGAGATCCAACCAGTCTATCCTAAAGGAGGTCAGTCCTGGATGTTCATTGGTAGGACTGATTTTGAAGCTGAAACTCCAATACTTTGGCCACTTAATGCAAAGATCTGACTCATTGGAAAAGCCCCTGATGCTGGAATGATTGAGGGCAGGAGGAGAAGGGGACAACAGAGGATGAGATGGTTGGATGTCATCACCGACTCAATGGACATGGGTTTGGGTGGACTCCGGGAGTTGGTGATGGACAAGGAGGCCTGGCGTGCTGCTATTCAGGTGGTTTCAAGGTGTCAAACACAATTGAGAGACTGAACTGAACTGTACTGAACTAATGAGAACCAACCTAGGGGGTCTGTAGGAAGGTGAACATGATATATCACGATATTCAACTGAAAAAGAAAGTACAGATATTGATAATAGCATATGTAGATCTTTCTCAGGTTTTGAGGTTACATGACCCAGTGGAAACATACCTGTAAAGTTCTCAGAAGGCTAAGATTAACCCCAAGAGTGCCTTAGATTTCTGATATCCTTGTGGTTTTGTGACTCCATGAGCCTTAGTGAGAACGTGTGTAAAAGGAAGTGACTGGGTTCATTTGTTATTGTTCAGTGACCCAGTAATGTCCGACCCTTTGTGACCCCCATGGACAGCAGCATGCCAGGCCTCCCTAATGGGTTCATTAGGTGACTTGAAAAATATATGTTCTTTTGTAAATTACTTTTTGTGGATCTGAAAAATAGAGCACCAGGCTGTCTCTTCATTTTCTATTTCACAAGCCCTAATCACGTCTTTAAAAGAGTGCAATTTCTCTACTTTGTCATTTTGCACATTTAAAACCAAACTGTAAATGCTCATGTGTGTAATTTCAATAGTTTAGAGATGTGGAGTGTGTGTGAGATACCAATTTTTCTTTCCATTAAACTTAGGCTCCCTGAAATAACTTGAAATTAGAGAAAATGGTTTTAATATGGCAGGTTATCAAATCAGCATTTACAGATGTGGCCTCATTTTACGGGGGTTTATTTGCTTGATGAATCTTTGACTCATTGTTAATAGAACAATACACTGGCAATTAAGCATTGGGATTTGTTGGCCTGGTTAAATATTGTTCAATTCACTCATTTCTCACATCTGTCACATCTGAACTCTTAGTTACTATTGGTTCATTTTTCACAGAATTCTAATGGCTACAACTTGCGTTCTAAAGATAAGGCTTCAGTGCCCTCAGGAGAAGCCGAGGCATATAATGTCATTGTGTTTATCTCCACATAGTTCTACTTTTCTTTAATTAAATAGCTAAAGGGGATTTCAATAGAATTATAAACTACTTATGTATGCTGATATTTCCCTTGTGTGAATTAAACTTGATCAGCAAATCTAGGGGAAAATTTTAGTTCACAATTTGTACATTTTGCCTTATAAAATTATTTTCATTCAATAAATGCCATAAAAATGGTCAACTTTAGTGATATTCACTGCATTGAACAAATGAACTAAATCAGCTAATTTCATGAGAAGACACTCTTCTTTACTAGGAACTCATTAAACTTTTCGTAACATGAAGACAATGGTTTAATCGTTTTAATGACAAAATTAGCTCAAGTCCTTTACAAAATCATGAGTGTAATATCCTGGAATAATTTTTTTCACTCACAACATATTTAAGTCTCATTTTGTATAGTTTTAATTATACACAATATTATTTAAAATAAAAGATATATAAAGTATAGTCACATGAGAATGTACAGAATATATAGACTATATAATCTCTAAAACAAACATTTTGAGAAAAATGAAACCTTTGAAATAATTTTCCTTCAGTGGCTTAGAAACTTTAGTAGTTTCTAATGACCAAATAAGTCATCATAGACTTGTGTATATATTTGGAGTTAGTGTGGTCACACTGCTGCTGCTAAGTCACTTCAGTCGTGTCCGACTCTGTGCAGTCCCATAGACGGCAGCCCACCAGGCTCCCCCGTCCCTGGGATTCTCCAGGCAAGACCACTGGAGTGGGTTGCCATTTCCTTCTCCAATGCATGAAAGTGAAAAGTGAAAGTGAAGCTTCTCAGTCGTGTCCAGCTCTCCACGACCCCATGGACTACAGCCCACCAGCCTCCTCCATCCATGGGATTCTCCAAGCAAGAGTACTGGAGTGGGTTGCTGCCCTCAATAATTTTCCCCACAGATCTTGAAACAGAACAGTTTCTAGGCTCAAAACAAACGACTAAATTAAGTTTGATGTCCTTTCACTGTTGCAAGGACAATTTACTTTGCTATCACTCCCTTTTCCTTCATTCTAACACATTATTATCTACTGATGCAGTCTTAGGACCTAGTATGATGTTGAAATAAAAATTTGTAATTTGAGAAATAGTAATAGCTATCTTGCATCTTTTAAATTTATTTTTATGACATTTTGTGTTTAAAATGCTTTAATTTATATTTTAATTCATTCATTTCAGTTAAGTAATTTTTGAATAGGCACAAAAATTCCCTTCTGCTTCTATTCATACATTTAAAATTTTATAGACTTTCCCTTTTATTACCTCTGAAATGAGCTAATTCTCATCATCATTTAACAAAACTGTTTTCTTGTCTCTGCAAGACTCAAATATATGAGGATAAGTTGGCTTTGAAAAGTCTATTAATAGACTTAAATGATTTTAATTATGTAAATATGTAAAACAAACACTAAATATATTTCCCTGAGGTGGATCAAGTTTTATTCAAAATTTTGCCAAAATGAAATATCTTTCAAAAGATATTTTATTCAAAATTTCTTAACTTTTTCTTGCTATATATTCATAAAGAAGCATCAATCCATTGCTAAAAACATATTTAAACTGTATATTTTAAAACTTATATTCTTTTAGTTTCCCATAAATGATCCATCTTGGAATATGTCAAAAGTCTTGGAATTTGCCAAATGTCTCAAATTTACCATCAATGTAGTCTTTTGGTAAGTAAAGCTCAGTGCACCACTTAAAGCTGTAAAGGAGGTCACTTCTTTTAAGAGTCTTAGTACCATCTCAGAAGGGTGAGGGGCAAGTTTGTATATTTATAAAGCTTTTGTTAGGTGTCATTCATGTAGGGACTTGATCAGGATTTGTAAGGCTCCTGGTGTAATAATTTTGAATTGATAGACTCAGTGTGTTGAGACTTCCAAGGTGATATTTTTCAGCAAGTCTGAGAGATGGTTATTTGATAACATTTATTGAAAAATAAAGTTGTTTAGTGTTTGTTTAAGTAGGTTTGCTAAAATAGTAATTTCCATTGTTGCTCTTTGCTAGATAAAGGGCAAGGATGGAGAAGGAAATGGCAAACCACTCCAGTGTTCTTGCCTGGAGAATCCCAGGGACCGGGAAACCTGGTGGGCTGCCATCTATGGGGTCGCACAGAGTCGGACACGACTAAAGTGACTTAGCAGCAGCAAAGTTGTGTTAATGTGTACAGCAAAATGTATAGCCAGTCATGTCTGACTATGTGACCCTATGGACTGTAGCCCACCAGGCTCTTCTGTCCATGGGATTCTCCAGGCAGGACTACTGGCATGGATTGCCATTTCCTCCTCCAGGGGATCTTCCCGACTCAGAGACTGAACTTGTGTCTCTTGTCTCATGCATTGGCAGACAGGTTCTTTATCACTAGCACCACCTGAGAAGCAAAATGTATAGGGGTAGAAAATTTAGGTTTTTAGTATTTCCTTGTTTCCAAACCCTACCCACCAATTCCACCCCCAACTCCTCCCATGATCATTCTTCATCTTGATCTAAAGAAAAGACCATTAACAGCTGAAAATGTCAGTTGCTTAATGATGTCCAACTCTTTGCAACCCAATGGACTGTAGCCCACCAGGCTCCTCTGTCCATGGGATTCTCTAGGCAAGAATACTGGAGTGGGTTGCCATTTACTTCTCCAGGGGATCTTCCCAACCCAGGTACTGAGCCTGGGTCTTCCACATTGCAGGTAGATTCTTTAGCACTCAGCCACTAGGGAAGCCCATTAACAGCTGAGAAAGTGATCAGATCAGATCTTCACAGATATTTATTGTATGATATCCACATGTGTACATTTTCTAGAGGTAGTTGTAAAATCCCAGGTTTTTTTTTTTTTTTTTCTGTTTGAAGATAATTTGATGGATCAAGTGATGGCACAGTAGTAGTTTCACAACAGAATTTGACTCTTGAGGCAACATCTACATCTTTGGCTGCAAAGAATATAGTCAATCTGATTTCAGTGTTGACCATCTGAAGATGTCTATGTGTAGAGTCTTCTCTTGTGTTGTTGGAAGAGGATGTTTGCTATGACCAGTGCATTCTCTTGGCAAAACTCTGTTAGCCTTTGCCCTGCTTCATTCCGTATTCCAAGGCCAAATTTGCCTGTTACTCCAGGTGTTTCTTGACTTCCTACTTTTGCATTCCAGTCCACTATAATGAAAAGGACATCTTTTTGGGGTGCTAGTTCTAGAAAGTCTTGTAGGTCTTCATAGAACTGTTCAACTTCAGCTTCTTCAGTGTTACTGGTCAGGGAATAGACTTGGGCTTCCTGGTGGTGCAGAGGTTAAAGCATCTGCCTGCAATGTGGGAGACCTGGGTTCAATCCCTGGGTTGGGAAGATCCCATGGAGAAAGAAATGGCAACCCACTCCAGTATTCTTGCCTGGAGAATCCCATGGATGGAGGAGCTTGATGGGCTACAGTCCATGGGTTGCAAAGAGTCGGACATGACTGAGCNGCCTGCAATGTGGGAGACCTGGGTTCAATCCCTGGGTTGGGAAGATCCCGTGGAGAAAGAAATGGCAACCCACTCCAGTATTCTTGCCTGGAGAATCCCATGGATGGAGGAGCTTGATGGGCTACAGTCCATGGGTTGCAAAGAGTCGGACATGACTGAGCGACTTCACTTTCACTCTCACCATGATATTGAATAGTTTACCTTGGAAATGAACACAGATCATTCTGTTGTTTTTGAGATTGCACCCAAGTACTGCATACTCAGACTCTTTTGTTGACTATGAGGGCTACTCCATTTCTTCTAAGGGATTCTTGCCCATAGTAGTAAATATAATGGTCATCTGAGTTAAATTCACCCATTCCAGTCCATTTTAATTCACTGATTCCTAAAATGTTGATGTTCACTCTGGCCATCTCCTATTTGACCACTTTTAATTTGCCTTGATTCATGGACCTAACATTACAGGTTCCTATGCAATATTGCTCTTTACAGCACTGGACTTCACTTCTATTACCAGTCACATCCACAACTGGGTGTTAGTTTTGCTTTGGCTCCATCCCTTCATTCTTTCTGAAGTTGTTTCTCCACTGATCTCCAGTAGCATACTGGGCATCTACTGACCTGGGGAGTTCCTCTTTCAGTATCCTATCATTTTGCCTTTTCATACTGTTTTTGAAGTTCTCAAGGCAAGAATACTGAAGAGCTTTCCCATTCGCTTCTTCAGTGGACCATATTTTGTCAGAACTCTCCACCATGACCTGTCCATCTTGGATGGCCCTACACTACCTGGCATGGCTCATAGTTTCACTGAGTTAGACAAGGCTGTGGTCCATGTGATTAGACTGTTTAATTTTCTGTGATTGTAGTTTTCAGTCTGTGTGCCTTCTGATGGAGAAAGATAAGAAGCTTATGGAAGCTTCCTGATAGGAGAGACTGACTGGAGGGAAAACTGGGTCTTATTCTGATGGATAGGGCCATACTCAGTAAATCATTAATCCAATTTTCTGTTGATGGGTGGAGCTATGTTCCATCCTTGCTATTCAGTTCAGTTCAGTCCCTCAGTTGTGTCCAACTCTTCACGACCCCATGAATTGCAGCACACCAGGCCTCCCTGTCCATCACCAACTCCTGGAGTTCNTTATATTTTGTTATTATATCCATTACCTACCTACTTAGAGTCTCTCAGTCGTGTCTCACTCTTTGCGATCTGTGGACTGTGGCTCACCTGGCCCCTCTGTCCATGGGATTCTCCAGGCAAGAGTACTGGAGTGGGTTGCCATTTCCTTCTCCAGGAAATCTTCCCAACCAAGGGATCGAACCCAGGTCTGCCGCATTGCAGGCAGACACTTTAACCTCTGAGCCACTCATTACTTACTTAAAAATAGGCACAACATGAGAGTTATGAATTGTTTTATTTGGGGCAAAGTGAGGACTACAACCCAGAATACAACACCTCAGATAGTGCTGAGAAACTGCTCCAAAGAGATAAGGGGGATAGATCAGTATGTATGTGATTTTGGTGAAGGTGGAGTACATGCAATCAAGTACTCCAGAATGTTTTTACTAGTCTCGTGGAGCTTTTGCTAGTCAAGAGGAACAGTAGTCACCATGAAGAGTTTAGTGCTTTTCCAGATACAAGGAGATGCATGAATTGGGCTCATAAACTGGCTCCTGAAAGTGTCTATCTGTTGACCTCTCCTGTCAGTTTTTCTTGGAGCACAGAGGGCCTCACTTTTGCTCTCATCCTGAATTCCTTTCAGGGGATGCTGAAAATCAGCACTGTAGCAGCACATGATTTAATCCTTTTAGAGAAAGAATGGCAAGTGCCAATTTGTAATTGACACCATTTTACAGACAAAGAAAAAACGCTAAAGAACTCGAATTCACCTCTCTGTAATTTCACAGCTGGTAAGCGATGGAACTGATTTGAAAGCTAGAAATTTACCAGTCTATTTCATTACTTTTAATCTGCAAACCTTTTGACACTTTTTCTTCAGTACAACTTCCTCAGCATTAAGTATAATGCTCAGAGTTTATAAACATTTAAGGATTCAATGCAGTTCCTCAAAATTTATTCCATTCAAATTATTCCCATTATATTAGTCCAAAGCATGCCTGCATATTATATAGAAGTGTGTTGAGAGAATTCAGGAAGAATAGTTCATGACAGACTGTAAGTCAGAGTTTCACCCCGTCACTTTTATTCTGCTGTTTAAAACAAATTATATGTTCTTAGAATTGCATTCATAAGTATAATATAATAATAGTCAATGACATGAATTCCTAGTCATTTAAAGATTCAAAACTTCCTTCCCTCAACACAATTCTTTAGTTAAATAATCTGACCTAGTAGTCAATACCCAATCACCTAAATAGGCACCTCCCAAAATTTCCCTTCAGTGGGTAAGTCAATCTCAATTTTGAAATTAAATCAGATTTGAAGTAAAATGTGTGTTTAGTTTTCCTGATAGTTTTTAAAATGAATGCTGAAGTGTTTATATACCTGTAGTCAAACTGAAAGTAAATATGCAAATCACCTAAGGGAAGAGTGGGTGTGTAATGGGAAGAGAGTAGCAAGTGGAACAGGAAATCAGTGAATGTATTAACTTTAAATATTCATCAGAAATATGGCTGCTTTCTCTTTAATATAGTTCTTAGTTACTCTTCAGCAGATGGATAATGCAAAATGGATGTTAACATGGTAAATACTAAGTATTAACAAAGTACGTCAATCTTATGAAAAAGTGTTAACTTTCTAAACTATTGAAACATTATTTGGACTTAACAAATAAAACCATCATCTATCTATATATTTTTATTTTCAGATAATGAACATTAACAATTTAGAGCATAGATAAGTATATACATATAAACATAAAGCAAACAGAAAGCTAGGTTAGCATTTCTACTTGTTCATTATAACATGATATGAAAATATCTAAGTGGGTCAATGGACCTCGTAGCTCTTGGTTTGTGATGAGTATCCTATGACTTATCAATATACTATGTCACCCCAATGTACTATGACACACCAACTCTATACAAGCAGAATAAAATTTAAAAAATAAAAAGCTGTAAGTAGGGATGGGCAAGTGATTTAGTATGGAAATATAGAGCGATAGTGGTCTTGTCTCAAGACGAATAATTTTAGACTTTCTAGAAAAATTAAGATATGTTACAAATATAGGAGTAACTGCTTGAAGGATTAGCAATAAAATAATTAATATTGCTGCTGCCATTGTGTAGTCACTAACTCCTTTCTGACTGTTTTATGACCCCATATATTGTAGACCACTAGGCTCCTCTGTCCATGAGATTCTCTGGGAAAGAATACTGGAGTTGTCATTTCTTTCTCCAGGGCATCTTCCCCACCCAGGGACTGAACCTACGTCTCTTGCATTACAAGTGGATTCTTTACCATCGAGTCACCAGGGAAACTCCAATAATTAATAGACAAATATTTGCTTGTTAAAGGTAAGTATTAAATATTTCTACCTATTCAACTTTTTTTTTTTTAGATTTATTTTATTTATTTATTTATTTATTTTTAAAATTTTTTTCCATCTCAGGCACTACAAATTTGAAAGTGAATAAGGCTCAGACAGTGTATCAGTCAGGCTTGGGTCCCCATTCTCTTCTTACCACTAACTGGATTATGGCCTTAAGCAATTTACCTTATCTCAACATGTTGTCATCAGTTCCTAGAGTGGAAAAAAAAAAAATCACAGTTTTCCATTACATTTTAGAAGTTAAGCAAAGACTCTCTTCAAGAGCCTCTTCAATGATAGATTTGATGTATTCAGTGTCCCTCAGTCCCCATGGGAGACTGGTTCCAGTATTTCTGCAGATACCAAAATCTGTGGATGCTCAAGTCTTGTATTCGATGTTCTGCATCTGCAAGGTCCCCATGCCCCTAGATATGAAGGGATGATTGTATACAAAATATTTTATAGAGGCACATATTTTATAGAAACACATGTATACGTTTGTAGTTTCTATCAGTAGTAATCAGGCATTTATAACTTGAGTTTCAATGTACAAGTAATTCTCTCTACCTTTCAAATTATATGGCTAAAAGCTTAGCACATATTAACAATGCAAACATAGCATTTGAAACTAAACTTGAACTAATCTATTGAGAATAAAGCACATCATCCAGTTACTAATAAGACCCATATATTTCAACAATTTTTTGGCACAGTCTGATGATCAAAGTGATAAAGTTCTAGGAAAGATTGGCATTTACTTGGCAGGCTCGTCTTGATAAAAATGGGAATTTTTCCTAGGGACTCCTGCTACAAAAATATAAACCCACAATAGAAACAAGATTGTGAAAATATAAGGTCCTACATATTTGGTTCTGTACCCTTTTATATTTGATCAAACTCAGCAATAATGAAAACAGGGAAGCCTGGCATGCTGCAGTCCATGGGGTCAGAAAGAGTCAGACATGACTTACGAACNTCCTAGGGACTCCTGCTACAAAAATATAAACCCACAATAGAAACAAGATTGTGAAAATATAAGGTCCTACATATTTGGTTCTGTACCCTTTTATATTTGATCAAACTCAGCAATAATGAAAACAGGGAAGCCTGGCATGCTGCAGTCCATGGGGTCAGAAAGAGTCAGACATGATTTATCAACTGAACAACAACAACCTTCTTATGTATTATTACCTTGCTTTCTCTAGTGAATGTTCTATTTTTCTCTTCAAGTTTTATTAGAAAGGACAGTTTCCCAGACAATTCTTTTCATGGTGGGAGCTATTGCCAACACAAACAGTTTATCTGAAGATAAACTGTCAAAACAAAGATATACATCTTTGCATTAGAAATTCGGACACAACTATATTTTAAAAATATTAGTTGGCATCTTCTTGAAGTATGATTGTCTATGAATATGTGTTGATATTTGTGTGTTTTCACAATATTTCACATAGAAGGATTCTATCTTCCAATATGGAGCTACAATTCTTGACAATGTCATATTCAAACTGATTTTTCCTAGATCTTCCTCTGCTTTTTGTATAACAGATTGAGCCAAGGGAGCTGCATGCTGACTGTCTACTTAGAATTACTTTTCCCTCCAGAAATAAAAATAATTTACTTTCAACATTGCCTATCTAAGCTACTNCTTCCAATATGGAGCTACAATTCTTGACAATGTCATATTCAAACTGATTTTTCCTAGATCTTCCTCTGCTTTTTGTATAACAGATTGAGCCAAGGGAGCTGCATGCTGACTGTCTACTTAGAATTACTTTTCCCTCCAGAAATAAAAATAATTTACTTTCAACATTGCTTATCTAAGCTACTTCCTGGGAGACTGAGCCTCTTCTATAGCAGTTTTGAGTACAATATCACATATTACATTTGAAAAGACTATCAAGAACATTTGAAATTCTGATTATGTGGACAATTGTTAGACCAGACAGCTATGCGGCTGTCAAAGCAAAATCACTCTCCCCATATCACAGTGATCTTTTATCAAGGGTTAGAAATAAAGATTGGTGCTAATTAAGTGCTAGGCTGTGCTGTGTGCTACCCAGGTAACTAACACCATAGCCTTCCAAACTGTCTATTTATGTAGGCAGATTCTCTGTTTAGACCTCTTCTGCTAAGTGGAAAACATATATTCAGAAAGATTCTCTGGCAATGTCATTTTTTTTTTCTAATTAATGTGCTAATTCTTTCTGGCAATTTTCCCTTCTAATGTCAACATATAGCTACTCCATTATAAACAAAGGCTCTGGCTTTGTAATGAGACTTTTAAATACCTAAAAGCAAAACTAATTCACATGTAAGTTTATCTGAGGGTGAAAGTAAATGAGAGTCCAACAAAATACGAACTCTAATGTTTGCCTAATACACCTTACAAACAGATACTCTGGAGAATACTCTTGAAGGGTAATGCTCGGTAACTGTTGCCAGCTACTTTCCACTGCTTGCCTTGTCATGTCTCCTCACTCATCAGCTCCTCAATTCCAGGAAAACAAGCTAAAAAAAAGAATTGCTCTAATAGCATCCTCCTGACCTTGAGTGCAAACCCCATTTAACAATCTGCTTTATATTTCTGATCCTCATACTTTGAGATGATATTATGTGGACATGGAATTTTCAGGGGCAAAGCAAAGTGCCCTCACACATCTAACCCCATAGAAAATGCTTTTGTTTACAGAATATGAGTCAGAGATATGGCTACTGACCAGGTGCCAACATTTACTACCTCTCTAACTCCAAATTTTCTGACTCCATCTCTTCCAGTATCATGGAATTGTGGTCACTATAAAGCCTATAAAAATAACCATTACATTGATTCAACCAGAAACTAGAACAGTAACAGTTCTCAAAATTCATTTTGAAGCCTTTTTTTTTTTTTCCAGAAAATAAGACGCTATAATTAAATGCTAGCTCACTAAATGAAAATAATTATCATTATACTGTTATTTAAATTTTAGGAATTGCATGAAATAATTATTGTACTGTGGCTTAAAAATCAAAGTTCAGTGAGAATAATATAGAAATGAAAAGCCAAATGTTATTGGGTGAAGTCTCTCAGTCATGTCCGACTTTTTGCGATCCCAGGGACTGTAGCCTGCTGGGCTCCTCTGTCCATGGAATTTTCCATGCAAGAATACTGGAGTGGGTTGCCATTTCCTTCTCCAGGGGATCTTCCCAAGCCAGGTATGGAACCCAGGTCTCCCACACTGCATGCAGACTCTATACCATCTGAGCCATCAGGGAAGCTCCAAAATGTTATTATCTAAGCTTATATATTAGGATCTTAATAAAACTAGATATTTGAAATATAACAAAGGACTGCATGGATTTGCACTGTTTGTTTGTTTGTTTTTGAAATCACCTATAGCCTGAGAGTAAAACAGAGACATTTTATGCTACCTAGTTTTTCTTTCATAACCTTTCAATGTGCTAAGTTACATTCTCAGTGTTTCTTCTTAGCCCTAGAGCCACATGATTTAGAAATAGGTTTTCCCTCATTCTCCCCAAGCAAGGTGTTCAAGACAAAATGCCCCAATACTATCAGTCATGGATAACATTACCCAGCAACCACCACCAGCCTCCATTCTAGCTGCTGCTGCTACTGCTAAGTCGCTTCAGTCGTGTCCGACTCTGTGCGACCCCACAGATGGCAGCCTACCAGGCTCTGCCGTCCCTGGGATTCTCCAGGCAAGAACACTGGAGTGGGTTGCCATTTCCTTCTCCAATGCATGAACATGAAAAGTGAAAGTGAAGTCGCTCAGTCGTGTCCGACTCTTCGCAACCCCCTGGACTGCAGCCTACCAGGCTCCTCCGTCCATGGGACTTTCCAGGCAAGAGTACTGGAGTGGAGTGCAATAGAGTTGTCTCAATTTGTTAATTCCAAGAACAACTATCCCATAGGTCGATTTCTAAGAAGAGCTCCCCATGGATAAAATGTTACTCAAGTATTCAAAATTTCTACCAATTTCACTCTCTTTATCACTATAATTATTGTTATCAACATTGTTATTGTATCTCTGTGGATATTTCATATTCACAAAGTCTTTAAAAGAGAAAACTTCAGTTGCTAAGGGATAATTTACTAATTATCCTAAGAGGTCAAGTGAGCACCTCTTGGGAATTTGGGGCAGTTGCTTCCCTCCTGCTCTTCACTCCTCTTCAAAATTCAGTGAGGACCACAGCCTCCTCAAGAAACATGTCAATGTTCTGAAGGGCTGGAGCCATGGCTCTGAATTGACTAAGCACTGTGGTTTGCACAAGCAGAAGTCTGATAAAAACAAATCATTTTGAATGTATATCTGGTATTTTTATCAAAGAAGATTTCAGTGGAGAAGATTCAAAGAAGCTATCTTCTCTTTGTATGTGACAAAGTCGGCCACTCCAGACCTTAGCCAACAAAATTACAATTGAATGATGCTAATGTGTAATCATATGTTATTTTTAATAAATAGTTCTTTTCCACCTCAAGAAGAAGATGTAGTGAGTCTGAAGATAGGAAAGATTTTTGTAAAAATCAAATGTATTCATTTAGAGAGTGAGGTGAAGTGAAGTCGCTCAGTCGTGTCTGACTCTTTGCGACCTCGTGGACTGTAGCCTGCCAGGCTTCTCCTTCCATGAGATTCTCCAGGCAAGAACACTGGAGTGGGTTACCATTTCCTTCTCCAGGGGATCTTCCTGACCCAGGGATCGAACCCAGGTCTCCCACATTGGAGGCAGACGCTTTAACCTCTGAGCCACCAGGAAAGCCCCGTTTAGAAAGTAGGTAACTTTTATTTTCACTATTTGTTTTGTTTTCCACTGCAGAAAGTCATTATTACTACACTCTTGGGGGAAAGCCTGTGGAACAGTGGTTATTGCCATTGTCTTTGTTTCATCTTTAAGTTTTTCCTTTGTGAGGTTTGGTGGAATAGTGAGCACTGACTGGCAGACTGTAGCAGTATGCTATGGTTTTACATTGAAGATATTGTCGTCTTATTTGATTTGTACGTAACTCTGCAAATAGGTAACAGTAGTCCACAGGTGACATTTGCAAAGTGCTGGTTTTGTACTCTAGAATTTCTGCATCAAATAAAAGATTTGGTTAAAAAAAAAGAAAAACTTCATCATGCATCTACCTCACAAATAGTCTTGTGTTAAACAAGAATCAGTGACCATCTCATAAAGCATTTTAGCAAAGTTTGGAGTGACAAAAGGAATAACTTTTAATGCAACATTTTATTATTTCAAGAGCTTTGAGAAAAACACTTCTCAACCCATTTAAATAAGGTATAGTTTAAATGATTTTTTATATTTCCAAAAGGAATTTATTTAGCTGTTCAATTCTTAAGTCTTTTGTTTCTTTGATTTCTGATGTTTGGCTTCTTATTGGAGCCACTTCCCAAGAGGTGGATGAGTGAAGAAATAAAAGTATGTGAAACAATAAACAATTACAGCTCGTGTCCCATGTCCTTGCTAGAGATAAACGTCATCTGTATCCTGAGCAGTTAAGAACAGATGCTGTCACTGTTTGGGTTCTCCAAAAAGAAGTCTCTCTGAGTTGAGTATAGACTGTGGATGTTTATTAAGGAACTCTTTAGAGACCAACATTTTAGAAGGAAGGATGAATAGGAAGGATTGGGCATAGAGAGAACTGTATTGTAGCTAATCACATTAGGAGCTCTGATATTGAAACAGGTCATCTGATTTATTTAGCACTGGGCTAAAATGGCCAAGTCTTTATACTTCTACAAGTATTTAGCTGTGCACTACACCTAAAAAGGCATGATCTAGAATTTTTATGTGAAATGTCACAGAATGATTAAAAGGAGTTAAAACTACATATTTGTTAAAAAATATTCTATTTTTGTGTAACTCTTATTAATATAGTCTTTATCTTTTTAGAATATGCAATCATTTACTTCTTTGCCTAAAAAACTATTTTTAGTTAAAACACATATTCAATGTTATCTAGAAACTAAAAACATGTTAAGAGTTTGCCAAAATCAAAGGTCTGAGCTTTCAGAAAATATCTTCATTTTAGAGCAGATCTTTTATTAGAAAATGGTCTGGTATCCTACCCTTGATCATTAGAAGTAAGAGTTAAATTTTGTGTAATTAAAAAAATACTAATATGGAATTTGTTAAAAAGGAAAAAATGTGCTTTTCTTCTTTTTTGTTCTTTCCTATTAGTGAATCAAAGCTGGATATTCATTTTATCTTTATAAGATAAGACATTAGTGAAAATCAGAAAACAGTTTCCAGCTCTTTTTCCCCGCCAAAACACAAAACTTTTACTTGAAAAGTCAGGTTGGCATTCCTCTCCAGATAAATTGTATATCAATATGATCCTGGAAATAGTCTCTCATTTCCCACAAGATCTGTAAGTTGAAAAATGTGAAAATAAAGTTTTCCTGTGATATCAGTGAGCTCTAAAGAGCTCTTCAAAATAAATGTGCCCACTGAGAACAACCCATAATCATGGCTGGCACTGTGTTTATTGTTAAAAAAAAAAAAAAAAAATATTACAAGTAACGAGAATATAGGATAATATGCTTTCTGAGGATTACAATCCAGGATAGTTTAATGTTTCCTGACTATACGTCAGGGAGAATAACACTTGGTGTTGCTGNAAAACAAAAAAAAACAAACAAAAATAAAGTATAAAAGAGTGTTAATAATAAAAAAAAAAAAAAAAAAAAAAAAAAAAAAAAACTATTACAAGTAACGAGAATATAGGATAATATGCTTTCTGAGGATTACAATCCAGGATAGTTTAATGTTTCCTGACTATACGTCAGGGAGAATAACACTTGATGTTGCTGTTGTCTTGCTTTGTAAACATGTTTATCCTGCAGGAATTCTTTAAATCTGATTTCATTCTCTTTACCGTCTACAAGACCTCTGTAACCAGCATGCTGCGAGATAATAGCTTCACATCTCTCTCCTCTGCCCTGAGGTAGAGAAACTAATAGATTTAGTGGAATCCTGTTTTCTCAATTTCCCTCTTGAATTCAGTCAGTCTCTCAGGACCTGTACCTTAATTCTAAATTGCTCGGTAATCCCTCAATATCAGAGTTTCGATCCACTCAGAACTGCTCTAATGAAAATGCTCTATAGAAATAATGGGACTTGATCCTTCTCCTCCCCGTTGATAACTTGCAAGGAATATATATGCTGAAAGAAACTGGTTCTAAACAAAATGTTGCTGCAGAGATTCAAATCAGTAAATTATTAGATGTTTAGTAAATGTTTCTTTTGGAAAACTATGTCAATAATCCCAGAGGCCATTATTTTAAATGGCATTTTGTTGGCACTAAAAAAAAACCCCTGAGGCTCCTTTCATGCTATGTCTTATTGGCTCAGCAAAGAAAACACAACTTTGCTTTGTTACTTCTAATAGTCAACGGCCTGTATATTGAGATAATATTGAATATTCATGGTATACATAGAGACCTAGGTTTTGAGGATAGAATTATGGTTGGGGAACAAAAAAATGGAAATCTGTATCGATCACAAAAATATACTAGAAGCACACATTCTTCATGACCAAGATAATCACGATGGAGTGATCACTCACCTAGAGCCAGATATCCTGGAATGNGCCAATAGAATGCCCGAGGGATGTGCGTCTCGACTGTCTGATTACCCACTCTGGACTCTCTGCTGTTCTTGTCCTACACCTTATTTTGATTAAAGGACAGCTCTCTGCACCAAGTTGTTTACCAAGAAGTGTATTAAAAATTACACCTTTGTCAGCATTTCCTCAATCTGTGATTGTAGCCTAATCACCAGCTCAAGATTAAGACTTTTTTATTGTTGTTTTTCAATATGCCTAGGAAGAAAAAAAAACTGACAATAATCATGTGTGAATGGCATCTTCCATTTCCATTAATGTCTGTTCATCTTCCTCTGAAAGATGCCATCTGTTTTGTGCTGTTGTCCCTATCCAGATGGCTGTGTATTTCCAAAACAGACTTTGAAGGTGCCATGGTGGGAAGAGGGAATGATGGTTTATAGTTGGCTCATTGCAGGAATAAGAGCGATTTCCAGCTTGGATAGGAGTTGGAAATGATCCTCAAATAGGCAGTCATGGAGACCTTGAAGCATCATTAAACTCATATTTGTCTGATACTTGGGGTTTTAATATTTAACTTCAAGCTCATTATTATTAGGGTACCCAGTGATTAAAGCCACACTGGTTGTAAGAGAATGAGAAAGCAGTAGTAAGTTATACTGTGATAATATTTGGTGCATGACACTCATTTTCAGTTAAGGTCCAATGAAAAGAGTAGGTACATGGGTCCAGAGTTTCTCTTTGACAGAATTTTAAACTTTATAACAGCTCCCATGGGGTATATGACCCTAGGGGTCATAAAAGTCGGCTAAATGTTTGTCTGGATTTTACTTATCCCTGTCTATGGAATATTCTTCTTCAAACTGCTCTGTCATGGAAGAAGGGAAATGTCTTTTCTCTCCTGTGTATGGCTTGTTAGTTTCTGAACTTTGATTCAATAAGAATCTTTGCTTCCTCAGCTCATAGGTTAGTGTTTAAAAGCTATGACTTGACTTGGTAGCTGATCCAATTTCTTCCAGTGTTTTGGAGAGAGTAATTCTTGTTTGTGACTCTCTGCCCCTGATTGTAGACAGAACTCTTATCAGAGTTATTTTAAACTTCTTTTCTGATAAGTCTAATATCTGACCACCTATGGATCTGATTACATGGAGATTTCCCCTTTGATTGTGTCACATTTCCCTGTTTATTTGTGTATCTTGTGAGCCAGGTATTGTGTCAATTTTTTTAAAGCAGAATACACACACGCCTCTTGCTAGGCTCTCAAGACTAGCAAGAGTGCATACCTCTCCTATACTTTATTTTTTATATCTCAGTCAGCAANCCACCTATGGATCTGATTACATGGAGATTTCCCCTTTGATTGTGTCACATTTCCCTGTTTATTTGTGTATCTTGTGAGCCAGGTATTGTGTCAATTTTTTTAAAGCAGAATACACACACGCCTCTTGCTAGGCTCTCAAGACTAGCAAGAGTGCATACCTCTCCTATACTTTATTTTTTATATCTCAGTCAGCAACTTTCCAAACTGTATGAGATCTCTCTCTGATTTTTGAGCTATGAAGACTGTTTTCTTTTTTTGGAGGGCTGTTCCTGTAGATTTCTATTTGCTCTTCCAACCATCCTGAGCGTTCTGCATCTTGGGAAATGTCTCTGCANAGTCACAAAGAGTCAGACACGACTGAGCGACTGATCTGAACTGAAATGAACTGAACACATTCTGAAGTATTGTTTCCCAAGCAGAGGAAACTGACTGACATAAAGATATCAATGTATCTGCCCTCTGGATATTTACTGATGCACAATAGATATTTGGGTAATCAGTCGAGAGAAAGTTATTTGAATAAGGAGAAAGTATAAAGAGATAACATCAAGCAGGATGATTCTTCAAACAACTGGTGAGAGCTAGGCTCTGGGGTAAGGCTGAGGAAGATTTAGGGCCTGGAGGAAACACCATCCTCACAGATTACACATACCATCTAAGGGACAAAACAAGCTGCCAGGCAAGAGGAAAGGCCACTCAGTATAGGATCTGAGGTTTCCTTAAGGAGAAAGATGTGTCAATGTTAGATGGGGTAGTGGCGATTGAAGAGAACAGAGGATCTTCAGAAGGACTTTGGGTCTGTCATTACACTGAAAACTACGAAAACTCAAAAGACGTCAACCTCCAGAAGCACTAGGCTCATCTAATATATTGGTTGTTGCTGTTAGTCACTAAGTTGTGTCTGACTCTGCAACCCCATGGACTGTAGTCCACCAGCTCCTCTGTACATGGGATTTCCCAGGCAAAAACACTAGAGTGGGTTGCCATTTCCTTCTCTAGGAGTTTCCCAATACACGTATTGAACCTGGGTCTCCTGCATTGGCAGGCAGATTCTTTACCACGGAGTCACCAGTGAAAGTTGCTTAATCATGTCCTGCTCTTTGTGAGCCCATGGACTATGGACTATCTCAGTCTATGGAATTCTCCAGGTCACAATACTGGAGTGGGTTGCCGTTCCCAGAGGATCTTCCCAACCCAGGGATTGAACCAATGTTTCCACACTGCAGGTTGATTCTTTACTCCCTGAACCACCAGAGAAGCCCCTAAATACTGATCAGTTTGGTTCAGTTCAGTTGTTTGGTTGTGTCCAAATCTTTGAACATCATCAACTACAGCACACCAGTCTTCCCTGTCCATCACCAGTTCCCGGTGCTTGTTCAAACTCATGTCCATCGAGTCGGTGATACCATCCAGCCATCTTATCCTCTGTCATCCCCTTCTCCTCCTGCCCCCAGTCCCTCCCAGCTTCAGAGTCTTTTCTAATCAGTCAACTTTTTGCATAAGGTGGCCAAAGTATTGGAGTATCACTTCAGTATCAGTCCTGCCAATGAATATTCAGGACTGATTTCCTTTAGGATTGATTGGTTGTAACTCCTTGCAGTCCAAGGGACTCTCCAGAGTCTCCTCCAACACCATAGATCAAAAGCATCAATTCTCTGGGGCTCAGCTTTCTTTATAGTCCAACTCTCACATCCATACATGACTACTGGAAAAACCATATCCTTGACTAGATGGACCTTTGTTGTCAAAATAATGTCTCTATTTTTTAATATTCTATCTAGGTTGGTTATATCTTTTCTACCAAGGAGCAAGCATCTTTTAGTTTCATAGCTGCAGTCACCATCTGCAGTGATTTTGGAGCCCAGAAAAATAAAGTCTGCCACTGTTTCCACTGTTTCCTCATCTATTTGCTATGAAGTGATGGGACCAGATGCCATGATCTTTATTTTCTGAATGTTGAGTTTTAACCCAGCTTTTTCACTCTCCTCTTTCACTTTCATCAAGAGGCTCTTTAGTTCTTCTTCACTTTCTGCCATAAGGGTAGTATTATCTGTGTATCTGTGGTTATTGATATTTCTTCCAACAATCTTGATTCCAGTTTGTGCTTCATCCAGCCCAGGATTTTGTATGATGTACTCTACATATAAGTTAAATAAGCAGGGTGACAATATACAGCCTTGATGTACTCCTTTCCTGATTTGGAGCCAGTCTCTTTTCCATGTCCAGTTCTAACTGTTGCTTCTTGACCTGCAAACAGATTTATCTTGCATACAGATTTCTCAAGAGGCAGGTCAGGTGGACTGGTATTCCCATCTCTTTTGTTGTGATCCACACAGTCAAAGCCTTTGGCATAGTCAATAAAGCAAAAGTAGAAGTTTTTCTGGAACTCTCTTGCTTCTTTGATGATACAACGGATGATGGCAATTTGATCTCTCATTCCTCTGCCTTTTCTAAGTCCAGCTTGAACATCTGGAAGTTCATGTTTTATGTACTGTTGAAGCCTGGCTTGGAGAATTTTGAGCATTACTTTGCTAGCATGTGAGATGAGTGCAATTGTCCAGTAGTTTGAATATTCTTTGGTATTATCTTTCTTTGGGATTGGAATGAAAACTGACCTTTTCCAGTCCTGTGGCCACTTGCTGAGTTTTCCAAATTTGTTGGCATATTGAGTGAGGCATTTTCACAGCATCATCTCTTAGGATTTGAAATAGCTCAACTGGAATTCCATCACCTCCACTAGCTTTGTTCATAGTGATGCTTCCTAAGGCCCACTTGACTTCACATTCCAGGATGTCTGGCTCTAGGTGAGTGATCACACCATCGTGATTATCTGGGTCATGAAGATCTTTTTTGTACAGTTCNTCTTAGGATTTGAAATAGCTCAACTGGAATTCCATCACCTCCACTAGCTTTGTTCATAGTGATGCTTCCTAAAGCCCCCTTGACTTCACATTCCAGGATGTTTGGCTCTAGGTGAGTGATCACACCAATGTGATTATCTGGGTCATGAAGCTTTTTTTGTACAGTTCTTCTGTGTATTCTTGCCACCTCTTCTTAATATCTTCTGCTTCTGTTAGGTCCATACCATTTCTGTCCTTTATTGAGCCCATCTTTGCATTAAATGTTCCTTTCATAACTCTAATTTTCTTGAAGAGATCTCTAGACTTTCCTATTTTATTATTTTCTTCTATTTCTTTGCAATGATTACTGAGGAAGGCTTTCTCATCTCTCCTTGATATTCTTTGGAACTCTGCATTCAAATGGATATATCTTTTCTTTTCTCCTTTGGCTGTAGCTTCTCTTCTTTTGTCAGCTATTTGTAAGGCCTCCTCAGACAACCAGTTGGCCTTTTTGAATTTATTTTTTTGGGGGATGGTCTTGATCATTGCCTCCTGTACAATGTCATGAATGTCCATCCATAGTTCTTCAGCCACTCTGTCTATCAGAGCTAATCCATGGAATCTATTTGTTACTTCCACTGTATAATCATAAGGGATTTGATTTAGGTCATACCTGANCTTCTTTTGTCAGCTATTTGTAAGGCCTCCTCAGACAACCAGTTGGCCTTTTTGAATTTATTTTTTTGGGGGATGGTCTTGATCATTGCCTCCTGTACAATGTCATGAATGTCCATCCATAGTTCTTCAGCCACTCTGTCTATCAGAGCTAATCCATGGAATCTATTTGTTACTTCCACTGTATAATCATAAGGTATTTGATTTAGGCCATACCTGAATGATCTGGTGGTTTTTCCTAGTTTCTTCAATTTAAGTCTGAATTTTTAATAAGCTACTGGTACACAAATGCTAATTCCCTGTAAGAAATAACTAAGCTGGGCCATGTGGACATCACACATTTTATTTTAAATTGATCTGAGAACTAGAATGAGAGTGAAGGCACCAAAGTCCCTGTCCCACCCAATTCATCTCACAACAAGCAAATAAAACAGTGGATAATATTATAGCAAATGTCTCTCAAATGCAGAAAGAAAGTGCTAAGCATGGACTGCAAATATTCCACTATTAACAAAAATAATGCAAGAAAAGTACAAAACAAAAACTTCAAAAGCAAACGTGAGATGAAGCATAAATCAGAAGGTCTTCCCTTGGTCAAGCTGGCTAAGAAATTTCACTTGTTTTCCAGTGAATTGGAATTGGAAATCAGTATCAAATCAAACAGCATATCTTCTATGAACCGTGATATACTGATGTATAAGCCTAAGCAGTGTGCATTATGAAATGTGGATTCAACTGTCACAGGAAATTTTTTTTTTTCAGAAAGTTTCAAGAGAAGTAAGCTGTCAAAGTAAGTAAAGTAAGCTGCTACTGCTTTACCATCCTGCATTTATATCTAGTTCATTCTAAAAAGAAAAAAACATTGATTGTTTAATATAAAGTGGATACTTTATATAAAGGGACCTACATTGTATAAGCCCCATTAAACATTGCAAATTACACAATATGAAAAAAGAATATAAGATTTTTACTTATAAATGCATATTATAATGAGTTTTATCCTGTCTGATCATAGTATATTAGATACATGCAATTTACATGAAGTTAACGTACACCTAATTGCACACTACCAACTGAACTGTACAGTGTCTAATGTTACTTTACACTTTCTCACTTAGAAGAAGTTAATATGGCCGATAGAATGCCCGAGGGATGTGCGTCTCGACTGTC
Source organism: Neotragus moschatus (assembly GCA_006410615.1). Taxonomy (NCBI): domain Eukaryota; kingdom Metazoa; phylum Chordata; class Mammalia; order Artiodactyla; family Bovidae; genus Neotragus; species Neotragus moschatus. The sequence goes on along the minus strand of SJYA01003155.1, from coordinate 33,965 downwards.
TGATTACCCACTCTGGACTCTCTGCTGTTCTTGTCCTACACCTTATTTTGATTAAAGGACAGCTCTCTGCACCAAGTTGTTTACCAAGAAGTGTATTAAAAATTACACCTTTGTCAGCATTTCCTCAATCTTTGATTGTAGCCTAATCACCAGCTCAAGATTAAGACTCTTTTGTTGTTGTTGTTTTTCAATATGCCTAGGAAGGAAAAAAACAACTGACAATAATCATGTGTGAATGACATCTTCCATTTCCATTAATGTCTGTTCATCTTCCTCTGAAAGATGCCATCTGTTCTGTGCCGTTGTCCCTATCCAGATGGCTGTGTATTTCCAAAACAGACTTTGAAGGTGCCATGGTGGGAAGAGGGAATGATGGTTTATAGTTGGCTCATTGTAGGAATAAGAGCGATTTCCAGCTTGGATAGGAGTTGGAAATGATCCTCAAATAGGCATTCATGGACACCTTGAAGCATCATTAAGCTCATATTTGTCTGATACTTGGGGTTTTAATATTTAACTTCAAGTTCATTATTATTAGGGTACCCAGTGATTAAAGCCACACTGGTTGTAAGCGAATGAGAAAGCAGTAGTAAGTTATACTGTGATAATATTTGGTGCTTGACACTCATTTTCAGTTAAGGTCCAATGAAAAGAGTAGGTACATGGGTCCAGAGTTTCTCTTTGACAGAATTTTAAACTTTATAACAGCTCCCATGGGGTATATGACCCTAGGGGTCATAAAAGTCGGCTAAATGTCTGTCTGGATTTTACTTATCCCTGTCTATGGAATATTCTTCTTCAAACCGCTCTGTCATGGAAGAAGGGAAATGTCTTTTCTCTCCTGTGTATGGCTTGTTAGTTTCTGAACTTTGGTTCAATAAGAATCTTTGCTTCCTCAGCTCATTGGTTAGTGTTTAAAAGCTATGACTTGACTTGGTAGCTGATCCAATTTCTTCCAGTGTTTTGGAGAGAGTAATTCTTGTTTGTGACTCTCTGCCCCGATTGTAGACAGAACTCTTATCAGAGTTATTTTAAACTTCTTTTCTGATAAGTCTAATATCTGACCACCTGTGGATCTGATTACATGGAGATTTCCCCTCTGATTGTGTCACATTTCCCTGCTTATTTGTGTATCTTGTGAGCCAGGTATTGTGTAAATTTTTTTCAAGCAGAATACACACATGCCTCTTGCTAGGCTCTCAAGACTNTATCTGACCACCTGTGGATCTGATTACATGGAGATTTCCCCTCTGATTGTGTCACATTTCCCTGCTTATTTGTGTATCTTGTGAGCCAGGTATTGTGTAAATTTTTTTCAAGCAGAATACACACATGCCTCTTGCTAGGCTCTCAAGACTAGGAAGAGTGCATACCTCTCCTATACTTCATTTTTTATATTTCAGTCAGCAACTTTCCAAACTGTATGAGATCTCTCTCTGATTTTTGAGCTATGAAGACGTTTTTCTTTTTTTGGAGGGGTGTTCCTGTAGATTTCTATTTGCTCTTCAAACCATCCTCAGCGTTCTGCATCTTGGGAAATGTCTCTGCACTCTACATCTCTTCTCCAGGCTTTCCAGGGCCATTGAAGTCCAATGAAGGCCTGTGTTCCTCTCGGGGGAATTCTTTCAGATCTGTGTTTACTCTCCAGCATTTAGTTGTAACATCACAGTTGTAACTCATAAAAGAGTTGAGTACACAAATCTAAATGAGCAAGCAAACTTTCAGAAAGTGATAAGACCTTCTTAGAAGAGAAGAAACCTACTGACACTTTCCTGATCTCCATCAGCTGCTGTACTACCTCTGTCCTCCACTACACAACTGGAAATAATTATGAACAGTTATACTTTCATTCCTTAATCCTGTGATTGCACAGAATTAACTCAGAGTCTATTTCCACACTTATGGTTCCACTGAATGAGTTCTGCCAAGGTTCTCAGTCCTACATGTGGATAAGTGCAATAGATGTTTCAAGTCTTCGTTATTTTTTAGTGATAATTAACGTCATAAGATTTTTTTTTCTGCTTGGAGGACTTTCTTAGTCCACTGTCATAAATTTCTTCTTTATCTAAACTCTCTAGCTAATTCTTTTTATTTCTTTTACAGGTGTGTCCTACCTGTTAGGAAATATTATTTAAGTTCATTTGATAATATTCTCTTCTCATTATATATTATATCCCTAAGCAATCTTATTTCTGTCCATGACTGANTAAATTTCTTCTTTATCTAAACTCTCTAGCTAATTCTTTTTATTTCTTTTACAGGTGTGTCCTACCTGTTAGGAAATATTATTTAAGTTCATTTGATAATATTCTCTTCTCATTATATATTATATCCCTAAGCAATCTTATTTCTGTCCATGACTGATATTATCACCTACATACAGATCACTTATGAATGTAAACTTTTATGTCAGAGCTAACTTTTGAGCTCTAGATAGATTCATTCAATTAGCCACTTGATATTTCCACTTGAAAGTCTCAAAAGCACTGTAAAAGAAACACATCATAAATTGAGTTCCCATCCTGATTGCCTCTTTCTCTCAAATATTCTCTCCTTAGTAAAATTATACAATCGAGAAATTTGACTTATCTTTGACACTTATCTTATATAGGCTAGTACTGAGTCTTATTGATTTTACTTCATAAACGTTAACTGTTTTGTCCACTTCTTTCCAACTATACCACCAACTTCCTAATTAAAGTAAACACCACCTCCAGACTGGATTACTGTAATAGCTTCTTAAGTAAATTCCCTGTTAATCATTCTAATNTCTTATATAGGCTAGTACTGAGTCTTATTGATTTTACTTCATAAACGTTAACTGTTTTGTCCACTTCTTTCCAACGATACCACCAACTTCCTAATTAAAGCAAACACCACCTCCAGACTGGATTACTGTAATAGCTTCTTAAGTAAATTCCCTGTTAATCATTCTAATTTTTCACATGAGTGTTCTACATTCTTACCAGATTATTTCTTTTTCTTTTCTTTAATAAACTATTAGTTTCTTTATGCATGCAAACACACACACACACACACACACACACACATATGTGTACTAAAGTATAAAGAAACCAGTACAAATAATTTTTTGTAACAAAGTCTTTTTACGTACATGCCGACTAAGTCACTTCAGTCATGTCCGACTCTTTGCAATCCTATGGACTGTAGCCCACAAGGTTCCTCTGTCCAAGGGATTTTCCAGGCTAAAAGACTAGAGTGGGATGCCATGCCCTCCTACAAGGGATCTTTCCAGTCCAGGGACTGAACCCACACCTCCTGCATCTCCTGCATTGGCAGGCAGGTTCTTTACCTTTAGTACCAACTAGGAAACCCCATTTTTCTTTATAGCTCTTGTGAATTTCTTCCCTCATCGTCTTATTCCTTTCCACACACACATCAGTTGTATATGTCCTCAGGTAACCCATTGAAATCTGCTGCTACTGCTAAGTCACTTCAGTCGTGTCCAGCTCTGTGTGACCCCATAGATGGCAGCTCATCAGGCTCCCCCATCCCTGGGATTCTCCAGACAAGAACACTGGAGTGGGTTGCCCTTTCCTTCTCCAATGCATGAAAGTGAAAAGTGAAAGTGAAGTCACTCAGTCCTGTCTGACTCTTAGCGATCCCATGGACTGCAGCCCACCAGGCTCCTCTGCTCATGGGATTTTCCAGGCAAAAGTACTGGAGTGGGGTGCCATTGCCTTCTCCATGAAATCTGCTATTATGTATCAAATTTTCTTATTTTCCATGTTCATATTATCACTTACAAACAATATGCACATGCTTATCCGTGCTTTTGTGTATGTGTGTGCTTAGTCACTCAGTAGTGTCTGACTCTGCCACCCGTGGACTGTAGCCGAGCAGGCTCTTCTGTTTGTAGAACTTTCCAGGCAAAAATCCTGGAGTAGATTGCCACCAGACACAGGGACCAAACCCACATTTCCTACATCTCTTGCATTGGCAGGCATATTCTGTACCACTCTGCCACCTGGAAAGCCCATACATATCCATGTACCCATATATAAACACATAAGATTTTCTACTGCTTTATATAATTGTAATTATATCATAGATATTTTGCTACTTTTTGATTCTCACTAAAATAATAATAGTATTCTTATATATAAGTCAATAGTATCTACTTCATATTCTTATAAGCTATATTATATTTCACAACTAGGATATACCTAAGAATTTTTCTAGGTATTTCTATACCTAGAAATACCTAGGAATTTTTCTGATTATTCCTCTACTGAGGAGAATTCTTTGTTTTCGTGGTTTCCCTCAAAATGACTTTCAGAGTGTGAACCTGACATGTCTACCCACACCTTACTTACAAATCACATAACCAACCCTTTAATGGCCCAAAATACAAACACACACACACATACACACATTTGCTTTGCTGACCCATTTTTTTTCCTTCAAATGTTTGGCTCAGTCATCATTTTTTTNCGTGTTCATAATAAAGATTAAAATAATACATAATTTCAAGCCTTCAAACCCTCAAAAAATGATGTAATATATACTCTTTACAAAATATTGTATTCAGCATTATTGTAGATAATAGTAATAGGTAGAGAACCTCAGGAGTTCACAATAAAATAAATCATTCCATGTAAATAAATTATTTGATTCAAAGATCATGATAAAGGTTATAATATAAATGAAAAACATATTGTGGAAAAGTAAGAGACATATGAAAATTCTTGGTATACATGGGAAGGCATCTTACAGAGTATAAATGTGAATGATATGGATGAAAATATGTTAACTTATACAGAGGCAAAGGAATATTCTAGACAGAAGTAACAATTTGAGCAAAGAGCCAGAGGCAAGAAAAGGAACAAGCTTTCAGAGGATAACCTGAAAGGGAATAAGACAAAAAAAGAAACAACATACCTGGGCATGAGAATATAATCACACTTGGGATCGAAAGGTAGAGAATGGACAAAATGTGGAGGCTCTGAATGACAGACTGCAGATTTTGAACTTGACATTTTGCCCAGAGCCAGCTCTCAGCGTACTTTTCTAAAGCTCAGTAGAGACAAAGCAAATAGTCAGGAAGAATCAGGGTGGAAATGTTTCTACCCCCTTTATAATCGTCTGACTATTGTCAAATGTTTAGTGTTTCAGAACACACCTTTCCATGGCTTTGAAATGTGACCACAAAGGAGCTGCGAAGCATATCCCTTAAAACTGCCAACACTAGATTCCTCTAGTGAGCTTTGTTTTGAAAAAGTGGGTTAATCAGATAAAGAATCTATGACACTTTTCGTCAAATGGCAGTGCACAATGGAATTCTGAAAATCATCTTTTTCTGGTTAAAAAACTCATTGATACAAAATGAATAGCTGCTGCCAATTATCTAATAAATGTTGGTAGTGCAACTAATCATTATGAGTAATCCGAGCTTAAAAGTCTACTAAAATGAAGACACAATATATTATCCATTCCCATGCATCATATTCCACAATAACCTGAGCAAGAATAGCTGTGAACATAATATGAAAAGCAGAAAACTTGAAGGGAAAAATGCCTAAATAATCTACCGAAGTTCATACTTCTTTGTGATCAAAGAAACTAATTTATGAGCAGACAAGAACTAAAAATAGAGAGGGAAACAAAAAGCTTTTGAAATATATTTTGAGTAATCTATTCTGTCTTTATTTAACAAACACAAATAACACTTACTCAATGCTTGACATGGTTCTGAGAATAAACATTATCTTGCTTGTCCAAGGCCAATGGGAGAATCTCTCCTTTCAGTCACCTAAAATCACAGAGGGACGAACCCCATCATCTTTGCCATATTCTACTGGCTTGAAGGAAGCCACAGATTCAGGCCACTCTCAGGGGGAGGGGCTTATATTCATTGAAAGTAGTCTTAGAATTCTACCTTCTCCAAGTATGCTTTTCTAGAATGGTTTCTCAGTCTTTTGTGTTTAGAAACTCTCTGAGATGAAAGTCAAATGGTTTCCAGGCCCTATTTTTGACATTCCTAATAAACATTATGAGGTGGTTAGATGGCATCACTGACTAAGTGGACATTAATTTGAGCAAACTCCAGGAGACAGAGGAAAGAAGAGCCTGATGTCCTGCAGTACATGGGGTTGCAAACAGTTGGACATGACTTAGCAACTAAACAACAGCACCACCAACAGCAACTAAAAGCATTATCATATCTTTTTTTTCTTCTTCTTCTTTTTAGGATAATTAAAATTGACGACTTGTTCAGGCTTCAGTAGACAAAGAAAGCAGAGCAGACCTCTGACCATGCTTCTGATCTGCCTGGCTATGTGCCTGTCTGCATGGGCACTGACTGTTACCAGCCAGTTGGGTGTTATCATAGATAAGATAGAGGGGTCTTGGAACTCTCCTGAGCCCTGGAGATCTGATCAATCTCTTGAGCTTGGAGAATATCAACATTCCAGAGCTGTAATTTGCTTGCAGACTGATGATGGTATCCATTTGTGGCCTGGGATTATAAGTGAGAACCCTCAAACTGAAATTCTGAAGTCGCACCCACAGAGCGGATGCACCATCTGGGACCTTTTGCCAGCTGGGAAGCCAGACTTGCTGTGAAACAGGGCTTCCTAGTGCTGTTTGAGTCTGGATGTTGGTCAAAACTCAATTTGGTGATGTATCTGCTGTTTTATTTCTCTTTCCATTTAATGATCATTTTCTACTTAAATGTAAAATTGTTTAATTGTGTATCATGAATGGTCTCTTTTGTTAACAAATCCTTTGAATCTGAGATGAAAGTGAAAACTTTGGGCTAAACACTCCCTTAGTATAAACAAATGCATGTCCCATTACTTCTTCTTTTATACTAGTGATGTATGAATCCTCTTCAGATTGCTGATGTTGCCAATAAACATTACAGAGGGGGGGAAAAAAGCATTCAAGAAAAACAGAGAAATGAGAATTACTTTTTCAATTTTCTAATTCATGTACCTTAATCACATGTACTGTATTGCAATATAGTTATGTTACTTGACCATATAATTTTGAATTTATCTTCTAGGATTACTGTATTGTTGTTGCTGTTCAGTTGCTCAGCCATGTCCAATTATTTGCAAGCCTATGGACTGCAGCACACCAGGCTACCCTGTCCTTCACCATTTCCCAGAGCTTGATCAGACTCACATCCACTGAGTCAATGATGCCATCCAACCATCTCATCCTCCGTCGAAACCTTCTCTTCTTGCCCTCAGTCTTTCCCAGCATTAGGGTCTTTTCTGTATAGCCAACATAAAATTAGTTAGAATTTAAAGTCTCAACGTCTGTGATTTCTAATTAATAATTGTAAGCTTGCTTTTCCTGAATAGCACTTTAAGGTAGGGACACAGAACATACTGAACAGCCACTATAGTGTATGCCTTACTTCCTGTGGACCACTCTCATATTATTCTACAGTAATTTTCTCCTCTCATGCAAAATGTTTCCTTTGAGAAATTTAGGCCCTCAACTCTCATCAAATACAGCCAGGAAAAGAGCATCAACAGAACAGAAATAGACTGAAACAAGAAAGGATATAAAATTCAGGGGTGTATAGCTTCAGCGCAACATTAAACTGCAATAGTAGCAAAAGGAAGACAGTATTGGAGAAGGAGGTACAGGATCTGGGAAGGAAGTTTTCTAGTAGGTATCTTTCCCCCTCAAATCTGGTATTTCCCACCTTTGCTTATGTTAAGCCTGAGATCTCCTGAAATATCTAACATATTGTAAGTGTTTCTGTGCAAACTCCTAGCAAGACACTGTAGGATCCTCATATTCTAGCTCAGTTCTACTCTTCCAGTCAAACCCCTCAACCCACTGCCAACACTCCCTCTTCAGGCTATACTGCATCACTGACCATTCCACAAAGATGCCTCAGTCTTTTCAATCCACCCTTTGCAAAACTCTTGGTATCTGCATTGAAGATAAGCTTATCAAATTTAATGCTGTTTGAAAAGAATTTTATTTTTAATTTACACTCTGCATCTATTATTTATAATTAAAGAAAGCACATATTTGGGGGGAGAAGGCAATGACACCCCACTCCTGGAAAATCCCATGGATGGAAGAGCCTGGTAGGCTGCAGTCCATGGGGTCGTTAAGAGTCAGAAATGACTGAGCAACTTCACTTTCACTTTTCTCTTTCATGCATTGGAGAAGGAAATGGCAACCCACTCCAGTGTTCTTGCCTGGAGAATTGTAGGGACCGCAGAGCCTGGTGGGGTGCTGTCAATGGGGTCGCACAGAGTCGGACATGACTGAAGCGACTTAGCAGCAGCATATTTGGGGTAAGTGACAGTTTTTTCCTGACAGAGTTAATTTCAGCATTTGTTATCCCAATGAAAAGGCACTTAATATCTAGATACTTTGTTTCTTTTGTGGAGAATAATAACCTATTAATATTCCACACTTGACAAATTCAACTTTTGAACATATGGTATCATAAAAAATAATATTCTAAATCTGCAAAGAGTGATAAAAATCAATAAAAAGGAGAATGCAACCAAAATTACCAACCTTTGAGCAGATTCTTTTCTTGATTAAACCTCAACTAAAGAAAGTAGAATCTAAACTGTTATTTAAATAAAAAACTCAACTCACTTTAAAATTATATTTACCCTTCAAAACCATTATAACTGGCATTTTCCATGTAAAAAGCAAAAAGAATAAAAAGTAGTTTTTAGCTGGGACCAACTGTGTTCCAAACACTTTTCCATATATTTTTATTTAATCTTATTGACAACGTGTATTTAAAAAAAAAGATTCAAAAATGTTGTGTCTTAACACGTTAGTAAATGATGGAGTTAGAATTCAAACCTAGGTCTAGTGCCACCTTTGAAATGAAAAGATTTTAATTATGTGTTCTCAAAACACTTCTCTATTTAAAGTGGAATCTGACAGTAATTGCCTGTAATAGTATTCAAAAAAGGTTGATAATGACTTTGCCTTGACTGTATCTATTCCAACACACACTACACAATGTGTTCCACGTAAAGTGACAGTGAATGTCGCTTAGTTATGTTCGACTCTTTGTGACCCTATGGACTGTAGTCAACGAAATTCTCCAGGCCAGAATACTGGAGTGGGTAGCCTTTCCCTTCTCCAGGGGATCTTCCCAACCCAGGGATAGAACCCAGGTCTCCACCATTGCAGGTGGATTCTTTACCAGCTGAGCCACAAGGGAAGCCTTCCATGTAGTTAAGTTCATAACAGATACTCCCACCCTTGTTTTCAGTGGAGGTGAATTCAGACAGAGCTCTAGTTTTTTTCCTTTCCTAAAATAGACTTGAATAAAGTCCTCCTTGCCTGATGCAATTTTTGCTTTAGCAGTTTCTTCCTGTTTCACAGGAACAGAAAATTGGAAACTTCATTTCCCAGTGTCTCTTGTCAGAATTGTGATTAGATGCCACCAATGAAAGGAACTCACATAAGGTTTGCAATGTTGAAGGAAAGGATAAACCACTCACCTTTTCAAGCTAAAGCAGGCAGCTACACAGCCTTTGGTCAGACTTCTGGATATTTTTCTGTGAGTTACCTACTTCTGCGCAGCAATATACTGTGGCCGACCACTGTTGGCAATTTCCTGGCTTGGGGTAGTAGTAGCAACTTTTTGATTCTCCATTGACCTATCAGTTAACCTACTATTATCCTTTCCTGATCAATTCTGCAATTTATAGTAACCACAAGCATGCAATTCCATTTTCTCTCTTGAGAAGACTAGAGTGATTGCTATAGATGGGGAAACAATGGAAACAATAACAGACGTTATTTTCTTGGGTTCCAAAATCACTGCAGATAGTGACTGCAGCCATGAAATTAAAAGACACTTGCTCCTTGGAAGAAAAGCTATGACCAACCTAGACAGCATATTAAAAAGAAGAGATATTACTCTGCCAACAAAGGTCTGTCTAGTCAAAGCTATGGTTTTTCTAGTAGTCATGTATGGACGTGAGAGTTGGACTATAAAGAAAGCTGAGTGATAATGAACTGATGCTTTTGAACTTTGATACTGGAGTAAACTCTTGAGTGTACCTTGGACTGCAAGATCAAAGCGGTCAACCTTAAAGGAAATCAGTCCTAAATAGTCATTGGAAGGACTGATGATGCAGCTGAAGCTCCAATACTTTGGCCACCTGTTGTGAAGAACCAACTCACTGGAAAAGACCCTGATGCTGGGAAAGATTGAAGGTAGGACGAAAAGGGGATGACAGAGGATGAGATGGTTGGATGGCATCACCAACTTGATGGACATGAGTTTGAGCAAGCTCTGGGAGCTGGTGATGGACAAGGAAGGCTGGCGTCCAGTCCATGGGGTCACAAAGAGTTGGACATGATTGAGTGACTAAACTGAACTGAACTGGACCCTGACTCTACCAGAAACAAGAGAAATAAATCGGTTTTGTTGTTGTTGTTCATTACCCCCTTAACGAAACTCATCACTATGCTGGTAAAAATAGAAGTTTTGTTTAGAAAAAGAAATGCATAATAATATTTTTTATTACTTTGTAGGAAATTCCACTAAGGTTGTCTTATGTACCTGGAGATAGTCACTATCTTTCTCCACACTAAACAGAACTACATGCTCCATTCATGAAAACTCCATACCAGGACCAAACCAAGAAACTATTTTGTAGGTTTTGTCACAAGATCACTTTATATGATACAATCAAATGACATTCAAAGCCACTGAAGTAACAAATACATTTGAAGGTGTTACTAGAACTAAATCAATGATCTCCAAACCTTGTATCACATTGGAGTTACCTGATGAATATTTTAGAACACAGATAAATTGGTCCAACCCAAACTGAATAAATCCAAACATTTAAAAGATAATCACTGGGGAAAATGAAGTATCAAAATGCTCATCAAGGTAGTTTTTGTATAAAGAGTCTTTAAGTATTTCAAATCATTGAATTAGATTTTCTCTTCACTTATTTAAGAGTACAAAAAAGAAAAAACAAACACTCAACCACAAAAAGATATCAACTTTTTAGTTAAATAATTATAGCTAATAAGGCAAATTTCAAGACCTTTTGCTTAGTTATGGAATTTCTGCATTGTTAATATTAACACGAAAGTATCATTCTTTTTCCATTTCAAATCTATCCCTTCTTGGCTAGCCAGAGATACAGTTTCCACTACTTTGAGAAAGAAAGTTCTTGATTTGGGTTCAGGTTACAGCTGTACTTCTTTCATGCATCCAATAAATATATGAAAAACGATTGCACGCCAGGCATTCCTCTCTCTAACTCTCTGATAATCCAGAATCATTGCTCAAAGAAAAAAAAAATCATATCTATATACCTCAAATCTTCAGGTATTCAGCCACAAAAAATTCTGCTGACTCTAAATTTCTACTTTCAGTGACAATAAAATTTGAGAAGGCGGGCACACCACACACAGGCAGGTATACATCTCTAAACATGTCACAAAGCCTGGACTCTGCCTGGGTTATTGTACAGTCAACAACACCATGGGGACAGTAACCACTCTCAGTCCTGGCCCCGTACTTCATCTACTTCAGTTTAATGAATCTTTGAAGATAGCTTCTATATATTTAACAATAAGTCTCTTCATGATGAACACTCAGAAATGTGTGAAACACACAGAGATGCTAAATGGAGTGAAGAGCATTGGCAATAATTTGGTATAGGTTGCGAGGAAAGAAAAAACTTGACTCTATAGACTCATGTAAATGTAATTTAGCAGATGCCTCTCTGTAAATATAGTAACTTCTCATGTAGCCATCTGTGTACCAACTTGCTGAGTCAAAACATGCATTTACAAAAGATTTTACTCCATTTACAAGAAGCTATCCTTGTGGGGTTTCTGCATAGGCTGTCTCTGGGTTCCAGCTGTTTTTCATTCATTAGCACACAACTTGTGAAATGGGAGGATAAGAGGTCAAATTTAGATAGTTTGAAATGTCATACCTAAACAAGATCCCATAAAGCCTCTGTGTTTCTCCAATTCCTTTTTTCATGAACTATTTTTCTTAAATTATAGATTATTGTAGATTCACATGCAATTTAAGAAATAAGCTAGAAATATTATGTACACTTTATGTTTCCTCCAAAGATAACATATGAAAGGCTTCCACAATATCAGTTTAACATCTATAATAAAAATTACTTGTTATTAGATTATAGAGTTCAATTTACAAGCCAGGTCAGGTCAGTTCAGTTCAGTCACTCAGTCGTGTTCAATTCTTTGTGGCTCCATGGACTGCAGCATGCCAGGTCCCGGGTCCATCACCAGCTCCCAGACCTTGCTTAATCTCATGTCCATCGAGTCAGTGATGCCATCCAACTATTACATCCTCTGTCATCCCCTTCTCCTCCTGCCTTCAATCTTTCCCAGCATCAGGGTCTTTTCCAATGAGTCGGTTCTTCACATCACGTGGCCAAAGTATTGGAGTTTCAGCTTCAACATCAGTCCTTCCAATGAATATTCAAGAGTGATTTCCTTTAGGATCGAATAGTTTGATCTCCTTGCAGTTCAAGGGTCTCAAGAGTCTTCTCCAACACCACAGTTCAAAAGCATCAATTCTTTGGTGCTCAGCTTTCTTTATGGTCCAACTCCCACATCCATACATGACTAGAGAAAAATCATAGCTTTGACTAGACAGACATTTGTTGACAAGGTAATATCCTGCTTTTTAATATCCTGTCTATGTGGGTCAAAGCTTTTCTTCCAAGGAGCAAGCATCTTTTAATTTCATGGATGGAATCACCATCTGCAGTGATTTTGGAGCCCGAGAAAATAAAATCTCTCACTGTTTGCATTGTTTACCCATCTATTTGCTATGAAATGATGGGACTAGATGCCATGATCTCAGTTTTCTGAATCTTGAGTTTTAAGCCAACTTTTCACTCTCCTCTTTCACTTTCATCAAGAGGTTCTTCTTCACTTTCTGCCATAAGGGTAGTGTCATCTGCATATCTGAGGTTATTGATATTTCTCCTGGCAATCTTCATTCCAGCTTGTGTTTCAACCAGTCCAGCAAATCTCATGATGTACTTTGCATATAGGTTAAATAAACAGGGTGACAATATACAGCCTTGACTTATTCCTTCCCAATTTGGAACCAGTCTGTTGTTCCATATTCAGTTCTAAATGTTGCTTCTTGATCTGCATACAGATTTCTCAAGCAGCAGATAAGGTGACCTGGTATTCCATCTCTTGAAGAATTTTCCAGTTTGTTGTGATCCACAGAGTCAAAGACTTTGACGTAGTCAGTAATGCAGAAATAGATATTTTTCTGGAGCTCTCTTGATTTTTTGATGATAAAACAGATGTTGGCAATTTGATCTCTGATTTTTCTGCCTTTTTAAAATCCAGCTTGAACATCTGGAAGTTCACTGTTCACGTACTGTTGAAGCCTGACTTGGAGAATTTTGAGCATTACTTTGCTAGCATGTGAGATGAGTGCGATCATGTGGTAGTTTGAACATTCTTTGGCATTGCCCTGTTTAGGGGTTGGAATGAAGACTGACATTTTCCACTCCTATGGCCACTGCTGAGTTTTCCAAATTTGCTGGCATATTGAATGCAACACTTTCACAGCAACATCTGTTAGGATTTGAAATAGCTCAACTGGAATTCTGTCACTTCCAGGAGCTTTGTTCATAGTGATGCTTCCTAAGGCCCACTGGCCTTCACATTCTAGGATGAAGCGTTTAAGATGAGTGATCACACCATCATGGTCATCTGAGTCATTAAGATCTTTTTTGTATAGTTCTTCTGTGTATTCTTGCCACCTCTTCTTAATATCTTATGCTTCTGTTAGGTCCATACCATTTCTGTCTTTATCGAGCACATCTTTGCATGAAATGTTCCCTTGGTATCTCTAATTTTCTTGAAGAGATCTCTAGTCTTTCCCATTCTATTGTTTTCCTCTATCTCTTTGCATTGATCTCCAAGGAAGTCTTTTTTCATTTCTCCTTGTTACTCTTTGGAAATCTGCATTCAGGTGAATATTTCTTTCCTTTTCTCCTTTGCCTTTAGCTTCTCTTCTTTTCTCAGCTATTTTGTAATGATGTGACTTACAAAGACTTAACGTTGTGGATTTGACTGATGATGGAAGTAAAGTCTGATGCTGTAAAGAACCATGTTGCATTGGAATCTTGAATGTTAGGTCCATGAATGAAGGTAAATTGGAAGTGGTCAAACAGGAGATGGAAAGAATGAACAACATTTTAATAATCAGTGAACTAAAATGGACTGGAATGGGTGAATTTAACTCAGATGACCATTATATCTGTCTCTTATANTTCTTCTGTGTATTCTTGCCACCTCTTCTTAATATCTTATGCTTCTGTTAGGTCCATACCATTTCTGTCTTTATCGAGCACATCTTTGCATGAAATGTTCCCTTGGTATCTCTAATTTTCTTGAAGAGATCTCTAGTCTTTCCCATTCTATTGTTTTCCTCTATCTCTTTGCATTGATCTCCAAGGAAGTCTTTTTTCATTTCTCCTTGTTACTCTTTGGAAATCTGCATTCAGGTGAATATTTCTTTCCTTTTCTCCTTTGCCTTTAGCTTCTCTTCTTTTCTCAGCTATTTTGTAATGATGTGACTTACAAAGACTTAACGTTGTGGATTTGACTGATGATGGAAGTAAAGTCTGATGCTGTAAAGAACCATGTTGCATTGGAATCTTGAATGTTAGGTCCATGAATGAAGGTAAATTGGAAGTGGTCAAACAGGAGATGGAAAGAATGAACAACATTTTAATAATCAGTGAACTAAAATGGACTGGAATGGGTGAATTTAACTCAGATGACCATTATATCTATTACTGTGGGCAAGAATCCCTTAGAAGAAATGGAGTAGCCATCATAGTCAACCAAAAGTGTCCAAAATTCAGTACTTGGGTGCAGTCTCAAAAACTACAGAATGATCTGTTTGTTTCCAAGGCAAACCATTCAATATCACAGTAATCCAAGTCTGTGCCCCGACCAGTAATGGTGAAGAAGCTGAAGTTGAATGGTTCTATGAAGACCTATAGGACCTCCTAGAATTAACAGCTAAAAAAAAAAAAAAAGATGTCCTTTTCATTATAGGGGACTGGAATGCAAAAGTAGGAAGTCAAAAGATACCTGAAATAACAGGCAAATTTGGCCTTGGAGTACAAAATGAAGCAGGGCAAAGGCTAACAGAATTTTGCCCAGAAAATGCACTGGTCATAGCAAATACCCTCTTCCAGTAACACAAGAGAAGACCCTACACATGGACATCACCAAATGGTCAATAACAATATCAGATTGATTATATTCTCTGCAGCCAAAGATGGAGAAGCTATATATAGTCAGCAAAAACAAGACTGGGAGCTGACTGTGGCTCAGATCATTAATGCCTTATTGCAAAATTCAAACTTAAAGAAAATAGAGAAAACCACTAGACCATTCAGGTATGACCTAACTCAAATCCCTTACGATTATATAGTAGAAGTGACAAATAGACTCAAGGGATTAGATCTGGTAGACAGAGTGCTTGAAGAACTATGGATGGAGGTTCACGACATTGTAAAGAAGGCCAGATCAGTTAATTCAGAACAATAATAAACTTTATTCACTGATGTATAATGGCTGACAACAAAGTGACCACTGCAACTCAGTCATTGTGTATAATAATCCTTCTTTATTCCCCAGAAACCTGCATCACAAAGAGGTAAGGAACATGGTGGTAGTCAGATTTCTATTTCTTCACTAGCTAAAGTCTTGCAAATCTCCATAACTGATGACTAAAAATACCATCGGAATTAGGCTGGCCTAACATTCAATCTTTTAAATGATCTCTTATGAATTCCAAAGCAATAAGTAATACATACATCTGTATTTCCAGTTTTTGGAGCATCAACTTGTGACAGTAAGTTTCGTTGGATATTTACAGTCAATATATTTAAAGTTATTTTATTTGATTTTTATAAATCTCAAATCTTCAAATTTCTAGAAGTCAAATAATTTTGAAAATGATATATGAATAAATAAATGCAAACAAAGTATAGGTACTTAGCTATAAAAGAATTGTGATACTAAACTATTTATTTATATGTATCATGGAATATTCTTCAGTTAATTCAGAATGTAACTTACATTTTTAAAGCACATAAATTTGCTTTCCTGAGTTTTTCTCATTAATTACACATATTTTTATTTTTTCCACTGTGCTGCCATGAGAAAAAATGATAAATGTAAAATGCATATCAATCAACTGTAGCTTCCTAAGTACTTGGGAAACTAAAATAGACTAAAATTAAGATGTGATTTCTTGGATATTCATCAAAATAGTTCTACCAGCCAGAAAGGTAAGGACTTAAATCTTGGTACTATCAATGAGATTAAATGACTGAATAATTGTGGGGAGAATGCTTGGATCATTGGAAGACTTCATCTGTCCCTGCCTTACTTTTCTAGAGCTAAATTACTACAAACTTGATGACCTAATACCCACAAATACATTTTCTTGTAGTTCTGTAGCTCAGAAATCTGAAACTAAAGGAATTCCTTTAATTCCTTTCTGAGCTGGAGGTGAAAATCTGTTTCCTTGTCCTTTCCAGGTTTTTGAAGCTGCTCACATTCCTCGTTATGGCCCTCTTCCTCCGTCTTCAAAGCTATTAACTACGGAGTTGAGTTCTCAGTCACATCACTCTGATCTCTTCTGTAATCACATCATCTTCTGTCCTTTCTGCCTCCTTCTCCACCTTTAGGACCCAGCTAATTCTCATCCAGGATAATTTCCCATCTCAAGTTCCTTATTATCGGTAATGTCTTTTCTGCATGTAAGGTAACATATTTATAGGTTCGGGGGATTCAAACCAGACAGAACTTGGATCTCCTGCATTGCAGACAGATTCTTTGTGGACTGAGCCACCAGAGAAGCCCATTGAATGCATTACTCATTAATTAAACATTAGTTGAGTGTCTATTATAAGTAGAGAGCTTTAGGGGATTAAATAAATCTATGCTATAGTCTTTGTACAGAAGTAACTTCCAGTTCATTTAGGGAAAAAAGTGGTTCCTTTCAGAAAATGGAAAATGATCCAATAAATGTTTTCACCTTTAAAGCTGGAGTTATCCTTGACACTTTTCCTTATCTGTGCCAACTCCATCTATTCAATCAACAAGTCTTATTGATTTTGCCTCCTAAATATGGCTTCAATCCTCTGCTGCTACATCCTGACTTTACAGTCTATGAGTTGCAAGGGACTAATGGCAGAAATACTGTCTCCTTTCTTTACAGACTGAATACAGTGAGCTAAAAGACTGATTATTGGAGGAGGGTTATAAATAGTGCCTAGGATAGGATAGCTGAAATAGGAATTAAAAGGAAGGCATGATTTCTGCCATAGAGTTATATCACATTATATGGTATATTTGTGGGAAGCTACTGGGTCTTGTTTACTTGTTTCCGGTACAAAAATCATTTAAGGAAATTAATTATTTTCTGGAAAAGAAATGTCCGTGTTAAATAACACAAAAATTTAAAAGTGATCATGCTCTTTCCTGGTTTAGGAAACAGAAACATGCTACCAAGTTAATCTAACCAAGTAACTGTAATTGTATCAAATACAATTGATATTTGGTATTTCTAATTTTATGAGCTGGGAACAAGCCTCAGCAAACTAAAAGGTTATGCCAAACAAACAGATAATGATTTTCTAAGCAAGATGTTTTGGTCAGAATGGTGCCTTCCCAACAAATTCACACGTTGAAAATCTAACCCCAATATCTCATACGTGATTGCCCCTCTCCTGTGGGTCACCGCACAAGCCGTGTGGGTCCTGCCCAACCATAACTCAGCCCCTCCCACTTATTTCAATGTGGTTTCTTCCTTTTTATCCTATTTTTTTCTACTTGCATTCAGGTCATTCTCAGAGATAGTTGTTCTACATGTAGTTGTCATTTTGGTCTATCTGTGGGAGGAGGCAAGCCCAAGGTCTTCCTACTCTGCCATCTTGTACCCCTTAATCAGAGCTTCTACTTTGAAAGGTGTTGAAGGAGCAAGAGAAGATGTCTGTCTTATAAATAATTTTTTGTATATGTCAAAGAATGCACCAGCTTAGGCTTTGTATATCATTTACTTTACTCATTCTTTTTACTCTCTACTATATATAAAATTTCCAAGGTGGCTCAGTGATAAGGAATCCACTGACCAAGGCAGGAGATGCAGGAGATATGGGTTCAATACGGGTTGGGAAGATCCTCTGGGTAGGAAACGGCATCCCACTCCAGTATTCTTACCTGGGAAATCTCATGGAGAATTCTGGTGGGCTACCGTCTATGGAGTCACAGAGTTGGACATGACTGAGCAGCTGAGTAAGGGCATATATAAAAGTGCATGTATAGCATGGGTAAATCTACTCAGTACTCTGCAATGGCCTGTATGGGGAAAGAATAAGAAAAAGAGTGCATAGATGTATATGAATAACTGATTCACTTTGCTGCATGTCTGAAACTAACACAACAATATAAATCAACTCTACTCTAGCAAAGTTTTTTTTTTAAGCCTATAACTGTGTCTCATTCAGTAGTAGTTTAAAAAATTATCTACTGTATTAGTTTGGTAGGACTGCCATAAAAATTCCAGGCTGGGTGGCCTAAACAACAGAATTCTAAATTTGTCCAATACTAGAGAATAGAAGTTTAAGATCAAGTTAATCTTTTGTTCTGAGTCCTCTCTTCTTGGCCTGTTGATGGCTATCTTATTCTTCTGTCTTCACATGATATTCCCTTTATCTGCATCAAATTTCCTCTTCTTTAAGGGTGCTAATCATCTTGGATGACAGACCACCCCAAGGACACTACTTTAACTTAATTTCTTCTTTAAATGCTTTGTCATCAGATTATTTTAATGTTAAAATGTCATTACTATAAAAAAAGAGGAAAGAGTAATAAGGCAATTTCAGGTTATAGGTAATTGGATGGAATCATTCAGGGAAAAAGAGGTTCTTTAAAGAGTTTAATGAGCTTTCATTCTTTCACTAATTGTAACTAACATTTATTCAGTACATATTATATTCCTTATTGTCTTATGTACTTCACATTTAGTTTTAACAACAACCTGTGAGATAGATATTGCTACTACATCCATTTATAGACAAAGCTTGATTTGGCAAAGACGGAGAAGCCAGAGATCAAATTGTCAACATCTGCTGGATCATAGAAAAAGTAAAGAAATTTAAAAAAAAAACAAAAAATCTACTTTTGCTTCATTGATTATGCTAAAACTTTTGTCTGTGCGGATCACAAAACTACTGGAAAATTCTTCAAGAGATGAGAATGCCAGACTACCTTACCTGCCACCTGAGAAACCGGTATGCAGGTCAAGAAGCAATAGTCAGAACCAGACATGGAACAATAGACTGTTTCAAAATTGGGAAGGAGTATGACAAGGCTGTACATTGTTACCCTGCTTATTTAACTTATATGCAGAGTACATCAGGTGGCGTGTTGGGCTGGAAGACTCACACACTGGAATCAAAACTGCAGGGAGAAATATTAACAACTTCAAATATGCAGATGGCATCACCTTAATGGCAGAAAGTGAAAAGAAACTAAAGAGCCTCTTGATGAGGGTAAAAGATGAGAGTGAAAAAGTTGGCTTAAAATTGAACATTCAAAAAACTAAGATCATGGCATCTGTTCCCATCACTTCACGGCAAATAGATAGGGAAAAAGCAGAGACAATGACAAACTTTGTTTTCTTGGGCTTCAAAATTACTATGGATGATAACTGCAGCCACAAAATTAAAAGATGATTGTTCCTTGGAAGAAAAGCTATGACCAACCCAGGCAGTGTATTAAAAAGCAAAGGCATCACTTTGCTGACAAATGTCTTTATAGTCAAAGCTATGGTTTCCCAGTTGTCATATACAGATGTGAGAAATGGACCATAACAAAGTCTGAGTGCCTAAGAATTGAAGATTTCGAACTGTGATGCTGGAGAAAACTTTTGAGAGTCCCTTGGACTGCAAGGAGATAGATCAAACCAGTCAATCCTCAAGGAAACCAACCCTGAATATTCACTGGAAGGACTGATTCTGAAGCTGTAGCTCCAATACTTTGGCCACCTGATGCGAAGAGCTGACTCATTGGAAAAGACTCTGGTGCTAGGAAAGATTAAGGGAAAGAGTAGAAGTGGGCAGCAGAGAATGAGAAGGTTGGATGGCATCACCAACTCAGTGGGTGTGAATCTGAGCAAACTCCAGGAGATAGTGAAGGAAGCCTGGTGTGTTGCAGTTTATAAAGTCACAAAGTGTTGGACACAGCTTAGAAACTGAATGACAACCATAGACAAAGCCTTCATTGCCAGCCTAAATGTCCAAAGACAAAACCAAAGAATCTGCATTGGTCATTTTGAACCATGTTCTTACACATTTAATTCGCTGCTCAGATAGCAAGAACCATTAGTATAAACATGTTGTCAACAATTTATACTTAATACTGTCAACTTATATTCTCTTTGTCACCAAAAGTATCCAGCCAAATAGCCTCCACCTCCACTTGATGTTTTCTGCTTTAGAAGCAACAGGCTGCCACTAACCCCGACTTATCTGGGTGCAAATGCTCTATCTTATAATCCTTGCTAGAGGTATCAAAATATATGAGAGATAGGCATTCAATTATTTTCAGTTATTTAATTCCTTTTGGGACCTTGGGACAATAAAAATGAGTCTCATTTGGAAATTCTAGATATCTTGAAATTTATGAATTAAAAGTAAAATGTCAATTTAGCAAGATTTCATAATATTCATGTACACACGCACACCCACATAAACCTTGGAAATGATACACAATATCCATGACTGATTGTCTTCAATCAAAACAAACTTCAAACTTATGTTTTATCACAGAGGCTTATTCCATAATGCTGACACAGGGGTGCGTTAGAAAGATTGCATATCTCCATTTCTTTTCCTGAAGTTTTGTCTTACTCTTTTGACTCAAACATATTCCTCTGTCTCTTCACTTTGCCTCATTCTCCATATTTGTTTCTGTGAGCTACCTCTTTTATAAATTAGCTACCTCTCCCAGTCTTGATGGAATGAGTTTATGTAGATGTCCTGTGGGGCTCAGAAGTATAAACCCAGTCTGACCACCAGAGCCAGGAGCTCAAGGACTCTCCTTGTATGAGCTGTGGTTTACTCCAGGAACTTGCAATCACTAACTGGGGGATGTTATTTACTATTAAGCTAAAAGTAATCAGAGATTACTCATAATATCTCAGTATTTATTGCAAGCATAAAATGAAATGTTCAAACATTTGAATTTGAAAATCTTCCTATTGACAAAATTCAGTAGCTCAATAATGGAACATTGAAGAAATGACCTATTTTTCATTCTGAAAGCTTACAAACATTCTGACATGCAAAGTAATTTTGAATGAATTCAACCATTAAAACAAACTAAAAATGCCAAGTCAATATGCGAACTAAATCCAGTATGTTTATTTTACTTTCTCGCCCACACTTACAATCTTTTGCTCTTTTTGTATTTTTGGAGGGAATTACCTCAAGTTGATTTGCTTTGCTGAAGTAATGAACTGTTATATAAAACAATGTTATAAAGAATTGCTAATTATATTGAAAATTTACTAGGAACACATATTACAAGTTGAACATTGGGTACTTTTTTATCCTGGAAGGAAGACTCTGAAATAAACTGACCTTTTTCATTTCACTGTTAATATCTTATAACCCTTGCAAGTATCTGTAAAGTGAAAAGCCCAGCACCCTCATACCATGTGGTACATTAACTGTTTACCAAGGATTCTATTGTTCCCGATGGTGAGAAGGTAGTGGGGATTTCCAGACAGGTTACCCTATTGTCCTCATGAAATTCAAACACTACAGATATACTTTTTATGTGCTGTAAGTTTATCTATTCTTTATATACAAAGGAGTAAAATTTTGTTCACCTCCCTAGGAATCAATTTTTGCACCTTAAAGGGAAGATAGAGCTCGAAGATAGAGCTCCAGTGTAGATACATGACTTAGAGGGATGTAAAAGGTATTTAAACCAAGGCCTTTTGCAGTAGTTTTTTTAGACTTACACAAGAAGGATCCCTTCCCTGGTTTCTGAGCTTTAGAGGGTCNGAATCAGTTTTTGCACTTTAAAGGGAAGATAGAGCTCCAGTGTAGATACATGACTTAGAGGGATGTAAAATGTATTTAAACCAAAGCCTTTTGCAGTAGTTTTTTTAGACTTAAACAAGAAGGATCCCTTCCCTGGTTTCTGAGCTTTAGAGGGTCTTGATTTAGTTCTCCTCTGACCTTGCATCTTCCCGTGGTACAAGAAATCCAAGAGATTCAGGGATGTGGCATCCCATGCTTCACTTTTCAACAGCACTGAAAGAGTTGGGCATGACTGAGTGACTTCCCTTTCACTTTTCACTTTCATGCATTGGAGAAGGAAATGGCAACCCACTCCAGTGTTCTTGCCTGGAGAATCCCAGGGACAGAGGAGCCTAGTGGGCTGCCATCTGTGAGGTTGCACAGAGTCGGACACAACTGAAGCGACTTAGCAGCAGCAGCAGAAGAAACAGATAACCACGATTCTCAGCCCAAATGGGTTTACTCCTGCTTCTGGAACCTACCTGAGCTTCCTTTTCAGGTTTATGTCTGAACACATGGTTTCATGTACAACTTTGGGGCTAAGTGAAGCTTTACAAGGTTCTTTAGATACAATCTGGATGTGCAAACTAGGATTGCAAGCTAGGATACCTATATACAAGTGAAAGAGGTGTTTTTGATGCAGGACAGAGTATGCAGAAGGAAAGTTAGTGGTCCACAGGCCAGAGCATGACAGTTAGATTTCCTCTTGTGGCCATTTCTAATACAGATCTCTAAGTTCAAGAATTCTAAATTTGAATGTAGTCTTCATGTATGTTATGAAAGATTACTTCTTAATATAGGAAAATAGGCTGTATTTTAATCAACAATTTGTTAGCTTACTTTATATGCTTCAAATATTGTGACAAATAGTGGAAAAGTAGTGAACTTATCTAACTTCAGAAAATACAAATTTCTAATCTTTATGCTGAGTCTCTTCTTTAAATTTACACACACACACATATAAATGTTTTGATGAAAATAGCCAAGCAAGCACCGAATCTGGCATTCCTATATTAAAGGGAAAAAAGTCTCCTCCTCCAACTGTATTTTATTCATCATCTATTGGACAAGTCTTTGTCAATTGTAAGTGTTCACCATAAGCGATGGAATAAAGGGACTCTGTAAAGTCCAAGGATAGAGTTTCCAAGACAGTATGCAAGTATGTATGAGAGAATCTCTTGACGNTAAACATATACAATCATTTAATATTTTAATAACCCCAAGAGATAGATCATGCTATTAGTCTTCATTTTTACAGATGAAGTCTCTTCTATTTTAGGATAATTAGTTTCTTCATAATTCAATTAATTTATTCCTTCAACTACTATTTATTGAGAACCTATACAAGACCAGGCATTGTACTGAGCAGTGAGGACACAACAACAAATATACATTCTCCTCCTTCACAGAGAGGAGAATGTAGTGGGAGAGAGGAGGACACACCTAGAACCAAAGGATTTTATGATCTATTTGAATGTAAACAGAAAATGTAATAGAATCAGTAAAGGGACCCGCTAAAGCAAACTTGGGACATTTTATAAAACTTTAAAATAAATCTGAAGGACCAAGTGCAAGTTAGAGGGAGAAACTGGTGTTAGAGGCCAAGGAGTTTCAGGGTAGGTAACTCCAAAATATGTCACTTTGGCAGATTGATTATTTGGAATTATTTGGCTACTTATGAAGTATCCAATACAAAACACTGACTCCCCTTTATCCCCCTGAAAGGAAGAAATAAATGTCCTGTGTGAAAGGTATCCTCCCTGTACCAGGAGGTAAAGAGACATACTTATCATCGGAAATAGAGAATTTAGAGCTGAGAAGACTATACAAACAAAGCTTGTTTCTTCTTTAATAACTTACTGTCCCAAGTCCAGATTTATTTGTTTTGTCAATTCAGCACAAATATATTGTTTATTTGTCAAAAAGATATAAATGTTTTGGTCATTTCTTTGAGTCTCATATTCTTACGGGGCTCCTACACACACATAATTGAAATTTTCTTCTGTTAATCTGTCTCATGCAGTTTAATTATTAGGCCAGCAAAAGAACCTAGAAGGGAGGAATGAAAAAGTTTTCCTCCCTTGCAAGGCAAAGGGTGTGTATTCAGTGATGACTTAAGTGACCATTCTAGGAAAAGTATGTACAAAGAGTGACTTAATTATTTTTTAAACAAATGTTAACTTGTTGAAAGTTGTAATTCAGGTAAAATGTGGTCATCTAGCTACCCAGGAAGCCTAAACAACTGCCTGGCAACAGCAACTCAAAAAGGCTTTCTTGTCCAGTACTTGTCCAATTCACTCTAAATTACATAATGTGATGAAATTTATTTCTAAATGAAGAAACGGTAAATGCTAAGATGTTTCTCTTGATAAGTGAACATATGCCCCTGAGATATAATTTCCATCATTCTGGTAAAAGTTGAGAATTAAAAAAAAAAAGTTGAATTGAGGAATTTATAAATACTGTGAAAGTTAACTTTCTTATAGGTTCTTTCGGGCAACAAATTATCTTCTCCAACTTGTCAATATTTTAGGGTCTAACTTGTTCAAGTTGTGTCTTTACAGTGCTTTTTTCCCATATTGTCTTTTGCTACTGAAAGACCTGCAGTTATGTTACCACAGTTAAATAAAAGATTTTTAATAATAATTTACATACATTTTTGAGTTTATGTTACTTTATGACAAGAATTATTTTTTTTCACATAGAGAACATGCAAATAGGAGTGTATCCAGAAGTTTAGAAGTACTGGCTTTCCATCTGTAGGTTTTTCCATGTCCAATTCTGATACACCAATATCAACACTAAGGACCTATTAGGAAACCAAAGCCAAGGTTCTTGGTGATCTGTTCTCTGGCTCTCTAAGGTTCCCAATGGATGGTGTCAGATCAAGTCCACAGTACCTTTGACGGTGGTTTAGTCACTAAGTCGTGTCCAACTCTTTGCGACACCATGGACTGTAGCCCTTCAGGCTCCTCTCTGACCATCGGATTCTCCAGGCAAGAATCCTGGAGTGTTTTGCCATTTCATTCTCCAATCTTTAGTATATAGCTTGATGGTATATAATATGATGATGGCCCTTATGCCCTTATGGTACAAAAGAAATGTTTGCAATGTAGTAGAAACATAATAGCAGAAACATAATAATGTGTGAAAATAACTGTAATAGAATTAGAACATTAGGTGTATTTCTCTTCTCACAATATTCTTTAATGTTGCTTTATTTTATTCTTGACAATTAAAACAAAAGCACTCCACTGAATAATCGTTCAACTTTGGCACTTCAGTTTAAAGCAGTTATAAATGATTTACAAAACTGTGAGCATACAGGGCTATTTCTATATTGGGTAATTTATATTATGGCAATATTTTACCTTTTAAAAAGCTTCAAGAGAGAACATTCAAAGCTCTTAATTTTGGCCTTGACCGTAAAAAGTAGAAGGAACAAAGTGCTAATTCTGAGCCTAGGACCTTAAAGGGCCTTGCATATTTCCACTTACTTTCTTATGTTTCTTCCATTGCATTGAAGAACATGTCATGCATGGCCTATAGGGGCCAAGAGAATGACAGTCATGTGAGGCAGATCCTTCAAACCTCGTCATCTATCTGAGACTTAAAACAGTCTCTTACTTTAAGCCATCCAGCATCATTCAATCCTCATGCAAACCGACAGAGAACAGAGTAAGCCTGATCCTGAGATTAACAGAGTTGCCCTAGCAAACAAATATGAGTGAGTAAAAATTGCAGTTATTATTAAGTCAGTGAGTCTGTGGGGAGTTACTCATTACCTAGTGCTAATGTAAATAGCTAACCAATACACATAAGTATTGCTAGTCACAGTAGGAAAACACAAATCATAAAGAAAAAGTATCTTAAAGGACAATGAGTGTACAGAATGGGAACAACAAAATCAGTCAAAATAACTCTTGTATTTGACACATATAAGCTAGTTAAAACACCTCCAAAATTATGGGTGAGGAAAATCATGGGCCCACTATAATTGCCTTCCTAGCTATATGTTAGCATTTTGTGAATATTTGTCATCTGGATTTTAAAACTCAGCACGAAACTAAATCTAAAAAATGAACACTTTTAGTGTTTTTGCTTGTTTTTAACAATAATGGAACATAATAGTGTAATATAAATTATTTACCTCAATAAGCTTTCACTAGTTGGAGCAGGTGGAGTGAGGAATTATTTATGGGCAACAAAACAAAAAAATCTACACCAAAGTTTTTGAATTTAGGTGGTTTATAAGTTTATGAGTTAGTAGAGGTAGCCTTTGGGGTTTATGAAAATCCTCATATAGATTTATTTTGTTTCTTGTTTTTTTGTTTCAACAAAATAACAAGCTTGTTGATTTTTTTTTCAAAGTTCTTCAATTAAAGTAAATGTTTGTTGAGTGAATGAATAGACAAATGAATAAAACAAACTCATGAACATCATCTAGGAAAGTTGATCATCAGAAAATCTTTAAATGTAGGAGAATGCAGAACCTAACTCTACAAACCAATACATAGTCATAAAATGTCTATTAAAATGGAATTTTCTTTGTCTCTCCATTAGAGTATTACTAAGACTGTTATGGCTTTACCACAATTTGACAAGAATGAAAACAATCCATGAAAATTATAACTGCATATGGAGATGTAGTGGGCTTCCCAGGGGTTGCTGGCTGCTACTGCTAAGTCGCTTCAGTCATGTCCGACTCTACGCAACGCAATGGACATGCCCATCCCTGGGATTCTCCAGGCAAGAACACTGGAGTGGGTTGCCATTTTCTTCTCCAATGCATGAAAGTGAAAAGTGAAGTGAAGTCATTCAGTCGTGTCCGACTCTTCACGACCCCATGAACTGCAGCCTTCCAGGCTCCTCCATCCATGGGATTTTCCAGGCAAGAGTACTGGAGTGGGGTGCCATTGCCTTCTCCAGTCCAGGTTGCTTAGTGCTTAAGAATTTGCCTGCAATGCAGGAGATGCAGGTTTGATACCGAGGACTGGAAGATCCCCTGGAGAAGGAAATTATTCTAGTATTCTTGCAGGAAATTCCATGGGCAGAGGAACCTGGTGGGCTACAGTCCAAGGGATTGTAAAAGAGTAGAACATGACTTAATAACAAAACCACCACCACCACATGGAGATGTAGGATTTAACTAAAATATGATTTAAAAAATAGATTTGTTGGAAACCAAACTTTCAGGTTCCCAGCTAGTTTGTTAAAGTTTCTACATTTAAATCATGCATTTTGTTGTTTTACTGAGTTTTAAGAAAAACATCTCATATTTTACTCTTTCCAAAGGAAAGGCTCTGTCATATGTTATGATATCCAAGCAATCTTAAAGAAAGGCTCCGATATAAACTGATATATTGAAAATGCAGTTTAAAAGCCAGGAGAATTTTTTTTTTTTTAGAAAAGCACAGATTTTCAATGAACACATTATTTTTGTCTTTTTCTTTTTGAATAATGTACCATGTTTCTCATTTTGTATTATAACTAAAAATTATTTTTGGCCAACATTATGTTTTTCAAAGTAAATTCTAATGAAATAAATTCCCCCAAATGTAAAAACATCTGGCAATGATTACTCAGTCTTATAAAACCTTACTTACCTCTAAATAAATAATGTTCATAGTATCTCATAAAAGAATATTGGTAATAATTCCTCTCTCTTTTGCTCTCCTTTAGTAAAATATCTTATTTAGAAATACTGGTATTTATTCTCTTTATATTATTAGTGGAATGGTCAGTCTATAAATGGTTTTAGCATATTTTTCTTGTTCTAAATATAATAACAAACATTTCATAACTGATTCATTTCAGAAACATGAGCAAAATCACACAATTGCAATTTTTCATTCTAGTTTTATTAGTTTTGAGGATCTTGGTGAGTTTGTTAATGTGCTGAAATATTACAAGTACAATTTTATAGCAGTTAATAAAATATGAATTTTATTGACATATCTGTTCTCTTTTAATGTCAAGAAGTTTTCTATTAGGCTATTATACTATATTATAGCTTCTTCTCACTGAAAAAGAAATGTGCTTTCATAATAGGATGCAGTAAAGTAAATAAAATCACATAATTCTATGGATACACAACAATTTAATATATTGAAGTATTATAAATGTGCATATAATTATAATTTCTTAATCAAAATTGGTGAGCTTGGTATTCTTCAACATCTCTGCCATATATGGTTCTGATGTTTGCTCTGTCTCTTCAAATTCTATTCTTTGCCTTTTGGTGCTCCTTACAATTTTTTCTTGATAGCTAAACATGATGGCATTCTAAGTTTCTATCCTTGTTCTCAACAATTTACTGAATTCAGAAAACAAATGGTCTACTTCCAAAATAAATGTAATAATGCTTTGTTGTTGTTCAGTCACTAAGTAGTGTCTGACTCTGCGACACCATGGACTACAGTACACCAGACTTCCCTGTCCTTTACTATTTCTTGGATTTATATTTCTTTCTTTTTAAAAGAATTTTATAAATTGAAAAAAACCTTTATGAACTCATATTTGTCTAGTGAATGCAATCAAATCTCCTTAACCTTATATACAAACTTGTCCTCAGTCTGACCTTCATAATGCTTCCATCTTTATTTTACAAAACTGCATTTGAGAAACTTATTTGCACCAATTTGATTCACTTATTTCTTATCAGTACACTAAAATATATCCCCTGGTTTTGCTCTTGTTTTGAAGTTCCTTTTTCTTTCCTCTTTACTTAAACGTCCAGTTGTCTAAATCTCATCCGGTTAACAATACACAGGTTATTTTCTTTCCTTTATATTGAAATTTCAAGCTCCTAGAGGGAAAGATTCACATCCAGTCTTACTTGTGACCAGAAAGCTGCTGGTCGGAAAAGAGTTTATAAGTTATAATTTGATTTGATACAGAACAAATAGTTCAGAAATGATCTCATCTTTTACATACANACTTGCTAATCCATACTTGTTAATATAAGCCTTTTTCCAATTGACTTTTTCTGAGTGCCTCTTCCCCCTTGAATTGAGAGTGATGAAATCTCAAGTTATGTTTAGTAATGGGTTTAAAAACAGAAGTCAATGACATATACTGCTGTGAGAGTATGTGATGATAGGAGAGGTGTCTGGAAATAACTTTATCTTCATATTTGCTAATAAGCCACAAGCCAAAGCAAAGGAAATGAGATGCAAAAACAAGGTTGGTAGTTTCTTGTAACTTTGAGGTGACAGCTGTTCTGTGTTCTTGCAAGCTTTCAATGACATGTAAATACTGAAAAGTGACCCTTAGTGAATACTTGTTTGTCACCTTTAGTTCTTATAATAGCTTTTAACGTTGCTTGAAATGATAATTATTAAAACAAAGGGTTAGTTCTCTTCAATATAAGTAGTTTCTCAAGGTCACAATTTCAACGTTACAGACTCTGGAACCAGGTCTCAATCAAAAACCCATGCCTGTCTCAATTTTCCTGTCAATAATGAACTAATGGTAGTTTTAAATCCACTAAGCGAAGTCATATTCAAATTTTTGTTCAGTGCCTATTTGTCATTTGTCTATCCAATTGTTTTATGTAAATACACAACAACTAGAAAAGCTTCATTAAATTATTTGTTTAAATTATTGTGGCTTATATTTCTTATACTCCTAATGTATATCCTATGCATTTCCAAAGTGTTAACATTAATCATCAGAAAACCTTTGTAAATATTACAATTGTTGGTGAGAAATTATCTGTAAACTGTAGACAGATATTCTTGTAAAAGTTGAAATGGAATATACAGCTGCTCTTTATCAAACCAAAAGACAATACTGATTAAATTCCAGGCTGAAATTGAAGCTAACAGTGAAAAAGAACCTGGGGTTATTGGCATGCTCTTTTATTTGTTTACAATAATTTTTCCCAGGTCTACTTAGACTGTAAGCCACTTGAGGACAGGGATTGTCTTTTTTTTTTTTTTTTATCATTTTATGTAGAGTTTAACATATTGTTGGGTACATGTATTAGAAATTTGATAAATAGTTAAGTAAATAAATCAATATTCTTTGAAACACCTTTGTAATTTAACTTGATTGAGGAAAATCTATAATATTCAATGAAATGTGTTTGCTTTATTGATCCTGCCAAAATTAAGATTCAGAAACAAAGATGTTACCATTTTAATTTACCTTAGTTTACATTTTCCTACTATTCAGCTCAATCTTTTTTTAAAAAAAACCGTTATTTCCTGTGCTGTGGAAACAGACTCTTTTCAGCTGTCTGGCAACTTTTTTTACTTTGCTCCTATCAGGGTAAGACTTATAATTATTCTTTGTTACAACTCTCCCTTTCTTCTCCTTGTATTTAGCACTCTCAGAAGAAAACATCTATTTTATCACTGGTCCAAAGTACAATAAGTATACTGGCAAAAACTGGTTTGAAGACCAGTTTTACTTCCTCCTGGTTGCATAAACTTGGGAAAATGGCATAGAGTTTCACTTTAGTTATTAGCCTTTGGATACATGACATTCATAGTATTTAACTCCTAGCAGGTCAACATTTTAAGGGTAAATGGTATATATTGCACTAATAGCTCTTTCATCCACTCTGGTGAGAAAAGTTCAGTATCTTTTCCTGTATACCATTACTACTGGTATCATCAAGTGTTTTAATACTTGGTACCAACTTTGCCTTTATTGGGCTTCCCTGGTTGCTCAGATGGTAAAGAATCTGCCTGCAATGCAGGAGACCTGGGTTTGATCCTTGGGTCATGAAGATTCCCTGGAGAAGAAAATGGCTTCCCACTCTAGTGTTCTTGCCTGGAGAATTCCATGGACAGAGGACTCTGGTGGNACTTTGCCTTTATTGGGCTTCCCTGGTTGCTCAGATGGTAAAGAATCTGCCTGCAATGCAGGAGACCTGGGTTTGATCCTTGGGTCATGAAGATTCCCTGGAGAAGAAAATGGCTTCCCACTCTAGTGTTCTTGCCTGGAGAATTCCATGGACAGAGGACTCTGGTGGACTACAGTCCATGGGGTCACAAACAGTTGGTCATGACTGAACAATTAACACTTTCACTTTTTTGCCTTTATCTTTAAACTGAGATTTTTTTCAAATGCACCTGTTAAAGATGAAATTAATCAAGTTCAAGATTGCTTTCTATAACAGATGAATAGACAGTGAAAAAAATATCACAAAGAAGTTTCTGCTTGGAGGGATTATTTCAACCCAGTGTGTTCTGATCACACAGGCAATCACAAACTGTTGTGGGCAAGACTTTTAGCCCTGTGATAAATTCTGTTTTAGATATCTAACCTGAAGTCTTTCATTTTACCAGATGTTCCCAGTAACACCTTCTGTAGTGCAGTTAGAATAGAAGTGTACGCGAGATAAGCTTTAAATCTGCCTGTGGGTCACCTGATTCCACATGCACTGTTCATCCTTCCCCTGCTGTGATCCAGGAAGCTACAGGAAAGTATACCAGTGTAATTTACCTCCTTCATGTGTTTGTCCCAGCTCTGCTGCTGCCGCCATCACTCCTGCGTTATATAGTGCCCCAAATGTGATGAAGGAAACAGCACCAGACATGCTAGCTGCCACTTCTGAGGCAGACACACCCCAGGCTGAACCCTAATGAGTCACTCTCATAGATCAGTTATGTCCCTGTGCTTTTCTCACTCATCGAAAGAGGTTAGTATTTGTGACTTACTACTAGTAAATCCCCTGGTGGCTCAGATGGTAAAGAATCTGCTCGCAATGGGGAAACTTGGTTTTGCGCCTTGGGTTGGCAGGATCCCCTGGAGGAGCGCATGGCAACCCGCTCCAGTATTCTTGCCTGAAGAATCCCATGGAGAGAGGAACCTGGCGGGCTGCAGTCCATGGAGTCACAAAGAGTCAGACACAACTGTGCTAAGAGGCACAGCACAGCATCACTAGTAAATAGAATATGGCAAAGGTGATGGATTATCAGTTCCATAATTTCATTATATTATATAACTCCACCTTAGCATGTAAGAGAAAATTCTCCCACTGGCCTTGAATAAGCAAACAGTCATGTTGTGAACTACTTGGGAGAAAATTGTGGAGGCTTCTAGGACCTGAGGGAAGCTTCCAGCTAAGAGTTACCAAAACAAACAAGCAAATAAAGCAGCGACCTCACTTCCACTGCCATAGTGAATGAACTCCATCCAAAATTTAAAATAACTTGGGAGTAGATCCACACAAAAATGAAACAAAAGATTGTTTTTCTTTGAGCTAGGCATTTCCTTTTTAAAAATTTAATTGGTGGACAATTGCTTAACAAAATTGTGTTGGTTTCTGTCAAAGATCAACATGGATCAGCCATAGGTATACATATGTTCCCTCCCTCTTGAACCTTCCTCCCACCTCACATCCCATCCCACCCCTCTAGGCTGTCACAGAGAACCTGATTTGAGCTCCCTATGTCACACAGCAAACTTTCATTGGCTATCTATTTTACATATAATACGGTATATGTTTCCATGTGACTCTCTCAATTCCTCCCACCCTCTCTTTAGTATTTGCAGAGCAAAGGAAGCAATAAACAAGACTAAAAGACAACTCTCAGAATGGGAGAAAATAATTGCAAATGACAAAGGATTAATCTCCAGAATATATAAGCAGCTCATACAGTTCAATCAGGAAAACAAACAGCCCAATCAAAAACTGGGCNCTCAATTCCTCCCACCCTCTCTTTAGTATTTGCAGAGCAAAGGAAGCAATAAACAAGACTAAAAGACAACTCTCAGAATGGGAGAAAATAATTGCAAATGACAAAGGATTAATCTCCAGAATATATAAGCAGCTCATACAGTTCAATCAGGAAAACAAACAGCCCAATCAAAAACTGGGCAGAAGACCTAAAAAAAAGAAATTTCTCCAAAGAAGACATACAAATGGCTAATAAACACATGAGAAAATGTTTAACACCACTCATTATTAAAGAGATGAAAATCAAAATTACAATGAGGTATCACCTCACATCAGTCAGAATGGCCATCATCAAAAAATGTGCAAACAGTAAGTCCTGAAGAGGGTGTGGAGAAAAGCTATTTCCTTTTAAGGCAATCATGATCTCTCATCAGTGTCTATTTATCTAATGCATCATGAAACAAACATGTTTTCTTTTAGGGGTAGAAAACATCATTAAGTGGGTTGATTAGCCTCCCCAAAGCAGATAAGAGGAATCTTCACTTTGACATAAACTATGATTTATCCCCTAAAATCATTAGGAGATTTTTTAGATTTTCCTAGACTTGTATATAGTGCCTGTGTAGCCAGAAACAAGGTTGCAACCACGATAATAGTTTTCAGAGGAGATATTATTACAAAGGCATAAGCACAGATGGCAGACACTCAACACTGATCTATGGAGTCACCTCTGGAACTTGAGTGTTGCTGTGAACACTAAATGTCACTCCAAAGAGTGACACCAGCTCTTGATTCGAATTTTGCAATCCATGGGATTGGAGGGATCTGGATTTTATTTTGAGCTTTCATGTCAAGAGAGGCCAGGAAAGTGAATACCTGATATCTTCTGCTTCTTAAGTGGGAAACAGACTTCACCTCATGGGATGGATATCTCCTAAATATAAAAAGGAGCTGAAGTTGTAGTGGCCAAAACATGACAGATATTCATGCAGTGAACAAAGATCTTTTTCTGCTGTTATTAATTTTTTTCAGAATTTATCACTTGCTTAAATTAATAATTTCTGCCTTTTTGAGTGAAAAAACATAAGATGTAAATTATTTAGTATGCACAAGGAAATATGTTCAGAGATGTTAATAAGTTGCCCTTATAATTATACAGTGGAAGTGAAAAATAGATTTAAGGGACTAAATCTGATAGGCAGAGTGCCTGA